>VWZV01008599.1:657216-777727 GCA_013397155.1 Irena cyanogastra
TACATACATACATACATACATAATATAAAAAACATTTTTATATGTTTGTATGCTGTACAGGTTTGGGTGAGGGGAAAGAGGGAGGCAGAGGGAGCCTGTATGTCCTGGCTCCCTGGCCAGTGCAGGGCAGTGAAGAGGAAGAGGAGGCAGACACAGAAGAAAGGTACGGCAGGGAGGAAAAGTGAGAGAATACAAACTGCTCCAAGTTACAAACGCTCCCCTCTTTGATTAATTGTACTTTCTGTTTGATAAATGTTACTCATGAGTATAAAATATGCAAAGCACTTAGCAAGTTCACACTGTTTAAAGAACTCAACTAACTAAATTAAAATTCGATGATAGAACAGAGCCGCTGAAGAGCAGCGTGGCAGCGCTGTCTGGGGAGCCAGCCCTGGGCCACGGCCACGCAATCCTGCCCGTGCATCCTCCCTGGAAAACCAGCCACGGCATCTTCCAGCCCAAGGGGAGATGGGTGAGTTTGGGGAGGCCTTGGGTGGGGATTTCTTGTGTGATCCCTGCTTTGGGTCCCTGTGGGGTGGTGAGGGGCTGTGAAGGGCCATTCCAGAGTATCCTCACCCCCAATCCCGGTGCGGGGCTGTTTGCTGGCTTGAATGAGGTGGAGCTAAAGTGCTTTAATTTCTAAGATTTGACTATTTCATCCAAGAAACCTGCTCCAGTGACCCAGTGGCTCCAGTCTACCACCCAAACCCCAGACCAGGCACTGCTGAGCCCCAGTGCAGCACCCCACAGTCCCACCCTGTGCTCCCTCACCCTGAACCACCACATCACCCTGGTGAGTAACACCTCCCTGCACACTCTCAGTGCTGTATCCTTCCAGCCCATTGAAAAAAAACAACTCAGCCCCTCTTGGCTTTCCTAAAACAGCAGCTGAGCCCCCTCAGGTGACAGGGAGACCCCCAGCATGGGAAGGCTGAGGGATCCAGTCCCCCTATGGGAGTCCTGCCAGCTCCTATCTCTGCCCCAGCTCAGGGGCTGAGGGATGCAGCGAGCACTCTGGGGAGGATGAGGTGAGCCCTGGGAGGATGCAGCAGGAGAATGCAGTGGGAGGATGCAGTGTGGACACTGAGCAGTGTCCCTGGCTCCCAGTTCATGGCACATGCCTGGCTTGCACTGGCCACACTCCTCAGCCTCCAGCTCTCTGCCATGCCATCCCAGGTGAGCAGGGCTTGCTGGAGGCGGCTGGGCTTCAGGCGGCAGCAGCAGCTGTGTCAGGCAGGTAGCAGCTCCCTCCTGCCTGCAGTCGAGAGGAGAAAGGAGGAGGAAAACCTGGCCTGGATCTGGCCTGACTGAGCTCTTCCCTCTCTGATTCAAGAACCCCACTGGAGAGGTTCAAGTCGTTGGACGACCCACAGGACTCCAAGCCACCATCACTGTCTCACAGCACCTCACTGGAAACCTAAAAACATCCTAAAAACAGCCTTAACAGTGATGGAACTTCAAGTTCATAATTTGTGTGATGCCAACAAAACCAGACAGAATGCTGGTGTTGATGGGGAAAAACTCTTCAAGTCTTACTGCCATGGGGTATTTCTTCACCTCCTCATCCTCCTGAGCCTCCTGCCAACCCTCCAGCCAAGCCCAGCTCTCAGGGCAAGAAGATGTGGGCAGGGAATGAGCAGGAGAGAGGGATTTGACCAGTGGAAAGAGAATCTTTTTCTCCAAAGACTGAAGTCTTCACTAGGTGAAAGAATCCTTCTGTAAGGCATGACCCTGCACCTCCGACGGGCAGAGACTAAAATGATCCCCACTTTGCAAAACTTCCTGGGAGATTTCGGCAGGCAGGGATGAGCTGGTGTGGCACCACAAGGCGCTGCTGCGGAGCCAGCCCCGCGCCCAGCCCCGCGCCCAGCCCCGAGCCCCCGGCGCGGCCCCGGAGCCCCCGGCACATCCCATTGCGGCACGGCCGATGCCGCTCTCAGTGGGAAGAAGCCGCCTCAGCTTATCCTTGCAGTTTGAGCAATGATTTCGCCCCTCTGAACCCACCCGGCTGTAAATCCTGGCACAGACAAGCCCCAAACATTCATTTCAGGCAACGCAGTTTGTGTCATCTCGGCGTTAGCATTTGCACTCTTATTAATTAATACTTGTTAAACCAAGACTAAAAATAAAGCGCTCGGCTCCCCGTCTCAGCTAACGCCTCTTTGCCCTCGCCCGGCAGCACGGCTGGGCTGTGGCGGGCTCAGCACTCAGCTGCTCCCTTCTCCAGAGCCAGAACTGGAAGAAAAGGACTGTGTTGAAGCAGGAATCCAGCTAAAGGAAAAACCACCCCTTTCTGCATCACCTTAGTGGGACAAGCCAGCCTTGCCGACCATGGCTATGGGTGTGGGGGGAGTGACAGGGACAGCAGCTCACACAGCATTTAACTTTTTTTTTTTCCATTCCAGCTTCTGAATTTGTTTTTCTTTTGCTGCCTGTTTTCTTCCTAGGCTAGGCCAGCTTGGTTGCACTTCCCATTCAGAGCTGATTTCATCTTGCAGGCAGGACATCCCAGGAGGGCTTATGTTCAGGAAGGAAATGGTTCATCATGGTGAGCACAGGTGAGCTCAGTGCCTGCACACAGGCAGGTGCTGCCACTGCTGCCTTCAACACCATCCAACAGACAGCAGATGCTGCAAAAGTCCCTTTTTCCTGCCTGGGACTGGTACTGCCCATCAGCATCCCTTTGGGTGCAAAGCAAGTGGCTGCACATGTGGGTTGGTGCTGCTGCTGGGGCACCTGTGGAGGAAAAAAGGGCCTAAAATGGGAGTCAGAAAAGCTTTGGGGAACCCCAGGGGTGAAACCCAGCTGAGTTTGGGCACAGGTCATGGTGCTCCCCACCACAATCCAGCCAACCATTAAAGCTACCAGGCTGCATGTTTCCTCTGTTCCCAATTTCCCAAGCACTTGGGTCCCCTTCAGACCTCAACCGAGCAAAGAAAGCAAACTCTCAGACCAAACACTTCCCGTATAGATTCTGTAGATTACACATAGATCTCCAGCACACAGACCTGTGGAGCACTCAGAGCCAAGGCACGGTGCTGGATGGATGAGGCTGTGCCAACCACAGGGAAGGCAGCCTGGCCTGCAATATTTAATAACATTAATGATAATAACAGTAGTAATAGTAATAATAACAACAGTAATTTGTTAGTTAACCCTTATTAATGAAAAGCAAGCCTGCAAATTTATGCGACTCCAGGAAAGCCTCGGGTCACCAATCTGCTTGACTTAAATTACCAAACCCTGTAACTCTTGGGCATTCCTCTGCCTTGGGTGTTCTTCCCAGAGCCCCTTGGCTTTAATTTGCTGGAGAAGCCCAGGCTCCAGCAGAGCAAAGCTGGAGTTCAGGATGCCATCCTCCTTTGCTGTGCTGTAGCAGCCAGGTGTGGATTTGGAGGATACCAGGAGTGGATTTAGGGGGTGGAGGGGCTCTCCCAGCCCAGGCTGTTGGAAGGAGAAGCTGATGACCAGGTTTCCCCTGAGCCTGGTTGGGTACCAGGCTGGCAGCAGGAGCAGCACTTGGGGATGCAGCACAGCTCACACGCGTTGGGAGTGAATGTTAATGGTGCCAAGCTCCTGGGAGAAATGATCAAATTCTTTGAATAAAGCGGGTAGGAGAGGAAGGGGAGGGGGAGGAAAGGAAAATAACTCCACAGATTAATTCTGCTGATGAAAATTAAAATTGGGCATTGCTGAACCAACCCCAAAACGAGCAGCTTTGGAGCCACAGCTCAACCTCAGACACTGGGTCGGGTCTGCCTGAGCTCCTGCCTGTGCCCCTAGACCTGCCAATGGGTTCAGCCAGGGGCTCCCCATGTGGCCTTGGGACAGGATCAGGTCCCAAGGCTGTGAAGGGATGTGCAAATCCTGCTGTGTGCATCCCCCTCCAATGGCGTTTATCTTCATCCCTGGTGCCTTCACTTCACCCAGCTTTACTTGCCCAGAGGGCAAGTTGTAGCACCCAGAATTGTGAGGTTCACTTCAATACCAAAATTTAAAAAGAAAATGAAATGTTGTGAGGTTTTAATTAATTTGTATTAACTATCTTGAGCCTTTAAAGACTTAGTTTTGTCCATTGTGGTCTCTGGTGAGGGTGGCTCCAAAGGTCCTCCTGGCCCAGAAAGATGGCAGAGACTCAGAGTGATCAATGGATTGGGGAGCTGCTGCTTTAAAAGAAAATAAGGTAAAATTTTGGGAGTGGACCATACCATAAGCTGCAGGATACAACCCTCCCAGCCAGCAGCTTCCTCCTGCTCTGCTCCTCTTAGAGCTGGAAAACCTCCTGTGGAGCCCGGGAAGTCCCGTGGGAGGGAAGTGACTCCAGCACTCCCAGGGTGGCTCCAGGGGCACAAAGGGACTTTCCTTGGCTTGAATCACCGTAGGCACATTGGCTGGAGCTGCAGAGAGCACAGGGCTCTGAGCTGGGGGGCACAGGGAAGCTTCAAAGCTCTGTGCTGGGGTTGGGGCTGCAGCAGTCCCGGGGGGGACACCCATGGATGGGACTCCCCTGCATGTCCTGCTCAGCTGCACCCCACCTTCCCTCTTGCCTGTGCTGTGCCGCCAGCCAGCCCCTCTCCCTGGCTGTGATTTCATTTTGATCTCGGGCTGCTTCCCTCCCTCCCTTCATCCCTCCTCCCTTGCTGGCTGCTGCCAAGTCCGCAGGTTCCCGCTGTGACCTTGAGCTGGTTTCTGGAGCCGGTTGTGGGTTTCTTAAAGGAGCCATGGGGTCTCCCACCACCTCCCTCCTGCTGTCCCAAACTCCAGCCCAGCCACGCACTGGCCCCCCTGGGGTTGGGGAGAACAGGGAGTGAGAGCAGGGGTCCCCAAGGACTCAAAAATTGGGAGAGGGTGGAAGTAGCCAATTCTGTGGCCATAGAGTCATAGGCTGGCCACACTCACCACCAACTCCAGCACATTCTCTGAGGTCAAACAGCCACTGGGAAGGGGGTTCCTGGCCACCAGTCCCAGCTCTGTCCATGGGGTGGAGGGGGCAAAGCGCCTGGTGGCACATGGTACCCAGAGAGAGTTGGTGGTCTGGGAGATGTTGGGTGCTTGGGCTGGGGGTGCACCCACCCCTCTGCATGAAGGAGGGCCCATGGCCCTCCCTGGCTGTGCCGTGCCCCTTGAAGCCTCACAGCCTCCAGCTGTAGCAGGGAGAGCTTGAAAGTGAAGGTGACACCAGCTCCTCTCCAAAGCCAAGCCACAGGGCAGATGACAGCTGTGGAGAAATGCTCCTGGTTTCCTTGCTGGCCCACGTGTGTGTCTGTGCCAGCACAGTGTGACTCATGGGGAAGCTGTTGGTTGCACTCAGCAGTGGGTGTTGCCCAGAAACTCCAAATCCCATGAGCATCCCTCTGCCCCAGTGAGCAGTGAGCTGTGCTTGGAGCCTCAGCAGGACAGAAACCCCTCAAAATGCCCTCACTCCAACTCCTAAAGCCACATCAAAACCACCCAGGAGAATAATGCTCCAGGTTAAACCCCATGTGGGATGTGGCATGGCCCCATGGGGAGTCTCAGCTCTTGGGCTGAGACTGAGAAGCCAAAAAGCACCTCAAAGTGCAAACAACTGTGGTGTGGATGTGCACATGGAGCCTCTCCCAGGAACAGCAGTGTCCTGGTGCTCATGCCACAGAGGTTTTAGGCTGTGATTTAACTAAGCTGGACAGGCTGAGATTCCAGCCTTGCTTGCCCAGTCCAGGCCATACTAAAAGCTCCATCAGCTGGAGAAGACCCCAATCAATAGGAGCCTTCAAGGCAAGTCATAAAACTTTGAAATTATGCAGGCAGCTCTCAGTGTTCCGCAGCAAAGGCAGTCTTTAATTCATGGGGATGCTCCCAGGGAACCAGTGAGAGGGCTCTTAAATAAGGGAAAAGAACAAGGGGCTGCACTGCTGCCACCTTCATGGGGTGTACAGGGCTTGGATGGGCTTGGAAGGTGCTGCAGTGACAAACCCACAGCTGAGCCTTCCTCCCTGCCCGCCCAAGCACCTCATACACAGCCAGTTGGAGGTGCTGAAGAGATCCAAAGGTGGCTCCAGATTCCACCTTGGAGCACCTCTCAATCCCAGGGAGATACTGGGCACGCAGCACCCTCCTCTGCCACCTCACAGGTACAGGGATTGTGGGACCCCATGGTCCTGAGGACCCCAAAATCAAGCAGTACCTTGTGAGCTGGGAACCAGCAACGCCTTCTGCCTTGGACATGGAGCTCATGGTGGCTCGTAATGGCACGGGAAGGAGCAGGAAGGCATGTTCTCAGTCCCCTCTATTGTAGATATAGAGGGAAACTGAGGCACTGCAGTGTTGCAGAAGCAGAAGGAATAAAGGATAGTTACAGGAGAAACGCAGTAGGATCCTTGACCTGGAGCAGACCAATCACTCAGGGAATGAAAACCCAGGAAAAAAAGGCCATAAAATGTAAGAGTCACGTTTGGACCACACAAAGGCACCAAGAGGCCACCAAAAGTCACAACATAGTAGCCAAGGCATCCTTGGGAGCCCCTTATCCCACAAGGAGAGGAGAAATCTCACCTCTGCCACCTTCGCCCAAGCTGTTAGGACCAGTGCTCTGCACAAGGAGCCAGGTCCGGCCCGTGGGTGACAGGGACCGAAGTGCTCCGGGCTGTCGAGGCAGCACAGGAGGCTCAGCCATTGTCCCCACCAGGGTGGGGCCAGCTCGGGAAAGCCCAAGCCCTCATCCCGCCTAGTGTGGGGACACAGCCCTCAGCTCAGGCAGCGCCACAGCAGGAGGAGGAGGGAATGGAGTGGGATAAGGAAGGAGAGAAGGGAAGAGAGGGAAGAAAAGGAGAAAAATCAGTTTTCCTGCTGCCCCAGCGGTGTGGCGATTGATCGGGTGCAGGCTGGTGTGGAGCGGTGCTGAGAGCCTCATTCCCCACCGCCGGCTCACAATTATTGGAAAAAACCCGGCGCTGCTGCTGCAGTGAAATTAGTTATTGATCTCTTGTCTGGGTGACAAGCGCGGTGCTGGGGCTGCTCTCCCACCGTCCAGCCCCGCAGCTCCTCCGCCCACCCCGCCGGGGCTCAGCCTCCCGCGGCTGGGTGTCCAGGAGGGGACCGGAGGTCTCAGTGCTCACCCATGCTCCAAAGCTGCTCTCCAAGGAGGTTTTGCCCCCCCCACCGCACGCAAGGAAGATGTCAGTGGGAGAAAAAGGGCTCTGCCCCACGCAGGATGGGACCCCTGAGCGCTGACAGTCCCCCGCCCACGCAGAGCTTTGCGCCACCATCTCCTGTCCCCCAGGGATTGGGGTCAGGCTGTCCTGAGCCCTTTTCCATTTCCCGATAACCTGGCTATCGCAGAGGGAGATAAGGCAGAGGGAAATCAGGCAGCCAGAGAGCTTTTGTTGTCTGGAAAGGCTCTGCACATCTCTGGCTGCAGCTGGCCGGAGAGGCTGGACCAGCGTCGGCTGCCTGGCCCCGCAGGGACAGGGACACGAAGGGACTGGGCTGGGGCAAACGGTGTCTGCTCTTCCCAGGGGAACTTTCAAAGTTTCAATAACAAAAATAGGGTATTTATTTTCTTTTTTGTAATTCCTGGCGGGAGGCAGGAACAACAGGGGACGTTTCAAACAATCCTGTTTTCTTCCAAACGTAGTCACCGGAGAAACACTTTGCCCCGGGGCAAAGATGGGGTTTGGTTTCCAGAGGGTTTGGTTGCAGAGAGTTTGTTTGGAGTCTCACCTGTGCTTAGAGTTCATCAAAGTGTTTCGTGTCTCTGGCAGGGACAGGCTTGAGGCTGGTTCTCGAGTCTCCTCGGTCCCTTCAGGGTTGTTTGACTGTTCATAGGATTTTTTCCCATCAACATTTCGTCCCAAAAAGCAACTCCCTGAAGTGATCCCTCCCCGAGGTGTAATTAAAGTGGCTTTTGGGATGTAAACGAAAAGCCAGGTGATGGGTTCCTGCGGGCCAGAGGTCACCGTAAAACCAATATAATTTTTGCTTGAGCTTCTGCAGGGTCCCTGTGATGGGGATGCAGCCGGTGACTTCTGCCTGGAAGGTGCCACGGGTGGTGGGGGTGAACTGGCGTCTGGGGGGTGTCCACAGGGGGGGGCACGAGCTGGTGGCACTGGCCATGCACAGAGCCTGCAGAGTGTGCTGGTGGCAGGATGACAAGAGGGCACACAGTGGGGACAGGATGGACCAGGACCTGTTCCATAAGTAGCTCCCAGGCACGGGCAGAAAGTGCCAGTGATGTGACAGGCAAGGGGGAGAACAGCTGGAGGCCACTAAGGGACACCAGGATGGCTCATGGGATGTCCCCAAGCCCTGTGGCAGCGGGCACTGGCAGCTCTCACCTCCCACCTCTCTCTCAACACCCCAAGCAGGCAAGACCCTGTCTGCATGTGTGTCCCTGGGGAGGCTGAGGGATCCTGGCCCCTTTCCCAGCCCCAGACAAAAGCCTGGGAACAAAAGCCTGCGGGATGCGGGAGGCATCTCCCAGCCGGGGGGTATTTGTTTAGCCCGGGGGGGAGGTGAAGAGGGGAGAGGAAACTGCATTTCAAAGTGTTCCACCCTTTGAAAACTCTTCACAGCCCCCCCAGTGCCCTCTGCATGGCCCTGGTATCCCTGTGAGAGGACACCGAGTCCCCTCCCGCCACCTCCGCGTCTCTGCTGGGGAGGGAATAAGAAAGATGCGGAAAGTAAAAAAAAAAAAAAAGGAAATGCAGCCAGGAGGAGGGATCAGATCGCTGCGGGAGCATTTCTCTGGCTCAGCCCCTCTCTGGGTGGGGAAGTTGGAGCCCCAGCTCCAGGGACTGACTGCTGGGCTGATAGTGAGCTTGAGAATTCATGTGTTTCTCCTCAGTTGTCTTCATTTTCACAATTACACTGTTGGGTTTTTGGGGTGGGAGTTATCCTAGGGATGGATCAAAGCCTGCACCTGGCCCCTTCCCAACCTACCAACACCCAGAACAGAGCCTCGGGCACACAAGTCTCCTTGAAGGTACTGGAGGAGATTGGCAGAAGCCACCAGTCCAAGCCCATCCCTCGCAGCCCTGCCCAGGCTTCTCCAACAGGGTGCCACCAACACAGGGACGGCTGTGGCCACCTACAGTCACCCTCAGGCTGCTTTTGCAGGTCCCCTCTCCATACCCACCACCCAAAGCTGGGCACATCCCTGCACATATACAAACCCTCAGCGCCTCCAGCCCTGGCTGCGACACCAGCCTGTGCCGCAGGGACCGCAGACATCAGGTCTCAGGTTTCCTGGGGCTGTTTCGGTGTTTCAGCACCCTAAAAACACCCATTTCCTCCGGGGCCAGGGAGAGAGGTGCAGCAGAAACAGCCTCTGGCGTCTTCTCCTGAGAAGCAGCTTCCCAGTTTGCAGCTGGGCACTGTCGCAGTGAGTTACCCTCACCCTGTCACTGCACAGGAAGGCACCGTGCGAGCGGGACAGCGTGGCCCCAAACCTCCCACACCCCAGTAAAGGTGGGATGTGGATCCCAGACACTCCTGCCACCCTCCAGAGCTTAGCATTCCGTAGAGATGAAGTGGGAGAGAGGTGCAGACAACGGGGCTGACCACATCCATCGGCTCTCGGGGCTCCCCGCTTCCCTCCGGTGCGCTGGCGGAAGCCGAGCCCACGCCGACAGCGGCGGCTGGGCAGATGGAAAGACCAAATGATGGCTTTGCAGGGGGCCTGGGATTTGTTTGAGCCATCGCTGTCTCAGTGAGTGACTTCGAATAACGGATACACTTGAGAAAATCGCCATCTGCTCCCGGACAATTCTCAACCAGAGGAAAAGGTGAAATAAATTCAGCGACTGTATTATCTGCCCGTCCGCAGCTCCGACAGCAGGGTCAGGCTTTGTGCAGCGTCCTGAAAGTGATTTGAGAATGAGAGGATGGTTTGGGATGAGCAAAGAGCAGACAGCCAGAAAAGGATGGAAGAGTTGAGGCCCCGGGATGTTGCGCCCACAGCAGGGCTCTCTTGGCATCCCGGGTTTGGTGAGTTTGGCAGGAAGACAAAATCTCACCAGATCCTTTTTTTTTTTCCATCTCTGAATTTCGAGTGCCTCCTGCTTCCAGCTGGGCTGGAAATACCACAAAAACAGATGCTACAATGCAGCACATTCCGTGTTTCAAACACTGAAAGAAATCAGACATGAAAAATAAATGCAGGGGGTTGCAGTGGCTGGGCTGGCAATGAGGCTGAGGGCACCTGGAAGAGCCCTTGAACCCACAGCCCAACCCATGCCAGCTCAGCAGCTCCAAAAATCAAACCTTTCATCCTCAGCAAAGCAAACCCATTTCCAGAAGTAGATAAAAATGCCCCCTGCATCTTTGCTCGGCCATGCCTGTGAGCCCAGAACCCACACAATCCTTAGACTGATGTTTCTAATGCAATTAGAAGGGAGATGAATCTTTGCCCAAAGTCACAGCACTGTGCAGCAGTCCCTGTCTGAAGGGATCCCTGGTGCTTCCAACAGAACCTCATTGGGGGAGAAAAACACTCAGTGTTTGATCTTGCAGGAACAGGAGGAACTGGGGAAGAACAGGGCTAGATGTGACCATTTTTTGTGCCCTTTTACTCCTGCCAAGCCCAAAGTGAGGGTGCACAAGTACCCAACACTAAACTGCCCTGCATTCTGCCTGCACCAAAGGGAGTCTGTGGCACAGGTGAAGGTGGGATTTCTTCTGCCTTTTCCTCCTCACTGGACTTTTTCTGGGCATGAAGGTGTGTTGGGCACCCGGGAACACCACCCAAGCTGGCCCCACTGGCCATTGCCTTGGCCAATGGAACCACTTCAACCTACCCCAGCCTCCCCAGTGGGGACACAGCCCTAGGGGTTGGATGGGACAGCCTGGCTGCCACCCAGCCAGCCCCTCTTCCCAGGGACCGGCTCCTGCCCCTGCACATCAGAGATACCACACTGGAGCCACGGTGCTGTCACATGCCAGGGGCAATGAGGCAGGCATAAACCCTCCTGAGGGGCAGTGGCTGCCAGTGCTGGTGTGTGGGTGCAGGGCAGAGCCCCTGATGTGTTTGCTGCCGACACAAGAGAAAAAACATTTATTTGGAGCAGGTAGGAGGTGGGCAAGGATCTGCCTCAAGGAGAGAAAAATTACTGTGACCACCCCCAGGGGCACAGTCCTGACTGGGGTGTCACAGGGAGCCCCTGGTTGGGTGGGTCACCTGTACAAGGTCCTGGGGAGCACTGCAGCCACACAGGGGTCCCAGCATCCCTGGCTGGCAAAGGGCACGATGCTCCGGTGTGAGCTCCGCCTCGGTCTGGCTGCTGCTGTCACAGCTGTCCCCTCCTCACGGTGCCTGCTGGGATGGGTCCCCACCTGGATCCCAAAAGGTTTCCTGCCAAGAGGCACAGGCAGCTCTTGCTCGGCACGGGGAGGGAAAGTGAGAGCCTGGGAGAAGGAGCCCAGCTGGAGGATGAAACCGGAGGATGAGGAAGGGGAGGAAGCAGAGGATGAGGAAGGCGGGAAGAGGAAGATGAGGAAGGGGAGGAAGCGGAGGATGAGGATAAGGATAAGGATGAGGATGAGGATGAGGATAAGGATGAGGATGAGGATAAGGACGAGCATGGGGAGGCAGGCGGGATGGCAGGGCAGACCGCGTAGCCGAGCGGCAGCGAGCAGGAGCGGGAAGGCGAGGCAGCGCGAACGAGGGAGAGGGAGCAGAAATCTGTTGCCCAGGCTGTGCGCTTCGCTGTCAGCCGGCTCTGATTAACGGGCTGCCTTCCAGCTCCGCGCCGGCTGCGTTCCTGGCAGGAGCGGAGCCCCCCGGCTTCCTGCCGTAGGAGTGGCTCGCT
Organism: Irena cyanogastra; assembly: GCA_013397155.1. NCBI lineage: Eukaryota > Metazoa > Chordata > Aves > Passeriformes > Irenidae > Irena > Irena cyanogastra. The sequence continues at coordinate 669,000 of VWZV01008599.1, forward strand.
GAAAGGTTACATTTGCACAATGTGCCGCTGGAAAAGCGGTGCCAGAGGTTGCAGGCGGGGGAGCCGGGCGAGCGGGCGAGCAGGCAGCTCCGCTCCGCTCCGTTCTGCCTGTGTAATGGAAAAAACCCTCTGGGGACGAGCAGGAAAATATCAACTTACGCTCCCCCAGCACAGCAAAACTGGGCCCGGCCGGCCGTGGGTGGGGGAACGAGAGCACGGGATGGGGCGACGGTGGTGAGCCCCCCCAGAGCCTCCGCGCTGCCCCGGAGCAGCCCCAGGGCGGGGCAGAACAGGCTCTGCCCAGCGCCCCCATGGCCGTGGGCTGTGGGGCAGCGAAGCCTTCCTTCGGGATGCTCCCAGAAAGCCTTTGCACTTGCCATCATCAGGATCTCTCGTCTCTGATGCTTGGTAGGGAAAGCTGAGGCTGTTGAGGGGAAATGTTCGAATCTGGCCAGGAAGAATTTCCTTCGGTGGAGGCTCAGGCCCCACTGCTGTGATTTATGGGGCTTGGCACAGCCACGGCTACATCCACACACACGCATATGTCTCATCCCCAGCCTTCCCAGCCCTTCTACCTCATAACTTTTGGTCTGGGAATATTATTTTGGTGTCTGAGAAGTCCAGCTCAGATTGCTGAGCCCACCATAGCTGCTGTTTGCTCTAGAGCATACCCTTAAAACTCTGCTCAGCTCCTCCATCATCCCTCTTGCACCAAAACAAATTCTCCTGAGCAGCTCAGCACCCTCAAGGGCAAAGCCCTTCGTCCCTCTCTGCACAAGACTTGCTTTCACCTTCTCATTTCTTCATTGCATCTCAACTTGGTCACCTTCTTGTGCAGCAGCCACAGAGGAGTGGTCAGGGCAGCAGGGGCAGCACCCACCCTCACCCCAGGGTGCTGGAGTCAGCTCACTCTGTCTTGCAGGAGCCGACATTTTCCTCTCTGTCTCCCTTGTTTCCTTGGTTTCAAGCTTTTTCTTCCTCATTCAGCCCCTAATTAAAAAAAAACTCTGGAGGAATCCCAAATTCAGGGCACTCAGAGCGGGGCTGCAGCTGCCCCTGCAGGCTCTCCCTCCTTGGGACCCATGGTCGTGCCCTGGCTCCTTGGGTTTTGTCCCAAAGCTTTTAAAGGCCCAGACTCCAAACCCCACCAGGTGGCCCTGCTCAGCACGGCCCGGCCGGGTCCCCACCACGCTGGGGTGTGAGTCCTCCCCCTCGGCTGTCCCCGGCTTCCCTCTGTGTTTTCATTAGGATTTGGAGATAAGCTTCCAAATAAAGGCAGTGTTTTTAACCACTTTGCCTTATCAGCCGGCATCCAACAGCATTCCCCATCCACGCAGCGAGGCTTGGAACACACTCTAGGGGAAAAGGGACCCCAAACATGCAGACCTCTCCTTCTCCCAAGCCCACAGCCTGCACTGTGGGCCTCTGGAAGGCACCAGCGGCTTTGGGAAATGATTTCTAGTACTGGCCCCTGCTCAGGGACACCAGTGTTAATGCAACCACACGCATGAGTACAACCTAAGGACCAATCCAGCACACCTGGATTTTATTCCTGGTTCTGCCACTGGCCCGGGGATGACCTTCAGCAAGTTGTTTCCCTTCCCTGTGCCTGTGTTTCCCCTTGCTCTCCCTCTCCCAGCCCTTCCTAAGCCCAGCAATGCTCTGACCCAGCCCAAGGAGACTCCATCTGAGTTCACAACACCCCCACAAAAAGGTGAGCAAATGGCAGCAGCTCTGAGCATCTCTGGGTCCTACATCCTCCAAGTGCTGACCAGAGACCCCCCTCACTGAGCCTCCTCCCTGCTGGGCCATCCCATTGCTCATTTTTCAGTGTGTGTGCAAAGGCCTGAATATAGGAACCAGCTGCCAGCAGCTTCCAGCCCCCAGACACTGCCCTGGGGAAAATCAGGGCCTCACAGGAGCCTTGCCCTGGGGTGTCCCCTGGGATAAGGCTGAAGATGGGTCTCACTCTCTTCCTGTTAGCATTGGGGGCTGTTGTGGGGGAGAAGTCCTCCAAGGAGAAGCATAGGGGAGTAACGCCAGTGATGGCAATGAACTCATTCCCTTTTAGCGTCCAGCTGCTTGGAGGCAGCAAACCAACCCCAAGATTCCAGATAAGCCCTACTGTGGTTGCTCAAAGAGCCACCACACCATAGAGGATCCCCATTAGAGCTCAGCCCCATTAGAGAGCCACTGCTGGCAGAGGAGCACTTCTGCCTGGCTGGCATGGAGGAACACAAGCAAAGGCCATTCTACCCCTCACTGGCAGGGTCTCAGTGCACTGGAGGCAGAGGCTCCCGTGGGATGTGGGCGAGGAAGGCAGGAGATGCATCAGAGCCTGGGCACAGCATCCTGCTCACACCACAGCCCTGCTGGGCTCCCTCCCTGCACAGAAGAAGGGGTTGGGTGCAGTCTGGCAGCACCCACCTCCACAGCACATCCAGCCCTGGGAGCATGGCAGGGGAAAATATGTCCTGTGGTAAATGCCTCCAGTGCAGAGGGGATCCCAGAAACCTCCACTGCAGGCCCCATTGCCAGAGCATGAGAAAAACCCAATGCCAAAGCACAGCCAAGAGACTGAGCTCTTTGGGGAATTGAATCTGGCCACAGCACTCAGCATGGTGGCTTCTGGGGACAATTGTGTCACCCCGGGAGCTGCTGAGTGCTCCCACCTCCATCCTGCACAAGTTGCCTTTCATGAGTCAGAGCCCATCCCGAGGATGAGGTTGTTTCCTGCCCTTTTCCCAAACAAGGTCTCCAACCATACCAAAAACTCTTGAGTCCACAGAGCCCTCGCTGGTAGACAGCAGAGATCTGGTGGATTGCATGGGGCTGGCGTTCTTCCTCCTTTCCAGCTGTTAAATTGCATTATAGACAGTTAAAAATACATCACATACTTTCCTAATGTGGCTTTTCCGTGGAAAGCAGCAGCACGGCTGGAGGTGAGATGCTGGAGGTCGCAGGAGAGCTGCTCACTTGTGTCCATGGATGGACAAATTTGGGTTCCACAGAAGGGAACCGTGTGGCTTTGTGGCAGATTTGACCTCAGCAGACTGACCCAATTCGTTTGCTGCCTCTTGCCTCAGTTTCCCCACTTATGGTCCGTTTTCTGCAATGAGATCTCACATGAACTAAAATTCAACAGGGTTTGTTGGGCTTTATAGAAAACAGGTCTTTTCACTGGGATCAGAGGCTAATAGAAGTCCAGGGCTGAGCTGGAAATGATCTGTTAATACACTGTAGCAGAAATGCCTAATTCCTGAGCATGACTGGGACTGACCACATGGAATCCCATGGAAATGCCAGAGGGATGTGGCCCGGCCGGAGCCCACAGTGGGCACGGGGCAGCACCAGGGCAGCTGAGCTCACCCTGAGGCAGGAGCATTGCTGTGAGCCATGGGTGAGCTGCGATCAAGCTCTGCTGAGGTCTGCAGTGGGTGGTAAAAAAACCCTTTGGCTTTCTAGAGCACTTGAAAGAATAACCTGTGTCCCCAAGGATGGGCTCCCTTGCAGCCAGAGACACCTGTGGTGTGGGGAAGGCAAAAAGACAGCAAAGGTCATCCCCCTGGATCCAGGTCCAGCCCCTTTTGCCCTGAGCAGGCCTCATCTGACCCAGAGCAGCCCTTGCAGGACCGATGCCACAGCCCCAGAGAGGAGCCCACACCCCAAAACAGCAGGGACAGGCTGGACCCAGCAAGGGGCTGGGCTGGGAGGAGAAACTACGAGAGGGTGAGGAAAGAGTTAAACCCCCGGTACTGCCAGCCCTCCCTCCTGCTTCTCTGCTAACTTTGGGAGGAAGGGAATAGCATAAAGGTAAGAGTGGAGGAAGGAGAGAGGAGACAGATGAGAGAAGGAGCGAGGGAGAGGGGGAGCGGGAGAGAGGAACAGACGGCAGAGAGGGAGAGCGTGGGGGGGAAGATGCTGACGCTTCTCCTCCATCTCGGCGAGAGGCAGATAGAGGGGAACAAGGGGGAAAAAAAAGAAGGCAAAGACCGAGGGAACATGGGAGAGGGAGAAGGAAGGAGCCGGAGCGAGGGAGCATGTGTGAAAGTCGCAGTGAGAGAAGGGGCCTCTTTGATTCCCCGTGCCTCATACCAGACAGTGTCTAGACTGCAGCAATTATTGTCAGCTCAGAACACCCAGGCATTGCCATTTCAGCTGAAAGGGAGCTTAACAAAGAGCGAGGGAGAAAAAAAATACCCTGCCGGCGGTTAGCTGGGCTCCCTCCAGCACAAGGGGCTCTTCGGAGGGTCCTCCATCGGCCGCGCCCCCCGCCAGCCCCAGCCCCAGGTGCCCTCGCAGCAGCGGCTGTGGAGGAGGCCACGGGTGCAAACAATTCCTGACCCAGCCCTGGGTCTTTGGCTGCTCTTGGGGTGCAGCTGTTGGGTTCAAGTCTCCCTGCAAGCCCAGAGGGCTGAGGGCATGGCAGGCTGGGGGGAAAGGTCCCCCTGGGGAGGTCGGGGTGTCCCAGTGGAGGGGCAGTTCCCCAGCAGGCAGCATTTGGCCGTGAGTGTCCATGGAGCTGCTCCCCAGACCAAGAGTGGATGGTCAGATGGACACCTTGGCCTCACCCCAGAGTCCAGGGGAAGGACACACCTCCTCCCAGCAGTGGGGATGTGAATCCTAGAGCTGGGCACCCCAATGTACACTGCTCCTGCACTCCTCAGCTCCCTTGGGTCTCAGGAAATCGTGGGAGGTCACTCGTGCAAATTCACAGGAATAAAAATAATCCTTCCTGTCCTCTCCTCCATCCTGCCTCCCCACCCATCACTAGAGGAGTTACCCTTTCTCCTCTCCAGCCCTTCGCCCTCTGAGGGGTTTTTGTGCTGTCTGCAGGTCTGGGATGTGGCTGAGACTCCCAGGAGGGAATTAACACCCAGAACTGGCTGTGAGTCAGGAATTCCTGCCTCCCGCTGCAAACACCCGCCACGTGCCCCCCCAGCTCTGTGCTGACAGCCAGCTCCGAATACCTCAGAGGGGAAGAGGTGAGAAGGAGAATTTCAGTGCCCTGTCTCAATCACTTCCATGGGCTTGGGGGTGGTGATGATCCCACTCAGCTGTCCATGGGGCTGCCCTGCAGATCAGCCCCTTTGGAAGCACCCTCAGCTCCAGGGCTGTGGCACCCATCTTCTAAATTTGGGTGCACCGAGCGGCACGGCCAAGTGACCTTCACTGCTGGATGGCACCAGGACCATCCCTGCAGAGGCTCTTGACCTGTCTGCTGGGAAAGGCAGCCGACCCCTCCAGATACTGGAGCACAGCTCTGGTTTAATTAGCACTTTTAATGCTTGGAAAGGAGGCTCGAGGGAATACCCAGCAGGTTGGACATGATTTCCTCACTAGCAATCCAGCCTGCCAACAGGGAAGCTCCCCAGCTTCAGCTTGCTCAGCTGGGATGGGGTGACTTTGCCCTGGGGTCTAAAGCGTGGCAAATATCCTTGGCGAGCCCCACTTGGGCCCTCAGTGCAGGGACACCTTTGTCAGAAGGCATTTTTGTAGCAAACCCCAGCAGTCAGCATGCTCTGCCGGTGTGGGTTGTACTGTGAGCAATGCCTGACCCCAAAGTGGCTCAACTCGGCTGTTTGTCCTTGTCCCTCTCTGCCTTTGAGGAACAATATCCATTTTCTGGCTAGGTCTGGTCATGTCTGCTAAATCAAGGACTTTTTCTCCCCTGGGTACATGGCACTGATGTTGCTGTGTGGATAAAATCAGCCTCGTTCAGGATCTGCCTGCTGTGGCAGATCAGAGGAGATGACAGCACAAGTCCCACAAAGGGCCAGGGTGGCAAAACTGCCTAAACTGCCTGGGGGGGACTTGTCCCCTTGTTCCCTTGGCTGGCCATGACGTGTGTGTGGAGATGATGCCACTTTCCAGTGCAGGGTTCCAAGGAGGGGAAGGCCAGCTCTGCCCATTGCTCATGTCCCATGGCAGTGGTGCCCTCAGCTCCCAACGCCGTGGTGCCCAGCTCCCTCACGGGCTTCTGCCTCTCCAGGATGGGGTGTCCAGCTCCAGCAAAGCTCCACAGCCAAGGCTGGTAACACTCCAGCCATGGAGGACACTGAGCTTCCAACACATGTGGGTGCTGCAGTGAAACAAATACGTGATATGAGCAGATCTTCTCCTTGTGAGCTTGGGCTTTGTTTGACCCTCTCAAGGAGATTTTGGCCAGCCCAACCTGACCCAGAGCTGGACCACGAGGAGCCCAGACCTGAGACTGACTTGTGGGCTTGGGGGAGTGTTTTCCCAAAGATCTGAAAACTGCAGGGCTTCAGAAGTATTGCATTGGGGAGTAAACACAGCCAGGAAATGCACCGGGACTGCCACCAGGCTGCCACTGAGGCCTCTCTGCCAGTCTCCATTGCTGGACTTCCACGAAGCCTAGGAAGGACACGCAAGAAAAAAAGGCCTTGCCTTCTCCTCCATGATACTTCAGTGTTCCTCCTTCGGGCAGCCGGAGCCTTCCAGAGCAACCTGGGGAGCCCCAGCTCCCCACAGAGCCCCTACACGACCCAGCCCTGCAGAGCAATGCAGGGTCCCACCAGCAGCCCACGAAGCCACCAACATGTGGCCACAGTCAGGGCCCCACAGGGCCCCCTGCACGTCCCCAGCTGTCTGAAATGGCCACGGTTCCTGGCAGCAGGGAGAGCCAGGATCCGGGAAGGCACAACCGCCGGTGTACGTGATGAGCTGTGCTGAGCTGTGCTGGGCTGTGCTGGGCTGGGCTGGGCTGTGCTGAGCTGTGCTGGGCTGTGCTGGGCTGGGCTGTGCTGGGCTGTGCTGTGCTATGCCTGAGCTGTGCTATGCCGTGCTGTGGTGGGCTGTGCCGTGCTGTGCTATCCTGTGCTGTGCCCTGCCGTGCAGTGCCGTGCCGTGCCGTGCCGTGCCGTGTGTGAGCGGCTGGGGGGGAGGGGAGCCGGCCGCATCCCGCTCCCCGGGGCAGCGCCATGTGCCGGCAGGGGCCGGAGGGGAAGGCACAGGGCAGCCGGAGCTCTCTGGCCGCAGCAGGGACACCATCGGCCGGACTTGGCACGGCTCTGCATCCTGTCCTGTCCTGTCCTGTCCTGAGCACCGCGCCAGGGCCGGGGCCATGCGGGGAGGCACACGGGCAGCCCTGGCACCCCTGTGCCACACCACGACCCTCGCTCACCTTCCCGCTCTTCATCCCTCCCCTCTGCAAAGCGGTCTGCAAATGCCAACTGCCTGTTTTCCAGTTCCTCCAGATTTACCCCCTCCTCCTCCTCCCCCCCTCTTCCTTCCTTTCTTCTTCCTGGGTTAAAAATAATCAAGTTTATGGGAAGCAGCAGCCCTGCTGCGCCTGCCTCCCTGCACTCGCGCCCCGGAGAATAGCTCGGCTCGGCTCGCTCCGGCCCCTCCTCGCTGCTCTCTCCTTCCTCCTCCCCACCCCCTACAGGGATCTGACTAATATGCTTGGGCTCTGCTTGCCAGCTCAGCTGGAAAGGAATTTAACCATTGCGTGCCCTGGAGGGAAGGAGTGGAGAGCCCAGACCTCTCTACATCACCCGGGACCCCTGGTCTGGGTCCCTGCCCGGCTGTCCTCCCTTGAGGGCTGCCCAGAGGATGATGGAGAAGGGATGCACGGTGCCAGCACCCCATGGCGAGTGGTGGTCTCAGCCCCAAACTTACGGGTGCAATAACCCTCCTGGCTTTCCTCTGAGGTATCCTGCGTTCCTGTAGGCAAAACGTAGCACCCCAGTGCCGTGCTCCGTGTGGCTCGGCCCGTGGCAGCTCCTGATCCAGCCACAGGAGCTCCCTGGGCACCCACATCCCTGCCTGCAACCCGCCACGGGCCTCAGCACTGGGTGAGGGTGGCAGCTGTGCTCCCACACGATGCTGCTCAAGGGTCACAGTGGGACCAGCAGCTCCAGCCCCACAGCTGTGAGGTCTGCAGGGAGTGATCCCCAGCTTCAGGGATCCACAGCTCAGCCCTGCTGCAGTGCAGCTCTGGCAGGAGCTGGCAGCCCTCCGCCGACTGCTGGGACTCAGCTTCTCCTTCAGCACAGGGAGTAGGAAGCAGGAGAAAAGGCAGGGTCACACCTGGGTAAAAACCACACAGAAGGAAAGCTCCTCCGAGGCTAAATCCCCTCCGCTCTCCCCCCTTGGCAGCCGGGCTCTGAGCACAAGCAGATTTCCCAGCACAGGAGTGGGACACAGGGCTTTACAGCAGGGCAAGCAGAGCGCAAAGCCTCGGCCAAGGTTATCCCAGTGAGTCTGCGGCAGGGCTGAGAACTCACCCCCCACCCTGCCTCCCTAAGGCTCCAGCTTGCTGGTGTATTGCAGCATCTCCCTGCTGGGCCAAAAACTCCCCTTGAAATCTCCTGGCCAATGCAGAAGGGCTCCAAGGCCAGAAATCCTAAGCTCAGCACCCCAGCGGTGAGCGGAGCCAAGAGGCACCGGCTCGGCCCCGCTCACCCCCCGCGCCGGCTGGCTCAGCCCCGCTGCTCCAGTGCCAGGGCACACAGCGTCCCGGAGGAGGACACTGCCCTTCCCGGAGCCGCTGCCGGGAGAGCTGGAAGCACAGTCCCGCCGGAGATGGGCTGGGAAGGAGGAGAGGGCACTGGGCACCAGGCAGGACCCGGGAGAGCAGGAAAGCTGCTGCCAGGGGATCACCCCTTAGCTGCTGGGATGCTCTGTAGAGCGAGGTCCAGCACTGCAGAAGGGATCTGAAAGAAGAAGATGTCTTCTCTCCAGATCTTCCCTTAAATGGCAGTTCTGCTGTAAAATAGGGTGGGATGGAGCTCAGTGTTTGTTTTCTCTGCAGGACCCAAGCACGGCTCAGCCTGGGACTGTGAGCCTGGCTGGCTCCTCACTGACAGCCCCACAGGAGCACGACCTGCAGCTCCAGCTCTCCTCTCCCAAACATCCCTGCAGAGCCATAGCCCAGTGCAGGGCTCAGGGCAGGAGACAGGAGGGGAATAAGCATCCAGTTCACTCCTAACTTAGCTGCCTGCCCTGGCAGCTGGGGCTGGAGGCAGCAGGATGGGTGTGGGGGGACCTGTGAGCCCTCACTCTGCACCAGGAGATGCGTGGCCAGAGCCCCTGTGGCCCGGATACAGCCAGAAGCCAGAGCAGGGCCAGGCTCTGACCATCCCTAGGTGAGCAAAACCACTCCCATTCCAAAGTCTCTGGTGTCTTGGGAGCTCCCTCCAGCACTGCCTGTCCCACAAGCCCTGCAGCAACCTCAGCAGCCAGGAAACGCTGGCAGGAGTGAAAGGGATTGAGAAATTGCAGGCAGCAGGATGAGACACGAGCCAGCACAAGCAGGATGTGACTCGGGGGTGACTGGGACTGCCGGAGGGGTGTCACCAGGAATCAGTACCTGGGCCCATCCTGTACCCTCCCTCTCCTGCTCCTCACAGCTGATCCCAAGCCCAGTCTCTGTTCCTCACACAAGTCACCAGGTCCCATTTGTGTTTCACCACCTGAATCCTCTGTTAACAGCACGGTGATATTTTCTCCCTCTCTCCACCCCAGGCTTTTGCACTCCCAACCTGCCCAAGGCTGTTGCCCAGGGCTGTCCATTCTACCCAGGGCTGTCCCTGTCACCACAGTGCCCCAGCCCCCTCACCCCATATGCAGGGCACACCTGATATTTCCTAAGGTTTTTTCAGCACAGACTGGATGGCAGCAGTTTGGAGGTTTGGGCTGAAGGAGGGCTCAGACACTGGCTAGACTTTCCTCTTGTCCTGCCTCAAAGCAGCTGTTGTAGCACTGCAGGAAAGGAGAAAGGAGACGATGAAGGAGGAGAAGCAGAGAAGAAAAAAACAACACAGGAAAAGTATTTTTCCCCCTACTGAACACCCAAAGCTTTGTTTATCCACCAGCCCCCCAAGCTGAGGCTGGCTGATCCCAAGGTGGCCCCTTCCATGGGTGCTGTCTTCCCTGTAGCTCCCATCTCCTACTCCCTCAGCTGCCATGATCCCTGATGGGGTCTCCAGCTCATCCTCACATTTCATAGCTCCAGCATGGCTAAGGAAAGCCAACTTAGCTGGCATTCCTGCAAAATGACCTGCCCTTCCAGCCAAGGAGCTCAGCTCAGTTCCCAACCCCTACCTGCATCTGGGCTCACCAGCCTTCCCTTCACATGGGAAATGATTCACCTCAGGTGAGGAAAAACAGAGCAAAACAGAGCAGCATCCAGCTGTTGAACCCAGTAAAGCCCAAAGCTTCTTCTGCTTCAGCTGCTTCCTGTGGGGGAGAACAACAGGGAGCTGTCAGCCTGCCATGGGCAGGGCCCAGGACACCCAAGCCCCTGGTGAAAAGGTCACCCCACATTCTTACAGAAAAACACCAAGGAAAAGACTCTGTTGCACCAACAGCTCCAACACTGGACAGCAAAGTCTCAAGGGGTCCAGGATGTTTCAGCTCTTCTTTTCCATCTCTCCCACAGGTAGGGCACAAGGACATGTTCCCAGGGGAAAGAAAATTCCAAAGCTTGGGATGGAGAAATGGCACTGCAGGAGAGCAGTTAAGTCTGGAGGCCAGGATGTCCTCCTGGGACACACCTCTGCACTCAGGAGGATGCAGGAGCAAACTAACACATCACAGCAACGCCCTGAAACTCAGTTGCTTTCTGGGTAACACGGTGTCTCCAAGGTGGGGGAAAACCTGTATCCTCCATCCATGATCCAGGAGTGTCCCCATTGTCTTTCCATGGGCAGCTCCAACCCTGGCAGGGAGGCACCAGCTGGGAGGCTGTGATGGGGACTGTGCTCTACTCTCTTGGTCACTCTCATCTTTCTAGGAGCTGAGGGGGGTTTTCTTTGTTTGGTTTTGAGGGAATAGTAAATTCACAAACAATTGGAAGATTCAAAAAGGCTGAATCATCCTGAAACTCAGGGTGAAATTGAAAAATCATTTGGAATGAAAAAAAGAAATGCCGGTGCTGGGCAGAGGAGATGGCTTTGAAGATGTAAACCACCTTCTCCCATCAGCCACCTGATGATCTGTTGTATTTGGACATTTTCTAAAAGAATCTTCTTGTTTTCTTCATTAAAAAAGCCTATTGTTTTTCAATTCAAAAAATTGTCTCAATGTAAAAGAAGAGATCTAAGTAAATTAGGCAAACCCCAAACAAAACAAAACAAAAAAATCAGGCTAAACCAAACACTCTGGCTTTACCTAAAACAATTGCTTGCACCAGGATGGGGTATTTTGTGGTTTCTTTTCTTTTCCATTTTACCAGAAATTGCCTACTAAATCCTTGTTTTGGGTTGGCATGGTCCAATTCCCACACCCAAGACATTCCATGGAAAACAACACTTTCCATTCATTTTTCAGCAACGTGCTTCTCCACCAATGGACCAGACCCACTGCAGTAACTCCCTTCTCCAAGAAAGATGAACCCTTTGGTTCTCCTTCCCCACAGACCTCAGAGCCTGCCCTGTGCACCCTTCACAGGTTCACCCAGCCCTGGGTGTCTTTAACCCTCCTGAACAGTAACTCAGCAACCCAACAGCCACTCTACTCTTACACTGAAAGAACCTCTAGGAGAGGAGAACAGAGTCTCTTCTCAGGAGACCTGATTTCCTGAGAAACCCAGCCCAACCCGATTTAACTCTACCCAACCCTTCCCAACCCTACCCATCCTTCTCGTTTCCACCACTCATGCCCCCAACCTCCAACCCTGCCACCCAGACCAGGTGGCATCATATCCAACTCAAGCTCACCACACAGCCATGGCCCCAGGAAGAGGGATTTACTACCAGAAAAAAAAAAAAAAAAAAAAAAAAAAAAGAAAGAAAGAAAAAAGGCAGTTTTCCCTAAGGATGCAGTGGAGCAGGTTGGGAGGGGTTGTTAGGCAGGGGTGCTGGGCTGCATTTCCACCCTCACACCTGGCTGCAGAGGCAAGCGGCAGCAGGGCTGTACATTCCAACCCCAGGCAGAGAGGTGAAACCCCAAGAAAGTAGCAAACAAGTCGAGGCGTAAATACAGCACGAATCCACGGCACTTCAGCGTGGTTCGTTATCTCCGCTTAGACTGGAGTCGGTGGAGCCGGGTTTGAGAAGAGCAGAAATATCAGCAATTAAAGATATGTCGTGTCAAAAAAACTCTAAACTGATTAAAGTTGAAGGCTCCGTTTTCTTCTTTTCATCAGAGAACGGAATCAAAACCTGCCTGGAAAGACGCGCTCCCCCCGTTCCCAGCGCTCCGAAGGCAGCGCCTGCATCCGTCCTGCTGTGTCCCTGCATTTTAATTACCACCTTATTAATATTCATGAGGCTAGGCACTCAAGGGGGATTGCAGTCTGTCATTCTCTCTCTCTTTCTCTCTCTTCCCCCCCCACCTCTCTCGGCTGAGTCGGTGGGTTTTTTTTCCTTTCCCCTTCCCAACAGTTGGCGTGCTGCGGATCCGCACGCGTGTGCGCAGCCCCGAAGGCGCTGAGCGTGTAAGGGGCCGCGGCGTGGGGAGCCCGCCTGTGCTGGCTGGGAATGCGGGTGGGTGTGGGACTGCCCCTGCCACGTTCGGCAGCCTCGGCAGCCGCAGGTAAAACTGCCCCCACTGGGGCATGGTGCTGGCACACGGGGAAATGCGTCTCACACACACAACTCCGGGTAGCAGCATCACTTCTGAGCGCCGGGGAGATGTTGTAGGACCTCCAAGAGAAGAATGGGGCCATGCAGAGTGGCACCAGGTGAACATAGCTGCTGTCAGCCCCCACACCACCTCCTCTCCTTGGGGACTGAGCACCCTGCACCCCAGTTCACCTTGCACCCTAATTCACTCTGCACCCCAGCTCTCCATGCGCACGCAAAAGCACCAACTGCTGAAGCAGGTGAGAGCACCATGGCACAGCCACAGGATCACTGTGTCCTTGATAGAGCCACAGCCTTGGCCATCAAGGTGAAGTGGCACCTAAGGGGTCTTGCATGCATCCAGCAAGGGGCTGCCCCCCAGCTGTGCCCCGGTTGCTGGTGCAGGTTGCTGGCTGGGCAAATTGGACCCCATTTGTTTTCTCAGGTCCAAGGCACTGGCGTGCCCTGAGTGGAGAGGGGCAAGAAGCCCAGGTTAAGGGCACGCAGAGGGAATGGAGCTGGAGGTAAATCGATTTCTCATTCCTAAATTGAGCAATGTGGGGTTTGCACTCTCCTTGCTGCCATGCAGCATTTAATCCTTTCTGCCTCCGGTACTGAAAACAGAGGCCACGTGGGCAGCAGAAACCTGTCCTGGCTTTGCAAACCCTGCTCCTCTCTATCCTCTCTCAGGTTACTGTCCCAGTCCTTCCTCAAGAGATGATGCAGAGCCCAGCCCGGGTGATGGGCAGGTGCCCCCATCACCTCACACTGTTCAAAGCCATTGGCAAAGGGACACATGGGGCTGCCCCATTCCAACTGGAGGCTGGAGCCCACCTCCCTTTTTCAGGCAGCTGCAGCCAGATCATAGTCCCACCTTCCCCCAGTATCTTCCTCTTCCATCTAACCCTAACCTTAACCCAAAGGAGACTCAAAGCATCGTCAAGAACCTGAAGCCTCTTTGGGGATGCATCCTGCATCCTGTATGCTGCCTCCCCATCACCAACCACCTGCAAGCAACCTGTCGAGAGACACTCCAACTCGGCTCCCCAACGCCCCACTTGCTCAGCTCCACAAATATTTGAATTAAGGTCCCCTGGGGAGCCACAGTCACAGAGTAACTGATTTCTCCTCCTTCATTATATCTCTGTGTAATTTACCGAGGGACGGCGGCGTGTGCCTCCGTTCGAGCGAATTCCCAGCAGGACTCCCAAGAGCTCACAAATCAGGAAAAGGCAAGGCATTAGAATATGAAAGGTGAGGATGGTGTCCCCACCAAGACTCAACTTGCTCTTCCCCAGCTCCCCCAGCTCTGCCAGCCCTGAACTGTGTTTTATGTCTGCCTGCTGCCACTTGTGCAAGCAGGGAGGTCATGGGTTGGGGATGGGCCACGGTGCCATTCGTCAGCTCTGTCCCCGACTTCTGATCCTTTCTGGGCAAGAAGAAGGGAGAAAGGGTCCTCCCTCATGGAAACATCTCAAGAAATGCCAGGGAAGCTGAAGCAACAAAGGTTTCCAAGTGAAATTTTGTCCCTTGGCCCTAAAATCTGACTTCTTTTCACCTGAGCAAGTGGCCTATGCCTCAGTTTCCACATCTACAAGAAAGAGTAGTCACTCCCTGCACTTACTGGTTTAATACTCCCAGCACTCAGATGCTGAAGGTCTATAAAAGGCATGAATCCATCTGTGTTGCATCTCTAGCAAGGAGGATCTGGGGGACAATTTTGCCAGCATAGTTCTAAAGTTACCAGAAGGAGCTTGAAGAGTCACCAAGGAAAAAGAGAAAGGAAAAATGAAGAATTTGGACCAAGGATGCACAACTGAGCTGCTTTGCATTGTTTTCTTGTGAAACGCGACGTGTGAGGAGGTTGGTCTTGGTTGGACCCACCTCAGTCTGAAGACAGCCCAGCTGAACTCATGGTCAACCCCCACGTCTCGGCGCTGTGCCGAGGTGCCAGGGCAGGAGCCGTTCACCCTGAGAGTGGGAGGCTGTCACTCCTGGTGGCTCAGGGAGGATGATGGCACCTTTTGCAGGTCTTTGCAGCATCTGTGGGCTGGGTGGGAGTTGTCTCTCTCCAAATCTCCTGACCAGTGCCACGGATGTGACACTGGAGGAAAGCACTGGACTGGCTTGGACGCAGCGAGTTCTCTGTTCCAGCAATGCTGCAAACAGCGGAGGGCAACATTTTGCTTCCTGGAAACCCAGAGAAAGAAGTATTTTTTATGAAGAGCTTCAGCTTAGAGGCAACCTGTAATGGAGATTTCAGAAAACTGGGTGTTCCCCCTTCCACCTCCTCTGCAAAGACAAAGACTTGGCAGATGGTGGTGGTGCTCACAGGGCTTGTGCTGGGCTTTTTTTGGGAGCTGGGTATTCAAACCCTCACTCTGATTCTTCACTTTAGAGGTGTGAGTGATATAAAATCTGCCCATCCCAAAATCAGCCCGTCCCTGGGCTATCTCAACTTCTCAGAGCTCTTCCCACAAGCCGAGTTAAAGACCTGGGGCTGTTCAGCCTGTAACAAAGAGCTCTTTTCTCCCCAGCCTTCACCAGTTGTTGGAGTTAAATAGGCTGCGCTGAAACCAAACCAAACAAAGCCCCTGCAAAGCGGCTCCAAATCCCCGTCCCCTGGCCAGCACTCTGGATTGCCCCCGGAGCGCGGGCACGGCACTCCTTGGTGTGCCACGGCTCTCTCCCCGCTCCGAAAGGTGGCTGAAGCAGCGAGGCTGTGTCCCCTCCTGTGCTTCTTGCTGCTGGACTCCCACGAGAGGTGATGAGGAGGTCTCAGAGTGGAAAACACGCCACGGAGCTGCTGCAGCCTCCGCCTGCCATCCCCCTGCTCCAGTGAATTTGCTCCAGACTCCGGCTACGCTGCTGCCAGCGCCGTGACCCCCCCGCAGTAGCACAGGAGGAGCCCTCATGGGCAACACATGGCTTTCCCAGGTGTGGGCACTCTGACGGGTCCTTTCCAAACACGCTGCCCACCCCCTCACCCCCTCACAGCCCCTACGGGACAAGTTCGCCCCCTCCCATTTTGCGGGGCCAGGTCCCTGTCCTTGGGCACCGAGCCCTCCCCCGCCAGCATTGCAGCCACCGATTCCATCAAGCAGCTGCCTTCCCTGAGCAAGGATGTGATGGCAGACGGGGGTCTCCATCAAGGCGGGGGGGAGTTTTTGGCCATGCCAGCCGCTGGAGGGGCTGCTGGCGCCTGCGTCCCGGGGGTGCTGAGTGCGGGGGTTCGGGGCTCTCTGTGCAGGCAGCTCAGTGATCAAAGCGCCGAGCACAGGCCGGGGCCGGGGGGAGGCAGGCGGCGAGAGATGAAACGGAGCAAAGTTCCCTGGGTTCGGACGCGGGAGTTGGAAAGGATTCGACGGCAGCTTGGAAAAGGAGGAGAAGAGGGCCGGGAGCAGCAGCGTTCAGCAGAAAGGAATGTCCTGATGGGACGGCAGCCTGAACGCCGGCCAGGACCCCCCCTTCCTTCCCAAGGCTGTTTAAAAGCCCCGGACCTCTCCGAGCCCTTTAATTGGCGCTTTAAAAAACTTCCTTGT
This sequence comes from Irena cyanogastra, assembly GCA_013397155.1. Taxonomy (NCBI): domain Eukaryota; kingdom Metazoa; phylum Chordata; class Aves; order Passeriformes; family Irenidae; genus Irena; species Irena cyanogastra. The sequence goes on from VWZV01008599.1 coordinate 685,075, forward strand.
TCCTTGACGCGGCGAGGTTTGCGTTTCATGCCCAAAATGACTCAATTCCCCCCCCCCCCCCCATGAAAAAAAAAAAAAAAAAAAAAAGAAAAAAAATCTCCTTTGAAACGTTTGCTCGAAGCCAGCTCCATCCCCTCCCCGCAAGCCTCGGTAGCCCCCAGCCCTCACCCCACCAGCCTCTTGTGTGTATTCTTGTTCTCCCCTAATAATCCACATCCCAGCTGCCTCCCTCTGCCTTCGCCCTCCTCCTCCCTGCCTCTCTCGCTCCCTCTTTCTCTCTCCTCCCCCCTTCCTCCCCCTTTCCCTAACTCAAAAGCTTGTCAGGCTGGTTCCAGACTGCTGGCGCCAGGCTTCACTCCAGGAAAAAAATAAAGCAAAAGAGAAAGGCATGCAAGGCAAAACAGCCCCGCCACATGAACACACATCAAACCAGCCCTTTATCTCCCCGGAATGCTCTCCCTGCTGCAGAGCTCCCTACCCTACCCCGGCCCAACAGCCGCGCTCCCCATCCCCGTAACCCTAATGCAGCAGCGCCAGGCTGCGAGCGCACACGCCCTGCCAGAGACAGCGAAGGAGCAAATACAAGATCTATTATTTATCAGTGTTATCAATTATTTAGAGCCTCGGTGCAGGGAAGGGGTGGGGAGAGGAAGCCGTGGAAGAGGCAGTTCTTACCCTGGTAGTTCAGGTGAGGGGGTTCTGCATGGTCCCACCTCCCCACTGGTTCTGGGATGTTTTCAAGACCATCCCTTGCATTTCACCCCACTGACATGGGGTTGCTTCTATCCCTGACCCATCCTGCCTTCAGCAGAGCAGGGCTTCCCCTCACAGAAAGCCGTGATATCCAGCTCCAGGAGCATCCCAGTTCCACAGCCACTGGTGCCCGAGTGGAGAGCTGCACTACCTCACAGGCAGTGGCCAGCTGGAGGGTGAGGGTTCACACATGGGGACCTTGGACCCTGACTCATTATCCAAGGGACCCAAAGCAGCTCCCAAAAATGCAAATTTTAGCATCAATGTACATTTTCTCAGGGACTTCCAACAGCACTCTCCTGGTTTTCCAGTGCATGTCTCCTCTTCTGCAGCCTGGAGGATGCACTGCTGCTCATCACCACTCCCAGACTGCAGGGGTGGCTGGTGCAGGGCTCTGGAGCCTCAAGTCATCCTCACATCCAGCCAACCCTGCTGGAGCTAGTTTGGCTCAGGGCAGGAAGAGGAATGTGTCCAGGGCTCTCCTCCTCATGGAGGTCTCAAGTCAGTGTTGACCCCAAAAGGTCAAAACCAACATTCCAAACCCCAGCCCTTGCTGCAGAAGGAAACTACACCAATCTACACAGCCCCTTCCAGCTCTGTTTTCTCTTGGATTTTGGAGCAAGCTCCAGCCCACCATCTTTGTGACGATGCCTGCGAAGGGTCCCAATCACCAGGCAGGTGACACCCATGGCACTGTGCCGATGGGCACGGGTTCATCCATGGGCCACTGCCGCAAGCTCGCAGATGGCTACCGCAGCCTCCCGCGAGGTAGCCGCCTTTCCGCGGCAGATCGCACCAAAGTAGCTACAGTGGGAACGTGTGATGAGGTGGGTGTGCTAAGAAGATTTTTTTTGGCAGACTTCAGGATGACTTTATTGCTCACAAGTTCTCGAGTCATGGCTGAGTAACACACTCATCGCATGTCTGAAATGAAAAAAAAAAACAAAACCCTTACCCCAGCACAAAATAAATAGCCTGGACAAAGCCTGTTTGCTTTGCTGCCCTTCCCTGCTCCAGGGGTTCCAAGGCTCCCACATGGGCTGCAGCAGGCGCTGCCTATGAGCCTGATATTTCCCCCTGAGTCGGAGAAAAGAGGCTCCCATGCACACAAGCATCAATTCAGTCCTGAGACCTCCTCATCAGGTCCCACTTCAAGTGATGGGCTGTGTATTCAAGGCAGAGGAGCATCGTCCACTCTGGCAGGATCTCTGTGACATGACTTTAATTTGGGTGGCTGAATCAGGCTCGCTGAGCCCAGACTTTTGCACTGGAAGGTGTGACCTCAGCCTGTTTTGGTCTCAAGCGTTTTCTTCTAAAGCCCAAGAGTTCTGCCCCATGTCCCCACGTCCCAGCCAAGCCAGGTGAAGGCTCCTGGGTTGGGTCAGGAGAGACCCTCAGATCACCAGGGAAGATAAATTTCTGCAATGCGGATGCTGGTTTGGATGTTCCTGGGTGCCAAGAGGGTGCAGAGAGCTGTGTTGTCTAAGGATAGAAGCATCCCCACCTCCAGTGCCTTCAGCTCTGAGAAACCAGTAGCTACTTTTGAAAAGCATCCAATGTACTTCCAGCCTGGAAGGAAAACTACTGTCCTCTGCTCCAACTGAGTCAATGGGTGCTGATCAAATTCCTGTGGCAACTCAGTGATCAAAAGGTTTCAGATGCCTGCCTAAGCCCACAGGTGCAAAGAAAGTGCTCTCCTCTTCTCAAGGTAGAGAAATGAATGTGAAGAGTGACAAAGTGACTTCCCCAAGGTCACCTGGGAAACGCTGCTGGAGTGCCCAGAACAGATCTGAGGTTTCTGCTGTCCAGCTCCGAAGTCCTCACATCCACCCTGACCATCCCTGGGTCAACCCCTGGGACAATCCCAGCCCTCCCACGGCCCCACAGACTCCCAGAGCCTTCTGCACATCCCTTAACTGGAGGGAAAAGAAGGTCAGAAGCATGAACCCCTCCAGATGTTGGCTGTTGGGTGCCCTCCAGCCCCAAAGGAAGAGTTCAACGGGGATGGAAAAATCTTCCTCTTGGGTAAAGATAGAGTAGGATCTGCTTTCTGCCATTTATTATCCCAGTTCTCCCACACTAAAGACTAAGAACAGATGAGAAATAGTTGGAAGAAAGGGGGAAAAACAAAATTAATTTCATTCCATTGTAACAGGTTCAAAAGGGACATTTTAATACATTTTCTACTATTTTGGAAAAAAATCTAGAAAAAACAGTCTTTATAGTTGCTGTGCTACCTTCTGAAAGAGCATATCCTGAGGAGAGAAATGGGGGCCTAGGGGATGGAGAAATTTCCCTGAAGATTGAGGGGGGAAGAGCAAAAGGACAGGAGGAACCCTTCATTTAGAAATGTCACCACCAGTTTCATGACGAAGAAAAAAATCCCATTATGTTGAGTATTTTTCACAAAAACTTTGTGCTTGTTTGTTTTTTAAAGGCTGGGATTTTTTTCCAGCTAAAAATAAAACTCCACATGTTAAAAAAAAAAAAAAANAAAAAAAAAGTCATCCGTCCCTGGGCAAAACCGAGAGCGCTGGAAGGGACAGCAGCTACCCTGGGACGGCTTGTGCCGCTTCTCGACAGGCGGCCCTGATCGCGGTGACACCTCCGGCTCCCGCTCCGTGCCGCCAAGGGTGGAAGGACGCGATCTGCCCCGCGCCGCCTCTGAGCGCACCCGGGGAGCCGGGGCGGGTCCGCAGCGAGCCGGAGCTGACGGTCACCGGATCGGGGCTGTTTCCTGGCTGCCAGCTCCTGGCACATGGGGATGTGGATGCCCAAGAGCGTCCCTGGTTGCCGGTGGCCGAGCTCCAGAGCTGCCCCGGTGGGTGCACTCGAGGCAATCCCCGGTGGATGCTTCCAGGAGCCCTGGTGTGCTGGGAGCTGGCCCTGACCCGGCCCATTGGCCCAGCCCATCCTGGGGGAGAAGCGGGAACTGCTGGGGCAGAGCGCACGGGTGTCACGGCCGGTCCCAGCTGTATCCTTTTCCCATTTCCCTTCCATGCGTGCGGCCGGGCTCCCCTCCCTGCTGAGGTCAGCTCCGGCTATTCTCTCCTCTGTTTCCCCTGCTCTTGCCATGCACTTCCCGTCTCCCTTTGAAATTTCACCTTCACTGCGTCATTCCCTGTGGGCCGTTTTGGGGCTTGGGTTCACGTGGACGTGCTGTTCCCCGCTGTTGTTAGAGAGCCAAGGTGGGGCTGAGCCTCACTCTTCGGGACCCTTTGTGCTGGGGAGCACTCAAAATAACCCAGCTCGCACAGATCCGTGTTCAGCTGAACAAGCACGAGCCCAAGTGCTGAGCTTGCACCAACAGCCTCGAGCACCACAAGAGTCAGAAGGGAAAACGCCATGAAAAATAACGAGGAGCTGGGAGGAAACAAAGGCTGGGCAAAACAGGGAGTGTTTCCAGCAGATGGAGATGGCCAAATCCGGCGGTCTGCTAGCTGTGCTCAGCTTAACCAAAGCTGAGCAGGACCTGGCCCTGACCCAGGACAGGCAGAGGAGCTGTCTCATGTCACAGCCACTCCCTGCCCCAATGCCACTGAATTGAGGCAAGATCGAGGCAGATCTCTCCCGGGCGTTACAGATGGGACACCCAAGCACCCACTCAGCTGACACGGGGAGCAGCACTCTGCCACAGCATGAGTGAAACCTCCAGCGGGGTTTGGAGTGAACAGCTTCCTCGTGCTCCCACAAAGCCCCAGGGGATTCAATGCCGAAGAGAGAGCAGCTGGGCTCCTCCCGAGGCGGAGCGACTGCCGCGCTCGCACGCGCCCCATTTTGGCCAACCGTCCTTTCCATGGAGGAGCCACAATGTCGAACAAAAGCTGTCCCCGCTGGCCCCCAGCACTGCCTGCCGCGCTCCCCGCGTGGCACCGGGCCAAACCCCTGAACAAAGGAGGGCTGGAAGCAGAGCACACATTAACTCCGTGGTGGATTTCCCTTGACAGACCCCAGCGAGGAGCATCGCCCACCCCGCCGCGGCAGAGCCTGGGCTGGCAGCGCTGGCAGCACGTGGCACTCACCCATCAGGGCAGCTGCAGTGACGGGGTCACTTCGAGCTGCCTGGATCGTGGCATCCCCAGGACACCACTCCAGCTATTTTCCAGCGACAGCCGACGTCTGCCGGCGACCTCCTGGACACGGGCTATAGCCAAGCCGTGTCAGCGAGATGAGACACAGTGCAGAGGGGCTGCTCCCTGCAGTTTGAGGGAGGAGGTGGAGAGAATCTCATGACATGAGAGCCTGGAAGAAAGGCCTGACCCCAGGTTATGAATTTTTGCCTCCTTCGGTGGCAATCACTGACAAATGCTCACAAGTACATTTCTTTGGAGGAGCACACACTCACTGAGACGAGAGAGCTGAGGAGAGGGCTGCATGCCTTCTCCCCTGTGCTCCCCTTCCCAGCTGCTCCTGTCAGGAGAGGCTCAGCCAGCCCAGGTCACATCCCACCCCACTTCAGGGGTTCTCTGCAGCCAGGGAACACATCCTGCTCTGCAGGTGGTTCCCAATGGAGAACCATGCTGCAGGGCTATGGGTGAAACTGCAAACATTTGCTTTGCCAAATGGCTTCAAAGCTTCCCCATCCCCTTGGATTGCATCACCTCTGTCATTAGAATGTTCCCAAGCTCTCCCCTTTTATGTCCTTTCCATGCAGGAAGCTCTCATACAGTCATGGATGTGCTCCAAATCATCATAGACAGTGCTGATTATTTGAAGCCTTAATTGGATATCATGCATAAAGGGAAAAACCCTCAGTGCTTTCTCCTCTCTTCTTCCAGCTCACGGATACTCAGGATACGGTTCATGTCTTCAAATGGTGGCACAACCATCTCTAGCCTGGACCTTGGGGGTCCTTAAGGAGAGAGGAGGGGTTTGAGAGACAAAATCTGTAGAAGAAAATGCGAACCTGGCAGCCTTGTAACCCAAACCATGTTCTGGATGGTTATGATCTCTTGGCCCATTGCAAGGGGCAGCAAGAAACAGGCACCATTTTATGTTTTCAAGCTCAGAAATAGTGTTTGAGTGAGTCATGGGGATTTTTGGCCCTCTTCTGGAGGCTTCAAATTCATTCATTCTTCCTTTCTTTTGTTATTTTCAATAATCTGATATACTAGTGAGCTGGGCTGAATCTGCAGGGTTTACTCACCACCTCCAAAGCAGAAAAAGGACTGAAATATAGCAAAACAGCATGGCAAACCCCAAGCACTTAGAGCTCCTGAAGATCTCCAGACCCTAGAAAAATCAGGGAAAAGCCTTTAAAATAATGAGATTTGCAAGGGAAAAAAAAAAGGAAAAAGAAAGAGGGCCAGTTACCTTGCTTTTATTTCCCTGTTGGCTTTTGAGCCTGTAGGCCACTCTGACATCACTCTGCTAAGCTCGTCTCTGCAACCATAAGGTAAGAAACCCTTAAACCAGCAACCCTCCTGCCAGTGCTCTGCATTCACACAGCTCCAAAAAATGGAGGAAAAAAGGAAACGCTGGGATCCAAGGGAAATCTCAAGAGGTTTGGGGGCCCATTCATAGGACTAAGAGGAGCATCAGTGGGTGAGGCAGAGTGAGAGGTGCCCCTGCAAGCCTCTCTCCACCCCCAGGGTGACGGAGAGCTGGGGCCAGGGGTCTGAAGCAGGGCAGCGAGCGTCGCCGAGCGCCGGCGTGGCCGTGCCGCGTGGCTGGCTCGCTCTTGGCAATAAGGACAGTCCCAGGAAAGGGAAAAGACTTCCAGCACATCTCAGCAATTTCTCTCCGCTCCCAAAGGAAGCGTGTTTATTGGAAGCCATTTTCTGCATAAATAGCCCTTTCCTGCTGTTTCCCACAAAGTCAGACTAAAATAATTTCCTAGGCTTGAGGACGCCAGCCCACAGCTTTCTAGATGGATGCACAGAGCTCGACCTTGAACAAGAGACCAAAGACATTCCCAAAATCCTGCCCAGAGTCCAAAGCAGAGGTTTTACATCCCCTCCCCAGCAGCACTCGCACCAGCTTCCAGCTGCCCCACCACATCACCCCACCCCAGCACTTGCCTTTGGGTTTGCCCCCTGCAACCTCAAGCCCATTCATACTCCACAAACATCCCAGATGGAAGCAAGACCCCAAATCACTGCTCAACACACAAAGAAAGAGGCTAAGCTTACTCAAATACCCAGGCAGTGCACACTGGAAAATAAGCTGGTCTTTGCCCTTTGGTGTGCAAAGAGAACAGCAGGGATGGAGACAGTCCAGTATCAAGGTTCTCTCACTCCACACAATTTAGAACTGATATTTTCTCCACAGCAGGGAGCTGGTGACTGGAACAGGTCCCTGTTCACACATGGGTCCCCTGAAGGACCCATGCAGCAGCACTTTGGGGGCTGTGGGGGAGAGCTGAGGTGCTGCAGTGCCCAGTGCAGGGATTGAGGTGGGGTCCCCCCTCCATCCTCTGCCATTCTGCAGCAGCACAGGATCCCACCAGACAGCTGGAGGGGTCTGTGCCTGTGCTGCCAGTGGCTCTGCTGCCGACCCTCCTCGGCCCCACCATCCAGGCTGGGACAGGCTGAGCCAGCACTGCAGGGCCCCCAGCAGCCTTGGCAAAACAACCACAGTGATGGAAACCACCATGCGTGTGGCCCGAGCATTCCCAGAAGAGTCCTTGCTCTGTACTCCAAGGCCAAGCAGCCCATGGATGCTGCATGCCAGGCTGCTGTCCTCAAGTTTAGGGCAGAGAGAAAAGAAGGAAGATTTGGAAAAGTCTCTGTCTTGAAGCTGCTTGGGGACTGAAGGCAGAGGGACTGCAGCGCTCTGGAACTGGGCAGGACACAGTTAACGCCTGGTTCCTCGTGAAGGATCAGGAGGAACTTGGCTTCATATTTCATGTGTGGGATGTTGCAAGAGGACAAGGAGCCCTGAACCCCAGCGGCATGCGTTCCCTGGGAGGAACCCACGACGTGCCCCTCTCCATGGCCGCTCCGCCGAGAGCAGAACCCTCCCTCCCGCCGAGGGACGGTGCCACCACGCCGAGAGACACCGGAGAGGCACCAAGGCCGTACCGACTCCACGCCGGCATCGAGATGCCGGCAACCGAACGTGCCGCAGCCGAGCGAGCGGCCGGGGCAGGCGGTGGAAGGGCCCCACGCGTGGCGTGGAGCTGGGGGCTCCGCAGCCCCGGCTCCCCGCGCACATACAAAGGCTGGGCTCCCCCAGCCCGGCTGATGCTCGACCTCTCCGTTGTCCTCGCTGCACGCCTGTCCCAGTTCCAGCAGCCGGTTGCTACAGCAACTGAGCTCTGACTAATCATTTGCGCAATGACCTTTTTTCCCCCCAGAGAGAGGGAGGGAGGGAGATGGAGAGGAGGGAGGGAGGGGAGGAGAGGCAGAGCGAGCGGAGGTTAGCAAGAAAAAGCAGTCAGAGAGAATGTGGGGTTTTTTTAGATGATGCAAGATTTTTTTTGGGGGGGGGAGTTATGGGGATGAGGGCGGCAGGAGGGGGAGAGGAAAGCAGGTGTTGAATGGATCCCCCACTCCCGGTTCTATGCTTCAGAAAGGGTGGATGGATGGGGGCAAAGTCGGCTGCCAGCGGGCAAAGAACTCACTGGCATCTCTTCCCTGGGCGCGGGGGTGGGGGGACTCCAACCGGGGCTGACATTGCAGCCCTTCTCCTCCTCCTCCTCCCCACCCCACCGACCCTGGCCACTGCTGAAGGGCCAGAAGTCAAGAATTTGGCTCTGCCTCACCACCGAGTGCCTGCAAAGGGCTGGTTGGCCCCAGGTCAGCTGGGATGGAGCACCCCAAGCATAAAGCCTGACTGGTGGGTGGTGGTTGGGGAAGCCACACCAGAGCTGAACTGAGCTAAAAACTCCCGTGTCAGCGTTACACCAGGAGGGAACAGGGCTGGGCTGGACTCTGCTGAGCCAGGAGAACCAGCCAGGGAAGAAACCTGAGCCCAGCTCCAGTGGCTCTGATGGTGTTACTGGGAGGGCTTCACTCCCACCTCTATTGCCTTGAGCTGTACAAGCCCAGAGTCAGGTCTGGCTCCAGCTCCACAACAGAGTAAATAATGCAAAAGCCTCTTTCTGCAGAGCTCCGAGAAGACCACGTGAGGTCACATCTTCCTGAGTTGGAAGGAGAAAACACTTTAGAGGTTGTGCATTGTTCCTCACACCAGAGGAGAAGAGAATAGAAGTTGGTGAAAACAAAAAAGCAGTGGCAAGGTCCTCCTCACCAAGGGGTAGATGGTTGTGCCCCAAGTTTTCACAGCAAAAGGATTTGGTCTTTATCCCAATGGGATCAGAAACAGCCACATCTGGCCTTGACCAGCTGCAAAGTGCTAAGCCAGCTGAGATGAACAACAACAGTGACCAAGAGCAGTGTCACAGGAAAATGGGTTAGCTACTGGAAAGAATGGGAAGTTTGAAGAAAAATTAGTTTTGTGGACAAAAATTCCACAACACATCCTGACAAACTGCAGTTCTGTTGTGTGAACTGGAGAAGGAGGACGTGGTATGAATAATGAGCAAACCAAAGAATGAGTTATATCCTGAATGGTGCTGAGAACACACTCTGCACACACAACTCCTGCTGGCACAGGACAGGGAGCTCTCATTAGGCAAGACAAAATCTCATTCAAAGTGGTTTTATGGTGGCTAGGGCTTCAACATCTTTGCCCTGTAGAGATGGGCCCTTTCCTTAAAGCAGATCAGACAAAATCCTTGCTCTAAACACCTCCAAAACATCCTAGAGCCAATCCTCCTCTTTCAGCTTACATTTCCCTCTGCCCACCAAAATAATGCAATGGACAAGACAGGTGTTCCCAGCTAGTTTGTACACCTGAAAAAGTAAAGCAAGATTTCCAAAATCACCCGTGGCTTAAGGCACATAAAGGAGAGGCCAGGTTGTGAGGAACACTCTACTCTCAGTGAGCACCCAACATATTTCCCTTATCAGCACGGCTTGGCACCTACAGAAATTCCCACTGTAGCATCTGATCCCAAACCTGGAGAAACCAACAGGAGGGTTGATATGGAGCCCATTGCAGTGCTTGCACTACATGGGGCATTACAGGCAGCCACAGCTTGGGGCTGAGAAGACCAAAGCCATGTCAAGCTCAATGTAAAAAGTGCTGCTGAATGGCAAGAGATAATAACTCGGGCTTGGCACTACATGGCCATGCTCACAGGGCTTGCAGATCCAGCCTGAGCCCACGCCTGCCTCTGATCCCCCGTGTAGGTGAACCTGGGGCTGCACTGAGCCTCAAACATGTGTAGAAATAAAACTCCTTTCCACCTCTTTTCAGTTAAATAGCTCTGCAGTTTGCAGAGCTCCACCAAGGACAATTATTTCCAGCATGTGCCGTGCATGAATGCTGTGAGCAAGGCAGAGCTGGAGTTTCATCATAGCCCAGCTTTGTGTGCAGAGCAAAGAAGGAGGGAAAAAAACCAACATCAACAAAAAAGGAACTTGGAACTGGAGGGCCCCCCCGGCCTCACCCTGATCCCGAGGAGGCTCCACTCTGCTCTTGCTCAACCCAACACTGAGAATGAGGAAGCGGAGTAGACAGGCGGGGGAGGCGGTCAAGCTGAAGACAAACAGCCTCTGAGCCGGGCAGCTTGGAAAGCTTCGGGAGAGAGAGGGCACTGGAGCCAAGAGCAGGCTGTGTCCTGAGCCCTCTGCCTGTCCAGGCTGGGGCCTTGTTGGCCCTCTCTCCAGGGGATGCTCTAGATTTTTCTCAGTCCAGGTCTGCCAAGCCCTGCTGTGCTGCCAGCCCAGATCTTGCATATCCCAGCTGTGGCCGGTGACAGCCAAGCTCCCACTGGCCACGCCGCCCTGCCCAGGTGCCTCTGTGGTGCACGGGGATGGCAGGGCCGAGTCGTGCTGTGCCATGCTGGTCACAGCCAGCCAGCTCTCCCCCTGCCCAGCCAGAGCCAGCTCTCAGCACAGCCAGCAGCTCAGCAGTTCGCCTCCGCACTCTGCAATACCGGCAACAGCAACACTGCGCTCGCTGCAAACAGGATTTTGCATCAAAAATGAAACCCCACCCAAATGTGCCCGGGGCTGGTTCACAACATCCCAGTACCCTGCACCTCACTGCTCCAGGAACTTAGCTCCCTTCACCCTCTCTGCCAATGGCCGCTCTCACCTGCCCTGTCCTGTTGTCCTCAGCCTGGTCTCTCCTTCTCCCGTGCCCTGGGGTAGGAAGGAACCCAGCTGAAGGGAGCCAAATGTCTGCACAGCCTCGCTGGTGGCAGACCAAGATCCCAACATGATATTGTCCTGCTGGTCTTTCTCCCCCAGTAGGCTGGAAAGGAGTTCTTCGATCTCACCCATCTTAGAGCAAAGGACACTGTAGCAGAGAGGCCAAGGGGGACAGAGGAACAGGCAGTGGAGTTGGCTGGGTCCACCTGTTTAATTTTTTTTTATGGCAAGCAATATTAGCTGTACCCCAGAAGTGCCATGACTGATCAGGATGACCCCAAATCTCTCTGAGTCCACCAGCAAATGAGAACCAAAACACCAAGACACACCACCTCGTTTGCCCAACTCATGGTTGCTCACAGGGATGGAGCTATTTTGGGGTCATCACATCCCCCTGAGCATGTATTATTCCAGCTATCCACATCCCAGCATCCTGAAGTAAGGGGAGGCTATGGCAGGAGGGAAATGAGGTACCTTTCTTAGGATCAGAAGAGCCATTTCTGAGGTTCATGAATCCCATCTCAAGGGAAAGGATTTGCTGTTTCCCAAGAGAAGTGTCAAATTCTACTGGATCTCAGATGGAACAGCCCTTCAGGAGTGTCAGAGAAATACTAAAACTTAGAGACAGACAGACAGGGGAGGTAAAATCCAGCAAACTCTGTGGAAAACTGAGATGTTTTTTCCCTTCCACAAGAATATCACAAACTGGGAGCGGGGGTGAGGAAATCTTTACCCCCTTCCCAGGCCAGGCAGCACAGGCAGCACCAGAGCTGCCAGAGAAGATGCTGTGGGAAGAAGGACACGGGCCAAGCCCCACAAAATAGTGAGTGAAAATTCTGTAAGTTTCCTCCCAGCTTGCATTAGGTCACCCAGCAGTGAGTCACCTGTGGGACCCAGCTGAGAGTGAGCCCCTTGGAGCAGCAGCACTGGGTTTAAATAAATAAATACTATTCTGCTGAAAGAAGAGAAGAAAAAAGAAAACAAGAGGAATAAAGGATGTGCCTTTCCAGCACCTCCTCCCCTCCCATAAACCTGTGTGCTATGCAAATATATGCAAATGAGACATGGAAGCAGGGATGAAATTGGCTCTCTAAACCAGCGTGGTTTTAGACTGGGGAGCATTGGAGTCAGCTTCCTGGGAAGTTGAGACAGATAAAGCTGCACCACGAGAGGGACAAGTAATGACAACTGGAGGGGATGTGTCCCCAAATGCCTTTGGCCAGGGGATCAGCTCCCAGAGAACCAGCAAAAGGCAGCACCAAACCTCCCTCTCAACGCCCCACTTCAGCAGCTGGGGTGGGGAGGGGGGTGGAGGGAAATGAGAACTTGCTTTTCCCCTGTTTGTGATTCCACTCATGATTCCTGGGAAGGGATGGCAAAAAGCACTGCAGTTCGTGGAAACCCAGGCAGCTTGCTCCAGATCAGGGGACGGCCAACACAGGCAGCCCAGGGTGATGCTCCCCAGGGTGGGCACTTTCTCCAGGGACTGCTTAAGGAGTGACATCTTTCTTACATGAAGAATGGGATCGTACAAATTCCAGCTCGTTTGTTCCAGGCAATTTATCCACCCAAGTATTGCCTTGTTCAGTAACATTTTCTCAAGGGGTTTCTGCAGAGAAGCAGGTAAAATCCAGAAAGTCTGAAGGCTTCGGGGTGTAAACAGCATTTGCCTGAGCAATGCTGCTCACGTTGATAGTCAACGCCTGAGTGTTTTTTTGCTGAGAAACAGGAGGGATTTTTGTGTTAAACATTCTCTGCTTAAGAACAGACCTGGCTGCAGCAGAAGCCCCTTTCCTGCATCCTGACCCAGCACAGGATTTTTACAGAAATAGCTCAGATGCTCTGAGCTCAATGGAAAGTTTAGGATGGACTGCCAACATCCCAGACAGCCCTGGACCACAGCAGCCCTGCTGCAGGGAGCCAGCAATCTCCATCAGCATCACTGGGACATGGTTGAAAAGTTTTCCTGCAACTGCAGGGCTTCCCAAACCCAGCAAATCTTCAGCCACTGGAGATGGGGGAAGGACAGGGAAGCTGAGACACTGTTATTTGTGCACTTTGAGGCCAGGGCTGCAACATAAGGGTCTGTTTCATATCTCACAGTGGGTTCTGGAGAAGTAGGGTACCTGCAAAATGCGCTGGGAAGGATTCAAGGGCTCTCTGGTTTGAGCCCATCCAAGATGACCTACTCCTGCAATTGCCTCTCCAGTGCTTCCACCATCATTTGCAACCCCAGCTTCCCCCCAGGAAAGTCAAAGTGCTGCATTCAAGACAGCTCCCACAGCCCTGCATCTTAATTTGCTTTTCATTTTGCTTTATCTGTCTCATTAAAGGCAATCTCCAGCAACTGCGACGCCACTCTCTGGCATGGCGGGCGCTTGTGTTCCCACTGTTGGGTTGAGCAACTGTCAGCAGTGACAGCCCACGGGTGCCACACTGTCATTTAGTGGCACTGAGCATGGAGCAGAGGCACCTTCCATCCCCTCACTGCTCTGCACTCGCTGTGGGGTATTGAGGGGTGTTCCTGCACCCCAGAACCACCCCCTGACAGATATTATGGCCTTAGCATCACATGTTCTCTGGGCAGGGCTCATTACCTGTGTGGCTGGGGACCTTGCGTCATGCACCAGCCATTTATGGACATTGTCCATAAACCTGGGCCCTCCCTATGCCACAAACCCAGTTGCTTTACTTGAACTGGTCTATGACACAGGGACAAGCTTGAGCATCTTTCTCATTTGTGAGAAAACAATACATCTCAGCTCTTCCTTGTGTTTTTCTATCCTTTCATTTGCCCTTTTTACCATGTTTCCCTGACACATCTCAGTGAGCTGCCCTGGCACTGAGGCTCCAGAACTGGAGCTGTTGCTATCAGTGCACACACTCTCTCCAGCCACAGTGGTGTTACACAAACCCTCATAGTACACAAGAGCCCCTGAGTATGGTGTTCTGCGACTCTATCAGAAATGCAGCCTTAACCCACCTCCCTGAAGAAAGTTTCCATGAAAGCACCGTGGGGTGGCAAGTCCCAGAGATACCTGGCAAAGGGAAAAGAGCTGCAGCTCACCCACCTCTTCCCAGTCCCTTCCCCAACTCCTGCTTCCATCTAAGGGCTGCATATTTCTCCCCCTGCCCACACTGCAAAACACAGTGAACCTAAAGAATAAAAGGTGCAGACTGGCTGGGATTTCAAATTCTGTGATTAAGGATGGAGGCAATTTCTCCCTCCCTGGGCTGATAGAGCAGGCAGCAGATGAAGACGGCTTTTTAGCGTGCTGCCAGCAGCTGCGATAGGCGCCTGTGCCGTCACCAAGCAGAGAGATTATTCTCTGGATCTCCGGGGCTGTTTATCAGGAACACTCACTGCTGCAGCCGCTAAACCAGCTTAAATACCAAAATTAAAAAATAATTAAAAACAAACCCAAAATCTTTTCTGTAACTTCAGAAGGAGAAGGATTGGGGAAGGGGAAGTAAAAGCACCTGGGAGACAAGTCAGGGTCTTAATAAAATAGCCATAGGCACAGGCAAAACAGGCTCTGTAGCTAGCACAGTGGGGATGGCCAACCCTGGCTGGAGGGATAGAGCAGCAAAACCCACTGTCAGGAGACCCCAGAACCTGCCTGGAGCAGGCAGCTGCCAGCCTCAGCCAGAGGGCACATCACTGGGAAGCCTGGATGAAGCTGTCAGCGCCAGTGCCAGCACATCTCCCTGGCCCTGCCTTGAGTTTCATGGGATGGGGAGCACACAAGGAGCAGCAGCCTCGCACCATGGCCAGGGCAGCCGGCTCCGGTAAGGGAGGAAGGGTGTGCTCCCTCCCCATGCACAGCCAGGGAGGGAGTGGCACGTGTCAGGGATAATAAATTGCATGAGAGTCTGGATCTGGGAACTGCATGGAAAGAAAAGGCATGAGGTCTGATTTCCTTGGGCATTCAGAGCCTTTGAAGATCAGAAAGCAGCTAAGTGCAAGGCAGGCTTTCAAGCTGCCAGTGTGGGTTAGTGGTGGGCCTGGGACTCCCCAGGGAGCAAGAGCTGTAGAATCCCAGCTGCCAGGTCAGATCCTGCCTCCCAGCCACAGGAAGGTAAATGGCAACAGCTCTATCGACACCACATGAACATTCTCCTTAATGGGCCCTTCACTGGCACATGGGTGTGAGCTGGGGAGCATCAAGCTGCTTGCTCAGGGCCGGCTGGGTGCTCACTGGTTTTGGATCATCCCAGCACACCCACCTGCTACAATCCCTTTCCTTGACTGCTGTTTAGAAAACCCACTGTGCTGGGGATGGTCTCATCCCTGGTATCATAGGTATGAGGCCCAGGAGAGTCCTCCATGGGCAGAGGGGTCCCTACCCCACATTGCAGGCAGAGTTGGATCCTCCAAACCTACCACTCCCCTGGAATTCAGGACAAGCAAGACCCTTCATGGAATTTCTGGCAGTCAAGGAGTGTCCCAGCCACTTGCATGAAAGGTTAAGACCACTTTCCAATTAGAGAGGCAGGAGCCATCACAATAAAGCTCTTCTGAGGGGATATTAATCAGGGCATCTTCCTCTTGTGGAAATGCAAATCAGCAGAATGGAAACGGGAGTGATTAGAGCCAGAGAAGAACACAGACACATCGATCCCAACTCCATGAGCAGCAAGGGCCGTGAGGGCACAGGAAAGCTGCCCCAGGCTCCCACATCAGAACTCAGGTGGAGGAAGGGGGGATCCATGGGCTCCACCTGGGAATATTCAGCATAAGGTTTTGAGGTCATCACTGATGCCAAGGCCACAGAAATTGCCCCAGTCATAATAAACCATCTCCCAGGCTGGCTGCAGGGCTTTGGTCCATACTCATGCTCCCACTCAGGAGTGAGGATGGAGTGGGCACACAGGCTGGGGACCCGGCAAGAGAAATGGAGAAGACACCAGCGAGGGCAGCAGCCTCAGCTCAAGGATGCAGAAAGGAAAGAGAGGGGATGAAGAGCAAAAGGTGATGCAGAAAGGGGCCAAAGTGTGGGCCAAGGTGGTGGGGTGCACAGAGCACCTCCCAGCCCTTGCCCAGGGACGCTCTGCACCGAGTCCAGAGCTGGCTCTGCTCCTCACGGCAGGAGGCATTAGATCCAGCTGAGCTGCTTCAACGCAGCGTGCATGTAAATCAGCTGGACAGGCAGAGAGGAGAAAAACAAGGGGATGAGATAAGAGGATAGAGGGAGAAGCAAGGGGAGGAGGAGGAAGGAGAAAAGGGGAGGAAAGAAAGGAGCAGGTGTGGAGAGAAAGAGAAGCAAAGAGAGGGTAAAGGGAGAAGGGGAGAGGGAGGAGGAGGGGTAGGGAAGCAGAGAGCAGCAGGAGGGCAGGGTACTGGGTGGGGGTCTGTTGGTAACCGGTCACATGTTCAGGCCAGGGGCAGCCATGGGCAGGGCAGCACACAATGAACAGGGTGGAGGTGCCACACCACGACCCAGTCTGGGCCAGGGCTACCCTGGACTTGGGCACCCTGCTCCTGCCTCTTGGCTTCCAAACCTTGCAGCAAGTCTGGAGCCCTGCTGAGGTCTGGGATAAACCAGCACCACACTGTTATTTTCCAGTCATGAGGGAGGTGCCTACACAAGTGGCCAGTTTGGCATCCTCTAATCTCTCACCTGCAAGCATGATGCCTTCAAATCACCTGTCCTGAAACCTAGTGTACATTTATGGTGGAAGAGTTGGTGGGTACGAACCCGGAGGTGACTTCATCTGGGGGATGAAATGACATGGACATGTCACTCCTTTAAGTCAGGAGTGTCTTGCAAAGCACAGCGAGTGATTCTTGATAAATTATACCTGGCCCTGCCTCTTTCAGACAGGGAACTCAAAGGCTAAATATCATTACTAAACCCTCAGGCTTTGGATCAGCAGTCTCTGAGAAGTTCTCATGACTGGGCAGGACACAAGGATCCCCTGACATCAACATGCACTAAGCAACCAAAGCTGATGCAAATACCATCTGCTATAATCATGACATCACCTTTAATTACACAACGGATGAGGATGTCGTCACATACGGACTCCTGACATCACCAGCAGAGCCAGAAAAAGATCTGGAGCAGGATGATTAAAAAAAAAAAAATAGCCCAAAGAAGGAAGATCTCAGCCTGGAAAAGCAGCAGCCAGAGAGGCACACTTGTGGCCTCAAGAGGGTGAACCAAGATTGATTGCTTGCTGCATCTCCCAATAAAAGAATTAGGAGATATCCAATAACATTAAGAGGCAGCAGGTTCAAAAGAAACAAGAGGAGACGGTTCCCTACATGGTGCATGGTTAAGCAGTGAAGTCCTTGCCACAGCTCTCTGGGGATGATTAAAACTTACGTGTTTACAAAAATCAACTAGACAAATTCATGGGAAATCCATTGAGGGGTATTAAAGATGAAATGCCACTTCAGCCTGGGGAGTCCCTGAGCTGCCATGTGCTCAGGGCTGGGAGATCTCAAGAGATTCATAGGTCCTGGTCACTGGGGGGACAGGCAGGGGACAGCTGGAGCGGGGGACAGCCCTGCACAGCTCCTTATGCTGCGCTGAAGATGGCAGGTGACATCTCCAAGCCAGCACACTGATGTCCATAGGTTCTGTGTCACACTCTGGGTGATCTCCAGGTCCCATCAGCCGGGTGTATTTACAGCCCAGCTTTGGGGGTACTGAGCTGCTCCAAGGTACAAAGCCCACAAGAGCAGGACCACACAGTGCCACTATTACTGTCACTGGTTTAACACCACACGGAGCCACCCCTAACCTCACCCACCCGGCACTGGGCTGCACTCACATCTCTTCACTGAACACCGCTTCCCAGGATCCCACCGGGAGCCTGGCTGGACTCAGGGGCCATCCCTTGGGAGCCTGGCCACGCACTTCCCTGCGCGCAGCATCCCTTCCACGCACGCCAAGTCCGTACACGTAGCGATCCCAATTAAACCAAACTGCCTCTCAGAGGGGCCTGGCAGCGCTGCATTTATCAGCCTGCCTGGAAGGGGCTTGTGCAAGCTGTCCCCCCGGCTGACGGATTAGACAGCAGACAATTAGGTTTCAGACACACACACACACACACGCACACGCACGCAAGCAAAGCACACGCAGGCACACAAATCCTTTCTCTCCATCCATCTGCAAGGCCGAGGTGGCCGAGCCCAGCTGCGCGGCCGTCCGGTGCTTCTGAAGCTGCGTGCAGCTGAATAAGAACGAGCCCCCGTGCCTCGGCTTTCAGCGCCCGCTCGCGAAATGAGCGAGAGGTCCCCGAAGAGATGACACAATTGCAATGGAAATTATTAACCCTTGGCGGACCGGTTTCGCCGCCTCCTCCCTGCTCATTCCAGCCGCAGCCAGCCTGACGGCAAACTCCCACTCTTTGGGTTTCAAGGACAAAGCCAGAACGAGTTAGTGGTCAGCCGACATCGCAGGGGACGAGCAGCCTCCTGTGTTTGTGCTCCGAGGTGAGCTGGGCTTTTCTGGAGTGCAGATTATTTCAGATGCAACCCTTTGCTGCTGGGAAAATCCCAGCTCCTGGAAGTGGGGATGGTGTCTCAACACAAGCACCACTCCTACAAACATCCTACCAAAAGCATCCCCTCTTGACCAGGAACTATGACTGCTATGGGCAGATTCAAGGTGCAGCACAAGCTGGTGGTGTTCCTCAGATTGTTCTTTCCAAGGGCTACTGAGAGCAATAATTCAATGTTGCAAAATTAATTGAAACGTGAAATGGCTAAGATAGAAATGGAACAAGCCCGGCTAGCTTCTAAAGGCAAAGCCTGCACATTCTCTCTGGGAGAGGGTTTCTGATGGAATCAACAAAACTATGGATAAAGGGAAATCAGTAGATATAATTTATTGGGATTGTCCTAAAGCCTTTGAAAAAAAATCCCACATGAGACGCTATTAAGGAAAGCAAGCATTACTGGGCAAGATGTAGAATATTGCTGGGGAGCAGGAAGCAGTAAAGTGGCACAAACCAGTGCAGGAGGGGATGGTTCAAGCCATGCCAGGATGGAGGAAGACAGAGCACGGCCATGCTCCGAGCCCAGCTCCTGCCAGCATCAGGAGCCAGGAACCGACAGCTCCAGGAAGGCAACAGGGCTCAGGGCACACCAAAACCCTCACAAAGCAGCCCCCAAAGTCCCTCACTCCTCACAGTCTGTCCCAGGGTATGGGAACATGAGCAGCTTCACTCTCCATTCTCCCTCATACCTACTTGAGGGACAATATGTGGGGCAGGACACCAAAAAGGACCATGTCAGCCCCTGGCCTCACTCCTCATTCTCACAGACCTTGATCTCCCCAGGTTCTCTCAGGACACCTTTCAACCATCCATGTGGAAAGGAGAAAGTCCCAGGAGAGCAAACTCCTATCCTGTGCTAAGAGTGGGACATGCTGGGAGAGGGAGGATCCTCTGGAAACACCACACTCAGCTGTGCAAAGGGCTTTCTAGAAACAGCACCATATTTTAATTTTTCTTCTAGCTACTTTTTGAAGAAAGGGAGATTGAATAAGAAGAGCCCTTTTTGGTCCTTGGTACCCATCTCACCCTGGTAGAGGATGCAGCCATCTCTAAGACAACTGATGCTGAGGTAGAAACATTACAAAGGTAACTCAGCACATCCCTCAGACCAGTTCCAGCAATTTTTTTAAGGTATGTTTTCACAAGATACTGGCATAATTCCTTAGTGTTACAAGATGCATCATCCACTGAAGTTAGAAGAAGCTCTCCAGATGCACTAGGGAATGTCTAGATCTAGGGAATGTCAAGGAAGATTGCTGCTCTCCCTGAGCTCTGGTTATTATTGGCAGCATACCAGTGGAGACATGAGGGTGGACCTGGCCTCACAGAGTGCATCACACAGGAATTTAGGATGACCTGGAGGCTGCCACGTTCATCACCTGTGAGCAGCTGGGTCACAAAACCAGCTCTGCCCCACATGTGAGCTGCTCCATCCCCAGACCCACCAGCTTTTTCACCTGCTCCAGCAGGGCTGGCCCAGAGTCTCATCCCCTCCTTCACCAGAAACCAGTTCCTCACTTTCAGCCTTAACTTATTTGTGGGCATTTTCTAGTCATTTGGTCACCAGCCAACAATATCTGTCAGTGAAACAGCTCCTCTCCTGCCCTGGTGCTCTGCAGCCCCTCATCTACTAGATTTGCAAAGCTGAGTGTGCAGAGTCTCAGGAGATGGACCATTCACCACTTCTCCTTGGGGATTTTGCCATTATTTCATATATCAATCCATAAATCATCCCTCCAGGTTTATCAAGGTCCTACATGTTTCCTTCTGCAGCACTAAGCAGGGACCTGAGGAGAATTTTCTGACAACTGCACTGCATTTTCCTTTACTCCATTCATCCCATTACCCATAGTTACATCCCTTAGACCACTCTAAATAATTACTCAGCTGTGTGTTTATGACCTTCAGATATTTGTCCATCTCTGGTTTAAGTGAACTCCTAGTCAAGCTATGCTTAATATTTAGACTGCACAGAGAAATGCACATGTTCAAAATACATCCAGGCTGTGGTGGGGAAGTCAACAGAAAGGGTTGATCATCCACCATATGCCACAGTTCCAAGGCCATTTTTCAGTTCCAGGCAGCTTTCTGCTTCCTCTGGGTGATGTATTCCCACTAAAAACCCCAATACCTGGAAACTTCTCTATGCATGCTTCCTGCCCCTGTCCTTAGGGAAAAGGGAGTGCAGGGACAGTTTACAGGGGGTGGTTCACACAGAGGTGTGAGATCTCCAGATAAAGCTGTTCACACACCTCCTTTGGGAGGAAGAGCTGGGGTGTCTGCAGAACGCCCCTGGGAATTACAGGGAAGGGAGGAACAAACCTAGCAAGAGGAGCCAGCCTCCAAAAGAACAGCTGATGAGGCCAGGAGGATCCAACACTTTCCTGTGTGCCAGGAACATCACTGACATCAGGAGGAATTCCTGTTCCCCTCTGGCCTCCCAGGGATGAGAGCCTGGGTGAGGTGAGGGTCAGGGCCACAGCAAGCGATAGCAGAGCTGGCCCCAGTAATGGAGATTTACTGCTCCAGCCCCTTCGGCTGGGCCATCTGCATCCCAAGCATCAGCATCAGTTATTAGAGACCACAGAGTGATGTGGCACAGGCACGAGAGCAGTGGGAGAAACTGCAATGGCTTCTTCTCATGCGGGAAGAAGGTGGGAGCTCCAGGAAGATTTCTGCTGGAGCAGAACCCCAGCAAGGGGAAGGAGAAAGGGAAAGGCACACTGAGCTCAGGGACAGCAACACAAACAAAACAAAAACAAAACAAAACACAAAACAAAACGGTGGTGCACAGAGTGCATCTGCACTCCCAGCTCTGTGCACACATGCTCACACCCAGGCACAGCCCTGCAACTGCTGCAGAGGCAAGAAAAGTGAGAGGTGGAGAGAGGAGGAAGAAGAAGAAGGAGGATGAGTCCTTCACCCACAGCACGGCCAGCTTCAGGTATCCATCTGTCATTGCCAAGCCCCAAACAAAATTATAAAGAGGGTCTATAAGAGTTTGTGTCCAAAGAGTGCTCAGTTGGGTGGTTATGGTCTTTCTTCTGCTTTTTGATGCTTTATGAGGTCACATTTACCTTTATTGCTTTTTGCTGTGGCCCCAAGAGGGGGAAACACTACCTTTACTTTTTTACTGAAAAGTAAGATCTCCTCATGGCCACCAGAATCTGTAATCTTAATTTTAAAGTAAGTATTTGTGATAAAGCAAAGAGCCTAGGTTGGTGTGTCTGTTTTGTGGGGCAAATCCACCCAGGGCTTGGCACAACAACACTTTCCTTTCTTCTACACAGTCTGGGTTTCTGTTCCTTTTCAGAGAGCTTGGGTTCAATGCTTAGACCCAATACATACCATGCAAGAGGCCCTAGTCTGAATCAGAGAGGGGAAATGACTCGCTGTGGTTATGAAGCACCACTTTCACAGAGAGGAAAACAATCCAGCACATGAAACAAAACCTCTGTCCATCCTTAAAACTGGGCATCACAGTCGGGAGACAACAAACAACCCAACCTGACCCACGCACGATCTGAGAAACAAAATTTGGCTTGCATGGGTAAAGTGGATTTCCACCAAAGCTGTGCTAGTCTCTGGGCTCTCCAGGTACCATCCCAGATCCTCCACCAGCAACATGGCCTTAACCCTGCACCCTTTTTGATCCTCTGTGTATGACTTGGCTGCCCCCAAACCTTCTGCCCCGAAGGGAATAGACCTGAGCACATGCAGCCCTGCAGAAGAGGATCCTTCACACTTTCCCTTCAGCCCCCCACCCCAGCACTGCAGAGGAAGAACCCCCCCAGCCACCCCTTGATGGCTCCTCGGAGAGGGGCGTTGGAGAAGATCAAACAGTAAGAAGGGAGGAGAGCAAAAAGAGAAAGGAAGGAGGACAGAAATAGGGCCGGGGATGGAGGAGACTGCTGGGCCAGGCTCCCGCCGGTCTCAGCCCGGCATCGGGCTATTTTCTGCCTTTTCCTTTTCCTCACCGCCGCGTCGCCATAGTAACTCCATCAGCTGAGCGGCTCCGCTCCCGACTCCGCTTCCCGCTCCGTGGGGATTTTTGGGTTTTTTTTTCCCACCCTTTCTTCTCATCTTGATTTCCTGCTCGAGCCCCATCCCAGGGAGACTCTCAGCCAGTGGCGACCAGAGACTTACAAGGGGTGCTCATAAGGTGTCCCCTGTACTGGCAGGACCCCTCTGTGCAGCCCCTCCCAGCCCCAGCGAGGGTCGATGGGACCCGGCAGCGGCTGGGCACCCATTCAGTGAGGCACAGCACCGGCTTTGGGAGCAGAGCCTTGTACCAAGGGGGTCCCCCACACCTCTCACTTTCACTATCCTGCCCTGGGAAACATTTTCCCCTTTAGCATCTCCAGCCCCAGTGCCTCCAAACAGCTCCCACTGCAAGGAGTAGGTGTTGATGTTTCTGGCAGCCATCCCACAGGAACACAGCTGCCCTGGGACACTGACATCACCCAGGGAAACCTGGGAAGAAGCCCTGGGCAGGGTGGTGGACTCACTGCTGGGGAAAAGTTAAACACTGTCTGGGTATAACTCCTGCCACCAGGTCAGTCTGCAGAGGTCACTTCCAGCCCTGTTTCCTAGGGCTCAAAACGGCTAAATGTCTCCTTAAAAAAACAGCTGAGCCAGAACCTTGGGTAAATCCTCGGGTTTAGAATTAAACAGAGGGAGAGAAATGTAGCAAAGCCAAAATTGGTGACAGAGGATGCAGAGAGGTTGGAAGAGGAGGGAATAGGAGGATGGAATAAAAAGGCTTTCCTGCCCTCCATTCAGACAGCATGCCCAGGTGTGACAGGAGCCCTTGACAAAGAAGAGGGGTTTTCAGAACATCCCCTGACATCAGATACCTTCTTGCACTTACCAGCACTGCTCCCCTTCTGTCTTTGAAATCCCCAACCTTAAATACAAAGGAAAATCTCTGCCTCCCTGAAAGCCTGAGTTTGAGGAGACCAGATTCATCTCCAAAGCATGCTCTCCTCTTTCTTGCCTAGCATTTGGTCCCGCCGAGCACTGGGCTGGCACATCCCCAGAGCACCATGAGCTCATCCTGCCTGGCCAGCTCCTCTTCAGCACAGAGGAGTCCCTTTGGGGTGTTTTGCATTGGTTTTGGTGCCTTCAGAATAGCTGTGGTTGGAAATCAGAGGCTCAGTTAATCTGACCCTGTCATACATATCAGATGTGCAGCAGAAACAGCCCTCCAGTGAGCATTATCATGACATTTGGGGAGGGTGGGGTTTTTTCCCCCCTTCTTCTCTTTTTTATAGCAGACATCTGCAGCAGGAGAAGAGGGAGAGAGGAATGAGAAGAAACAGCAATTCTTCTAACAGCCAACTCCCCATGATTCAAAGCCCCCCATCACCCCAAATCCCAACTTGCTCAGAGTGAGGCCAAAGCCCCTCTGGAGAGGAGCAGCCCAGTGGGGCTCTGGATAGCTCAGCACAGCCCCCTGGCACCAATATCCCTGCACACATCCCTGCCAGACTCTGGGTTTCTTTAAATACAGAATCATACTGACTTCACTGAAGGTGCAATTTTGCAGCTGCTTGCTGGGGAAGCAGAGTTTCTTTCCATGTGGTTTAAGTCAATTAGGAGCAGGTTGAAGCTGAAGTGAATTAAGGCATTCAGCTCCAAACAGGAGCATGTGCCTGGAGGAAAAGGGAGGGGAAGGCAGCTCTGCACCACTTTTAGCTAATCCAGTGCAACTCAACCAGCATAAATCCAAGGACAAGGCAGCATCCTTCATTCCTCCTCCTCCCTGTTCTCACTTTTTCTCCCCCCTCCTTGCTTTCCTCATCCTTCCCCCATCCCCTCACTTAAGAATTCTTCTCCTGCTGTTCATCTCTTCCCCACTTTCTCAGCTCCTCCCGGTGCCCACATGCGGGAGGGGGCTGGGAAGCAGTTGGAGATCAAACTCCTGGCAGCACCGAAGCACCGGCCGCACCGAGAGCCCGAGACAGCTCCGGAGCAGGGAGGCAAAGGAGTCGGATGAGGAAAAAGTGGGTGGTTTCAGGCATAAGCAGAGGAACTGCTTGCAGCCTGGGAAGCTCAGGATATCAGGCAGCAGGGAAGAGTCTGATTTGTAGCACCATGAGCACCTGGAGTCACCCAGAGCCCCCACACAGACCTGCCTATACCCAGCCCCTTCCAGGACACAAGGCAGGAGAGCTGGTGTGCCCAAGGGACTGGTCTGACAGCACAGGAACAGCTCAGCTGGCTCAAGGGGGGAAGTGCCCCATGGCAGCCACCATCCTTTGAGTCTCTGTCGTCATCCACAAGGACATCAGCCAACAGTTTAGAGACCAACTCTTTAGAATTGTGTAAGGACACTATTAATGCAAGAAGATGCATTAACATGGATGCCACAAGATGTTTTTAAAGTTTAAAAACTGCTAAAGTACTAACTTCCTCTATCCCCATTCCCACTGCCCCCTCCTTAATCTCCCAGCTTAAGGAAATAAACCCAGCAATGTTTAAATTCCTTCAGACCTCATCTAGCTACTCAGGTGTCACAGCCCCTGGAAGAAGGAAGAAAGGAATACATTTCTGGCCCCACACTGCAATGACAGGGGAGCCTGTGCACACCAGGAAACAGCTCCAGCTGCTGTTAGCAGCTTCCCTCAGCAAGAGGAAGAGCCCAGAGAGGGTGAAGCAGCTCCAAACCTGAGCTATTGTACTGGGTTTTCAGTGATGTAGAGAATCTGCATCTGTCCCCTGCAGCCATCAATGGGGTTTCCCCAGGAGGCTGGGAGAGAAGAAGTTGACAACCCAACCTCACAGAGCTGCTCAGGGGCTGTTTTGGAGATGCCAAAGCTCTGTGCAAAGGTACCTGCCACACTCTGGCTGCTCCCAAGGACACACACGGCACAAACAATCTGCACAAAGAAAATGCCACTGGAGCAAAGCCCCACGCACCCTGCTCTGCACCACAGAGCTGCAAAATCCTCATCCCTGGGTGCTCTCTGCAAAAGGGCAAAGGCACCAGATATTTCCAGCAATCCCTGCTGCAGGTTGAGCTGGCAGCACTGTGCAGTTTGTCTCTGTGGTTCACGGTATTGGCTGCTGCCAGCAAGAGAGGGAGGAACTGGGGGGGAGAACAGAGGAATCACAGCGGAGGGACAGTTAATTAGAAAAGCTGCCCGATTTGTGGACTTGCCAGACAAACTTTGGGATGTCCCTCCACACCTTACCAATGCAAATGAAGCAGGCGGACCCAGGGAGATAGCCGAGGCTCCCCATTGGATTTGTCCCCAGATAACCAGATGACGAGGCTGGCCCCCGGTGCCTCTGAAACCCTCTGACCCATCACTGCAGCCTTTCAGTCTTTGCCAGCACCGTCTGGACAAAGATGTGGGAGCTGCCGAATGCTGAACCTGCTGCACTTGCAAACAATGCAGCTACAGGAGGAAATGTGGTGTGGGCAGACTTGTGTAAAGGAGCTGTGACCCATCACAAACATCTCTCTCCTCTCTGCTCCCCTCCAGCCCCCTCAGCGCCCATGCACACTGAGCTCCCGGGGACACACAGCCCCAGGCCACCTTGGGACCACTGGTGTGCTGCTGTAGTCTCCTCAGCATTAAAAGCCTGAAAAATACCAAATCACTATTTACTACTTAAATACAGAGTTTCCTCAACACTCTCTGGTTAAGCACCCTAAAGAAGCCCTTCCCAAGATTGGAAAAGCAGGATGAATCCCTGAACAGGGTCTGTTCTCTCTTCCAAGAGACATTAGAGTTGGCATGGACATCTCAAGACCTGGGTGCAGGAAGCTCCAGCCAGAATGATGTGAGGCAGGCATGTGCTAAGTGTGAGAGAGAAAGGCTGGGCATGTGGGACAGAAAGCCAGATCCCATTCCCATTCTACCCACGACTTCCCCCATGACCCTGGACAAATTCCAGGGGCACCAGCTTTTCAGACAACTTCTGTTCCCTTTAAGCCCACATTTATGTGGGCAGAGCCTGGCATGGTAGGTCACTGAGAAGGCTGGAAAGCCAAAATCCATTCAGCACTTTGGTTCCTCACCCTTGCAAAGGGCATCACCAATGCTGCCTTTTCTGCCACCCCACTTCCAGCTGATTTTTCATATGTACTAGGGTGGCAAAAAGATATTTCAAATTTGTGCAGCTCTCCAGGAGTTAGAAAATGTCCTGGGGGTGTGGGAGGAAAGTGTCCAGGAAGAGAAGCAATAAAGAAAACCCTTCTTAAAGAAACCAAACCAAAGTGTTGGGTGCTTGTATGGAGCCAGGACGGAGGGTGAATTCATGGGTCTTGGGGGAGATCAGACACACTGTTTGAGCACAGTAAAAACCTTCTGTGTTGAAACAAGTCCCTCACAAGGGACTTTGATTTCTCCCCAGTGCTCTGGGGTGCCAGAAGCCTAAAGCAGCCCCAAAAGGGGCAACATTTGTGCTGTTTGGAAAAGGGAAATTGGAAAAAGCAGCAGCAGATAGAGCACTAGATCTGCCAAACCCCAGCACGCTGGATGGGGCTGGCGTTTGCTCTCTGCTTTGCTGTCCCCAGTAGTCGTGTAGCTGTCACCCAACAGAGCTTTTTGGGGGCCCTTTGGGGCAGGGCAGCAGGGGCAAGCCAGTACCTAATCCTGCAGCATCAGCTCTGACCACTCCAGCTCTGACAGCAGCAGCAAGGAGGAATGGAAAAATACAGAAAGGAGTGAATAGAGCTCCCTTGTAAAGGGGCTCAAACCACACTTTGGACCCTATTCCCCACCCATGGTCCCTTGTCCTGACAGCTGCACAGTGTCTCCATAGGGAGAGAGCAGATTCAAGCTCCAAACTGTAAAAAAAAAAAAAAAAAGGAAAAAGAAAAAAAGAGAGAGAGGGAGCGAGCAAGCGAGAGAGTGTCTGACTACAGCCCTAAGGGCTGTCACAACAGATAAAACCTCAGCCAGGATTCGCAGTTTGAGCTCCTGCACGCTAATGCACAGCAGAGCTAAAAATACCGACGTGTGGAAAAGCAGAGGCTGCTGTTGCTGCCTTCCGAGCTGATCGCAGGCTCCAGCTGCCCGGCCGGCCCAGAGCAGGCAGATGCACGGCCACAGAGGGGGACCTGCAAGCCCAGAGAGGGGCAGGGGCACTCCGGGGGTCTCCCCCCCACCCGGCTGCAGGGCAGCCTCTGCTCATGCAGTGCCCGGCTGAGCCATCTCGGAGAAAGATCTGGGTTAGGTTTGTGCTGATGTGAAGTAAAATATCTGGGCCACGCGCTTTCAGCTCTGCAGGCAGAGGGACGGCAGTGCAGGGATGGAGCAGCCTTGGGGAGAGCGGCTGACGCCAGAGAGAGGGAAGGATGGAGCTGTGATGAGGAGGAGGAGGACGCAGCGAGGCTTCAGGAGATGACAAAGAGGCGGGACAGCTCCAGAGCCTCAACTCTGGGGCTGCAAAATAAGCAGCCCAGTGCTAATCCCCAAAGTCGGCCTCGTGTGAGATGGGAACGAGCTCGTGGCTGTGCTGTCACACTATCTCCCGATTTTTGCAACCATCTTTGCCCTATCTGAGGCCCGGCAACGGGACACACTTTACCATGCACTTAAATTCAAGCATGCACCAGAAGCCTCTATCCTTTAATGGAGCTGAAGGATGAGCTCAAGGGTTCTCACCTCATTAGCTGCCTTCTCCAAGGTCATTTCTCTGAACTGGGGCTGGTTCAGGGCCCCCATCCAAACCTGGGAAAGGCACCTGGGTGTCCCAAGCTGTTACATCCCCACCTGTAAATGCAAAGCCCACTCCTCTTGGGCACAACCATCCTCCAAAGTGCTGATTAACACCAGGTATGGAGCAGTCATCACTCTCCCTGCATCAGGTTTGTGTGGTCCCCATCCCATCCAGTGGAGCAGCTACCTGCCCAAAGGCCCCAGCACTGCTGCCCAGGAAGGGCTTGGTCTGAATCTGGAAACCATCAGGACAGTGGGGACTCAGATGGTCTCCCTCAGCTCAAGGACAGAATTTTTTTCTTATGTTCTGTGCACACTCTGCTTGGTCCCATGAGTGGGACAGACATGACCATCTCAGGGTCACTTCACCCCAAGACCTGGAGCCCAAACTTTACCCCGGAGCACCAGAAACTCTCCAGAGCCCTGCTGCCCTGGCTAACAGAGTCTGCACTGACTTCCTTTGGAGAGGAATCAAATCCTCTCCAAAATCAGAGGGGAGCACTGATCAGCACCCCTGTTCCAGCCCAGCATTGCACCTCCTGCACTGCTGAAATACCTGCAGAGTTCACAGCCCAATTACCTACACACCACCCAATTCCTTTTCTACTCACAGTCACATTCAGGACACCAGTGCAAAGTCTCTGTGGATCTGTTTCAAGTTGCATTATCAGCACATTTAGCATTTTCATCATGCTTAGGACATGGTCCCCTACAAAAGGCCAATTTATTTTGAAAACAAACCCTGCCTTAGAGGCTGCCCTTTCCAGAAGGCAGCACCTTGGGCAGGGCAGAGAGTCCTGCTAAACCAAATAGCACTGACCATGCCCTGTACTGGGGCACACACCCAGAGAAGGAACTGCCCCAGCTTCAATAACCCAAATTTCTCATCACCTGGATGGGTTATTTTCACCACACCAGTGCAAGCCATGATAGCAAATTGGTTCTTGAATAATAACTATTATTTAGATTAATTAATTGATGTTTCCACAGTGCGTTGAGGAATTAAAAAGAGGGGGAGGTGAAGGATGGAGCAAATCAACAAGAAAAAAGCATTACCTAAGGCCAGGGAATGAACGCCATGCAGGAAGAGAAGAGCAGGTTGTTATGGTAATTATAATGTCAGTATTTATGGATGAGGCCAAGAGGGTCCCCCCAAGCACTGACTGCAGCTGGGTCTGTCTGCAACCAGCCCCACTCACACAGGATGGGGCAGGAAAACTCCCTTTCTGATCCCAGCACAGCCCATCCAAGCTGAGCACCAGCCACTCCCCTGTAAGTCATTTTGCAGCATGACAAACTCCTAAAACAAAAAAAAAATCTGGCTTTTCCTCCCTACCCCACTTCCAAATCAAGTAGACACTTGCCAACCAGCCAGCCCAGCCCCACACTTCTAGCATTTCAAGGGTGCTTCCAGCCCTCTTTTTTTGCTGCACACAAGCACATTCATATTATCTCTCTCACTAGATACATAAACCTTACACATCACCATCCAGCTATAACCCAGTGTTGGCAAATATCACAGCACCATCACAAGGTGTTGCACAACCTTTTGACTTCCAGAAAGCCCCTGCTCCCAGAGCCATGAAGTTATAGAAGAAAAATTTGAAAAAGGAGAAACCAAACCTCTTCTTTCATTAAACAGGAAAATTCTCAGCCCTCATGGTTAGAGGCAAAGACTTGAAAATATGAGTTCTGAAAACACAGCTCCTAACCACACAGGAAAGGGAAAGCACATAGAAATTAGAATTTTTCACACAAGTTTTATAGCAGATTTTTGATCTGGGGGCAACAACTGGCATTACAATCACGCTCCTTATTTGTTTACATTTGAGCATACAAAGAGGAGAGTTCTCAACAGAGCAGCACTTACAACCAGGAGCACTTTTCCAAACAGAGTCAGCTCCAGCAAAAATCCAGATGTCCATGGAGATATCCATGAACCAGACATGATCCCTCTAACAAGGAGCCCCATGGCTCACAGATGTCAGACCTGCAGACCCCCTAACAAAGACTGCAGCCCCACCCACGACTCTCAAAAATCCCCAGTTCCTCATCTCTTTGGCCCAGAAGGTCACTGGTACCCACCAGTTCTCCTGCTGACCCATCAGGCAGCTTCATCATCAAGCTGTTAACTGAAAACCTTCCAGAAGCAGCTGCACCAGGTGTGATCACTCGAGATGGTCTCACACTTTTAACCCTTTTGAGGAACTATTTTGCAAAATGGAGGTAACGAGGTATTGAAATTCCACCTGGAGATACAGGTGCCCAGCCCAGGGCCTGACAGCAGGTGCTCCTTATCCAACATCCTGCCTGAGGTGTGGAAATCCCAGAGCCATTTCAGATGTGGCTGCTGTCCCTGGGGTGAAGAACCAGGCATTCCCACCATTCAGAAACCCCAAACCCTGCCTTGGCCCAGACTCCTAAAGATGCTCCCCTTGAACACTCCTGTCCCGAATTTGTCAGGCCTCTTTGCCAGCTCTGGCCTCTTGAAATTCTGCACACTAATAAAATCCTAACTAATTTACATCCAAGATGGGGAGTGAGTGGCAGCTGTTGCTATAGAAACCCTCTCCTGAGCCCTGGCTCCTGGTTGCTGCTCCAAGATGAGAGACTGGAAGCCAGCTCGGACCCCAGTCCCGATGCCACTGGTACATCCCACGGTGTCCAGCCAGTCCCACACGGGCTGAACCCACAGGTCCCACTGCAACAGGGAGGACATGGTGGCCACCACAACCACCAGCCAGCCTCTGGTGTCCTGTCATCCCCCAGGCTCTGCATTTCCCACCCTCCATCACTGAAGGGTCTTCTTTGCCTGCCACCCTTCCTGAGAGGCTTTAACCACCAGCTCTTGGAGCCAAGGGCTGCATGACAAACCCTGCTCTCACTTGGAGAAAGGAAGATAGAGATGAAAACAAAGCAGAATTGCTCCCTGAGCTGCCAGACTTTGGGAAAATGCTGGAAAACCCAAGTTGAGGATCCCACCAACAGAAAGAAAACTTGTAATGTGTTTAACACTTAATGTAGATCTGTTTTTTCTTACATTGGACTAATAATTATTCAGTGCATGACCTCTGGAGAGGTTAATGCTTTGGGTAGATAACAGCACCTTACACAAAACCCTCCCTCAGCTCTGAGCAGGCTGTGCCTGAGGTCTTTGCTTTACAGAAGGAGCTCAGCTTACACCATGAAACCTGCACCGATCACCAGGGCTGCATCAACAGCTTTGCTGGGAATGGAGACAACACATCTCCATGGTGAAGCATCCAGGAGTGAGCTTCTCCAGCAGAAAAGCAATCGGAGGACACTGTCTTCCTGAGAAAGGGAAGGAAGCAGCTCCCCTTTCAGAAGAGCAACAGAGGATCCACAGTGACTGTCCCACCTCCCTCACACCACAGCCAGGCAGCCACACCACCATGGGTGCTGCACTCTGAACTCTGCTCACAGCCCCTGGATGCAGACTAGGACTGGGGGACAGTCAGTGTGTCTGTCTGTGGGGCTGGATCCTGCTCTCAGTCACCCCATGAGACAGAGAATCAGTTCCTGAACTGACACACCAGGGAGGGTCAAGGAGCAGCATGGACACATGCTGTGGGGTGAACGTGCTTCCTCCCATGGATGCTTCCTCAGGTCTTCCTGGGGGCAGGATCCAGCCCACGGCACAGATGCTCCTGGGCCAACCCCTTTTTTCCCTTGGTTGAGACCAAGGATGTATGAAGGTTGCTCAGAGGAGATATCTCCCTTGTCCCCTATGTATGTGCTGTGACACACGGGCACCGTGACTCCAGGATCGGGGTGGTGGAAGGCTCCTGGCCCAGCACCCTGTCCCCAGGGACAGACGTCCCTGGCATACCTCAGGAGTTATTTATTCCTCCCTTCAGCCCTCAGCTGCCTGCTCTGTCACACAGGGAAAAACTGACTCAGACCTTCCCAAGATAAGGCGACCACATCTGCAGCCCAGCTCCCCAGGAATGCAATCAAAATAGCGACCGGCAGCCCAGGCGGGGGAAGGAGGGAGGGCAGCATTTTTTGCTGTCGACTCCGACCCCCTGATGGACCGTTGCCATGGAAAGCCGGCAGCCAGCAGCCCCAGCTGGGGTCTGCTGAAGGATTTTTCCTGCTTGGCCTGAGGCTAGGGCAAGGGGAAGAGGGGGAGATACCGGGGAAGAGCTTGCATCTGGCTGCGACAGCCCTGCCCTGCTAGCAGGTGTGGAGCTCTCTTCCCTCTTGGCTGGAGCATCCCGAGATGGTTTGTGATCCAGCATGGCTCAGACGCTGCTGGGCAGTGTTTGAATCCTGGTGCAGGAGCACGGATAATAAACCCAATAAATCCAGCTCAGCATTAATGACAGAGGGACCAGGGAAGGGATAGAGAGATGGCAACCCCAGACAGGGCTGCCGTCCTCTGAGTTGGTGAGGTCACTGGGGCACCCATCCAGCTCCTCTCCCCTTCAGCCCGTTTCCAATCCCTCATTTTTGCATGAAGAATTAGGACAGTAATTTCTCTCCTGCAGAGAGAAGCAATACAGGAGCTGAAGCCGACCCCTTGCAGGCTGCCTGAGCATGCTGACGTTTGGGGAAGATTTGTACAACTTTCTTACTGTGAAAAAACCCCCACGGTTGGAGGTTGCACCGAGCTGGACGCTGCATAGTGATTGCTTGTCCTGGTGCACTGAGACGAGGTAGAAAAGGCCACAGCCTGAAGCTGCTTATTTACACCAGAACCTGGATCAGGCATTGCAAAATCTGCTGCCAGCAGCAAGCACCCAGAGGAGCTGCCACCCCTCCCGCTGCCTCGCCAGGAGCTGGCAGGAGGGGACAGACAGCTGCTTCTCCATAATCATCTCTCCACCACTGACAACATGCTGGAGCTCATTTTCAGAAGACACCTTGGGAAGAAGAATGCATTTACAACAGCAGAAGCACCAGGAAGAGCATCTCCTTCCAGAAAGCCAAAGATGCAGCAAAATAAAATGTCGCTGCTTGTTAACCCTCGCCTGTACCGGAGCAAGCAGGACAAAAGTTGCTAGTCAAATCCTACCCACGTTCACAGTCCTGGAGCTGAGTGGATTGGCTCAGTGGCTCTTTGGAGACCTTAGTGATTGAAAATCTTCTCTGAAGGAGAGACCATGCCCCAGTTTGAAGCCAAGACTCGCTTTCCCAGATACCTGCTGAGATCATGGTCCCAGCAATCACCATTCCCGGCACTTCTCAGCTGTCCAGCACGTGGCATGCATGGCATCCAGGATGGGGGATAAAGTGCAAAAACCACCAGCTAGCAATCCCAGCCCAGCTCTAGTTTTAAAAAGCTTCCCTGGCCCAGGAGGGGAAAGAAAAGCTGGAGAAGGTGAAAGGAAAAGGAGGGATAATGCCACCTGCGTATTGATCTGACAATATGAAATGGGTTTTTCTTATGGTTCCTGAGCTGGAGACAGGAACCTATTGAATGCAAACCTCAGTTCTCCCGCTGCCCTGGTTTCAGCCACTCCAGGCTGCTGTTTAATTAGATGAGCATTAGCAGAAAGGCAGCTGGGCAGCTGGGAGGGGCCGGTGTTCCGCACCCCACGGTCACCCACCTGATGTGAGCGTGCTGCTGTCAAAGGCACCACTCAGTTCTACCTGCCCGGGCGTCCTCCAGGCTCCCCAAGCAGCCAGGCTGAGGCAGCCAGGAACCTGCCCCAGACACACCAGGGAGCAGACCTGCCTGATCCTCAAGCCATTGGGACCCCAGCTGCCCCCAAACAATGCAATCATTAACCCTTTCCCCCCAGATTTCCAGCAGTCCCGCACAAAGCCCAGCAACGGGACAGGGTTTCCTCTTGCATCAGCCTCAGGTTCAGCTCAGTAATGACCTGGGAGCCAAGGAGGCTGGAGTGTGGAGCAGGCTGTATCCTATCTGGGAGAAATTACAACAAAGTCGTGAAGGATTTGCAGCTATTTTCACACTCCTTTTCCCAGATTAACACATGGATCCACTTTCTGTTCAGCAGTCTGAGAGCGTATTGTTTTGTCTCTGTCGCAACCTCATACTCCCACATCCCAGAGCTTTCCAGCGCCCCACTGATGGCTATGGGATATCAACAGGAATGGAGGAGCTCACTTTAATTAGCGTGCACTTCTTAATTGGGCTGCAAGCTCCTCAGCAAGTCAGATTGTATTTTATCTTCATTTTACAGACCTGGGAGCAAGGAGACAGCAGGAAGACCAAGGAATATGACCAAGGGTAGTCAGCAAGATGGTCAGCAGAGCAATGGAGAGATGCTGAGTTCCATCACCTCCATAACCTGCACTGAACCCAGCAGTGACAGTACCTGGTGACAGCTTGCCAAAGCCCTCTGTTTGCAAGGAATAACAGGAAGATCCCATACCCACTTGCATAAATCAGCCTCTCTCCCTTGCTATCAGTGGAGCAATGCAGATTCAAGAAAACTGGGTTAGATCCACATTTATATTAGGATGCAACACTCACAGGTTAAGCGAAGTTCCCCCAACTATCTGACTGATGCCAAATCCCACCAGGGAAAAGACTCTGATCAGATGGGGCTTTATGTTAAGGTTTTACTGGGGACATGGGACAAGCTTTTATTGCCTGTTGTAAAATAAACTGTGCCACAATGCCAGGATGCAGCTGTTTCAGCTGCTTTCAGCAGAAGACATTATCTGTGGTGCAGATAAACCCATTTCTGACTTACCTACAGCCTCTCCACAGCAGTGTCAGCACTCAGCTCACTGCTATCAGCACATCTGCAACGCATCCATGCCGGAGCAGCCTCATGCCTGCTGGTTTGGAGGGAGAAAGCCAAAGTTTTTCATTGTCCTTCTCCAGTGTAGCTCTGGTCTGGCTGGTCAGAACTGGCTGTGGTGGGAGCAGGAGCTTTCAGCTTCGGTTTCTCACCCTGCTTTTCTGTCCTCATCTCTTTCTGTGCATACTCCTTCCCAGACCAGCATGGAAACACAAGGAGAATTAAATGGCTCTGAGCTCCCAGGTCAAAGTGGCACAACATGGGCCAACAACCCCATGGTTAATGCACTTCCCCCTTGCTTTCTTACTGTTCCTCATCATCCTTGAGACAATGATTTCATGCTGCATCTGCCCAGTGAGAGATGGTAGATGGAGATGCATAACCCACCAGAGGAAGATGCTGTGTCCCAGCTCCAGTCCAGCAACCTCCAACCAGCCATGTGTTGTTCACCCCTAGGTCCGAAACCCCTTCATCTAGCTCAGGAAATGCGTTGACCAATACCTATGGAAAATAAGGGGAAATTGGGAGTGGGGAGCGTAAGGGTCAGTGGAGACTGGCAATGCTGAACCTATCAGTTCCAGGATGTGCTGGAACGTCTGGTGTTGGCTCTGGGATTGGTATCCCTCCATGCTGGTGGACAAATACAAAGGATAAATTTTTCCTGCTGTGTCACAAGACTCAAGGCAACATGCATGACACGCTTCGACTGCTGAACCCCACCAGTGCACATATGAGCACTGGGAACCTCTCACAAATAAGCAGCGAGCACATCCCACTGAGCAGAGATGGAGCTCCAGCAAGAGCTGCAGGAAGGCTGTGCCAACACCTCCGTGCAAGCAGGCAACAGTCCACAAGCAGAGAGAAGGAGAGCTACAGGCACCGACGTCCCCCTGCAGCTCCCAGCGTGACTCACACCGGTTGCCATGAAGAAGTCAACATTTGCATGCAGCCACCCCACGGTGGAATGAGAAGCTCCCTCAGCTATTTGCCGGCTCTCTGGGGGAGGGCAGCAAGCTGTGGGACCTCAGGGGCCAGCGTGGTACCAGATGGCAAACTCTGGCATTTCCACAGGCATCTCCAGGCTGCTACCAACGCGGTCCGTATGTGCAGCATACCCCGGACGATGCTCCGTGCAAATGAGATGTTCTAAACAGAGAAGGGAGTCGGGCACGCAGTTCCTATCAGATTTAGTTCTCCTTCAGCTTCTCTAAACCCGCAGCCTCAGAGCGCCCCACCCTCACTAAGCTCCGCATAGAATTAGCTCGACACAGAGCGGTGGATTCCGGCTTGCGAGCAGCTCACACCCACTCGACACACCCTGCTCGGCACAGAGGGAGTGTGAGCGCACGGACCCGGCCCAGCACTGAGCTCTGACAGCCCCAGCACCAGACAACAGGCACAACCCAACACCTCCATGGGCACTTTCTCCCAGCATGGATGCACCCACGGACGTGTTCTCCAGAGCCATGCTCTGGCCCCGCAGTGGGGTGGCTGCTCCTGCAGGCGTGTGAAAAGCCCCAGCCTGGGAGAGAGGGGGTAATTATATGCCAGAGGAGCAGCTGATTCAAACCCTTCCTGACCCCAGGCTGAAGAGTTCTCCTGATCGATCAAGAAGATGCTCTTTCATTTTCCTCAAGCGTTTCGCTGATGGATGGAAAAATCAATGCCCCATAGAGGAGTCTGGAGGGGGGTGGAGCAAGGGGAAGAAAGGGAAAGAAAGGGAATGAGGAACAGAAAGAAGAGAAAGGAGAGAGCAGAGTGCTGTGGGAAGAAGGGGCTGCTGGAAGGGGTGGTGGGAAGGCAGATGGGCTGGCAGCACCTATGGCTATCACCTGCACCTGAAGTTTGGGATCTCCTCCCCCCATGGAGGACCATGGGCAATACAAAGTTTCTCCCAGCTCCATACCATGAAGTCAGGGCACTGCCAAGAGCCTCCATCAGGCTGGTGCCTCTCCATGCCAAGCACTGCTCCTGCAGCATTGATGAAGGGCCCAGATCTGTACTATGGGGTCCCCCCTGCAGCAACATTGCTGGTTTCCATGGAAACACCTCCCAGTTACCCATATGGAGACAGCTCTTGTACCCACAGTCAGAAGAAACCCTCAAAGTCCACAAGCCTTTTGGATGAAAATTCCCCATTACTTTGTTTTTCCTTAAAATTGCCTGCTGAGATCCCTTAGCTCTGACTCACTATGTGGGAGCAGTTCAAGCACCATCTTTGGGTCCCCTCCTGCCCACACAGCTCTGCAGGGTGCCCCGGGCTGGGACAGGATCCCTAGTGCCTCTGTGCCACCAGATCCTGCCCTTCCAGCATCTTGCTGGGCAGAGATGCTGCCAAAAAGGACTTTATCCCTTGGGGGGCAAATCTTTGCTTAGAACTCCTTTAGCTCCTCAGTTTAGGAGGGCTGTGGTTTTCAGAGAGGTGGTCAAGCCCCTTCATTCATACTTGCCAACACCAGCCACTGGAAAAGACACCCATAAATCTCCCCTTGGATCAGAGGAAAGCCAGGCCCACACCGCTGGCCACAGATGAGGTAGCAGCTTACCTTAAACAGTTGGGGTTTTCCAGTGTTTTCTTCCCCATATCCTATTAATAATTAACACAACTGCAATAAGACCAGCTTTTAAGAGGCTTCACTGCCATGGGCTGTGTTACAGTCCCTCTTTCAGGAGCAAAGGTTTGTCTGTTACCACTGGAAACAAGGAAGGCTCCAGTCTCAGCCAGGGATGCCGTCCTCATGGGAACCTGATTCTGTGTCCCCACTGGGCTGAGCTGATCCATCACACTGCCAGGGCCGAGGTGACGGAGCCCTGCCAAGGCAGCCCATCCTCTGCTCCTTCCCAAAATTCCCCCCTGTATTAGAGACAACTCACTGGGCCATTTTCAACTCTCCACTTTCTTTTCAAGGCTGACCTGGTGTGTGCTCAGGAGGACAAGCTAATTCTCTCACTCAGGATGGGATTTGGAGGTCAAAGGACAGTTTGGGGGTCGTGGGTGGTCTCTGCCTGCTGATGAAGAACCCCATCCCCTGGCACCTCCAAAACTATGAGTGAGCAAAGCCAGAGCAGCGTATCTTAGGCCACTCTGGGGGGTGCTTTCTAGGATCCCCCTTTCCAAAGATGTCCTTACAGATCACCCAGCTCCCAGCTGCCCAGATGACCATGCTGTGATAGGATGGGGACAAAACTCCAGGCTATCCAGAAAGGAAGGACAAGGTTTCAAGCTGTCCCCAAAACCTAGGATTTGGTTCCAGTGATCTCCATGCCTCCAAACACCCTACTCAGGAGAGAAACAAACAGAAAAGAAGGGGTGTGATAAAAGCAAACCCCTCGGCCCAACCAGCCCTGTCTCCCAGCAGTTGCCCACCCCCACCCCCACGCTGGGGCCCCACTGGCCCCACGCAGAGCGGCCACACCGGCCCAGCTGGTTGGGGGAGGCAGAGCAGGGCCTGCAGCAGCCCTGGCAATAAACAGCTTCCACATGCTCGTGCTGTGCTGAGCCCTCAGCCCCGACATACCAGCACACTTATTCATCGCTGTGCGAGAGGACGAGGCAGCACCATGGGCTGCAGCCCCTCCTGGGGCAGGGTCCTGCGAGCCCCCTGTGGTCCCTGGTGGTGTGGGTAGCCTGAGGTGCCCATCCCACAGCTGTGCCACAGCTCCAGTGGTGTTGCAGAACCCCCAGGCCAGCAAACACCCCGTGTAAGTGTGGGCTCCAGTGCTGGCAAATCCCCTCGAATCTCACTTTAATTGGATCCCCGGTTTTCCTCATCCCACACTGTCTGGATCCCTCCAGGCCATCGTGCCATGCTTCCCCTTCATTGAGGACCAGTTCAAACACATACCAGCCTCTCCCCCCAGCAACACAGTCCTGACCCTCCCTTGTCCTCTGTCCTCTCAAATTAGGGGTTGGGAAAGTGTTTCAGCCCCCAGCCCTGAGGCAGAGGGGATCAGTGCTCAGCAGAGCCTGCAGCTGTGAGGATGCCCGGGACACAGCACCCAACAAGATCCCAGTGCTGTTCCATCCTTGTTAGGACTGTCCCATCTCACGGCCTCTGGGAATGATAAACCCCCTTTAGAGGCAGAGAGCAGGCAGGGCTCCAGCTCACTGGCACCCCGGCGGGTTTACGAGGAGATTTTTAGCAGCACCAGGAACAGTCCCCGGATTAGAGCTCCAGGCTTCAAAAGGAGCTGCCGAGCGCGAGAGCCGAGGGCTGGAGTCGCTGCGGCTGAAAAGGGAATGCTGCACATTATAAATAGCTGCTCACTGGCAGCACATCTGTTTCAGACAGCGGCTCGGGAAGGCTGTGCGTGTTCTGGTTTGGCTATTTTGGGGGAAAGAGATTTGAAACTCACTCATTATTATTGTTCACCCAAGAGATGCGAATGATGCCTGTTTCTCCTTTGCCTTTTCAAAGTGGAAAGCAAAGCGAGGTGAGTTTCAAAGCACAGAGTGGTGTAAGGTTCTCTGGGAACTGCAGCTCTCGCTGGGAGATGGTACAAGCACCCCTGTGACACCTGGATCAATGGGTAGTGCCACAAATCAAGGCTGGCCATGAGACTAGGAGAGCACAGCTCTTGTCACTGCTCAGCCATAAGCCACCTTTCAGCCTTGGGACACTGTAGGGTGGGAGGGAGACAGGCAGCTGCAGGCAGCAATGAGGTCAAGGGTGGGTGTCGAGGTGAGGCTGTGAGTGACACTCCTCTAAATAGTGTGGGCTCACCTGCACCCAGCAGATGGGACTGCCTTGTGGCCCTGTCGATGCCACCATGTACCCCCACAGCTCTGGTCCATCTCTGCACCAGAAGAGATGCCGGACCTGCTCTAGGATCAATAAAAGTGCAGAGGAGCAAGGCCCCGTGTCAGGAGGAAGGCCAGAGCTCCAAGAATGGTCTGAACCAGCAGGGCAGGGGACAAAGGGATGTTCCAAGCCTGACTGCCCCATCCCTCAGGGGGATGACGCCCCACAAGAGCCCACACCAAGGAGATGTGGGGTGCTGCTGAAGCAAGCATGCCTGGGGGCGAGCAGAGGAGGACGAAGAAGCGTCCAAAGTCCGGCGGCGTCGGAGCAGCCCCGCGGTGCCCAGCCCGGCCCAGGCGCTCCCGTACAGCCCAGCAACGGCTCATTAATCACTCGGCACCACGGCGGGATGGAGGCCCTCGCCTACCGCCGCCAATCCCCGCGCCGTTACCACAGAAACAACCCTCACCCTGCACAGGCTTCAAAGGGTTTTGTGCGTGTGCCTGTGTGTGCTGCTCCGTCTCCCCCCTCCCCTTGTTGTTTTTTGTGTGCGCGTACGCAAGAAAGAGTTGGGTTTTTTCCTCTTTCCCGGGAAGCGCTTGGCACCAGGGCTCAGACCGTGTGAAAAGCAAGGGCAGGATAGACAGACAGACAGATGAAGCAGGAGAACCAGCCACGATAGCCCAAAGGCTGGGGGGTCTTCTGAAAGGAGAAGGGTTGGGGGGCATGGAGGCAGCTGTGGTGCTAACGAGTCAAAAATAAATATTTATATGGGTAGAGTTTTAAAACCCTATTTTGCATCGTTATAATAAATTATTCATCTGCCTGTTTCTCCCTGCCCGCCTCTCATGGTAGGGAGCAGTGAAAGGGGATGAAGCTGCAGGGTGGGTGAAGGGGCTCGTGGCTGACCAGGACCCTGGACCCCTCCAGCACCTCAGGGACAGGAGGCAGGGAAGTTTGGGGAGAGAAGCAGGGACAGGACAGATGTGACTGGACCCTGACACAATCATGGCAGTGCCAGATGGGGAAGGGTGAGGAGAGGTGGGTGTCGGGAGCAGGCAGCTGAAGGTGCCCAGGGGACTCGACAACCTCCCAGCCAGCAGTGTCAGAAACATGTGACTGCTCATGCACTTGTTTTGGATGGAGCCCCCTGTGAGTTTTGGGCTGCCTAATTTTTATTTTGGCAAAGACAGCAGTTTGGCTGATGCCCTGCAGTGTCCTGCTGAGGAGGTGAGGATGGGGAGCTCTGCAAGGAGTCCTGCTTCTCTGATTCCCCCAAATCCCTGGCTTCCTGCATGTCCTGAGGGTGGGCACACACCTGCTGGCAGTGGTACAGCTCCCATGCCTCGTGCCCACACTCTCACAGTCAGCCCAAGAGCTGAGCCAAAAGGAGCCCACACCACCAGGAGCCACCAGTACCTTCCCATCTCCACCTGGCACATGACAAACGCATCCCTCTGCAAAGCTGGCAGCAGCTTCCCATCGAGGGCCTTGAGCAGCACCTCTGAGCCTGCCCCCTTGACCCTGCTGGGTGTACCAAATTGTTTGTTTTGATCACTTTTGCATGTCCCAGTGCTCTGATGGCAGCTGCCATTGCCTCTACCAGTGTATGGGGTTTGAAAGAGCCACCAAGCACCAAGGAAGGTTTGGGGAGGAGAGCCTTGCTCTCATTATTTCCAGACTTGCTGCAATTGCATTTGCCAGAAGTGCTGCAGCAGAGACAAAAAGCAAGGATAGAGAAAGGCATGACCCTGGTTGAGCAAGTCACAAAAAGCCCCTTGCCTAGCTGGAGGCTTCCAGCACATGGAAGGGAAGATAAGAGGGCTGAAGAGGATGAAAAATGATCTTCTGCATCACCCCACTATCCCCTGACTCCCAGCCTCTCCTGACAGCTGCTCATCTCACCTGCCCCTCCAGTGACTGCCCAGCAGCCTCCTCTGGTGCTTCACCCCCAGGATATCTGAACATGAAACCTAAATCTCTCTTGTACTATAGTTTATGCCCGTAATTTCTTGTCCTACCCACCACAGGACATGGAGAATCGTTTATTCCTGTCCTGTTTGCAGCAGCCACTGACATATTTTTGAAGGCTGTTATCACATTTCACCTTCAGTCTTAGACCTTTTCATGAAAGATGGAACAGAAACAAGGGTTTGTGATGGGGAGGAAGGACAGAATAACAAAGAGGTTTTTCTGGATCACACATAGAAACCAGAAAAGGCAGGGAGCCAAGGAATGAGCAAGGAGAAGCCTGTAACACCCTGAAGGATCTTCAGTGCCACCAGCCAAGCCCAGAACACAAAGGGAGATGCCGGAGACAGCAGGAAGGAAAAGTGAGGACACACCTGGACAAGATGGGCCTGGGATTCCCATGCAGGGTGATATGGCAGTGCCCAAAAGGGAAGTTGGACTTGGCTGCAAGCAGGAGAGGAACCAGCTCGACTTACTTATGATGGTACCAGTATGAATGGCAGTAATGTGCCAGCTCAGCCCTGAGATGAAAGAGGACAAGAGACATGAACAGCAGACACATAACAGTGTGTTCCAATATGCTTATCATGCCTTTGCACGGCTGCACGTGTCAAAAGTACTTATGAGAAGGAGATAATCTAATTTGATAAGGGAGAGGGTAGAGGAATGACACTGTGGGCACAGATATCAGGAGCAGAAAACAAAGGAGAGTCTTCAGCAGGCAGCTGCTACAGACCCCCAGGACTGGAGGAGAGAAAGAAAGAACAAAAAGATTCCTGAACCAACTATCAAAGAGCTCACAAACACAGGATATTTGTACTCAGGGGGCACTTTAACCACCCAGACATCTGTTGGGCGACACACGCATCAAAACATAGTCAGAATGGTTCCTTCGTTATGTAGAGGACAATTTACAGATGAAGGAAGTAGAAAGGCTCCACGAATCTACTCACCAATAAAAAGGCACTGTTCAAAAGGCAACAGTAATAGGGGAAGTTTGGAGCCTGTGATCACAAGCACAACCCCACCAGGGTGAGGACACGGCAGCACAAGACACTTCACACCAACCAGGCTGGAAGAGGAACTCAGGGACAGGCAGGAGCAGTGGGCAGGAGCTGCACTTGTGCCCTACAAGAGCATGTTGATAAGGGACAGGATAAACTTCCCAATGTGATGGAAAGAAAAGAAGCAGAAAGAGCAGCCCTTTGGGTCAGAGACAGCCCTGAATGCGGGCTGTGGACCCAGTGAGCAGGGGAGGCTGTGATCCCACCTGGGCTGGCAGCTACAGCCTGTCTCAATATTGCAAAAAGCAGGCTTTTCCCAGATTCTCAGGGAGGTAAAGGCAGGGGAAGGCAGCTTGTGGAGCTCATCTCTAAACAGCAAGGATTCCCATGCCTGTTGCATGAAAAAACCCACTCTTGCACACTACCACAGGAGCTGAGCACCTCCAAACGCCAGGATGCCTCTTAAACATTAGGTCCCTCTAACTCTGTGCCAAAAGCAGAGACAAGATCTGAGTTACACGAGCCAAAGCTCCAGCACAAAGCCAGTGCACTGCTGTGGTTCCCCCACTGAGGGACTTTTCCGTGCTGCTGCATGGAAAGGAGTTTCACAACATCGAGCACAAGAGACACAGAACACTCTTGCACAACTTGGAGATGCAAAAGTCAACAGATCTGACAAGTCCTACAGCAGCAGAGGGGGTTTCCCAGCACGCAAGGCCCTTTGGCTTCTAGAAACAAAAGTAACTTTGTCTATGAACTCCTGGAAGAGGTTGAAAAAGATCTGGCTTCAACGTAATTATTTACGGTCCATGGAGAGAGCCAGGCTTGTGGAGGGCACAGGCAGCTGGAGACTGCCCATGGCTACTCCTGCCCTGGGGTACATGGCCCCCAGCTCTGGGCAGCCTTCCTGCTCCACGCCCCCAACCAGACATGGCAGCCTGGTAAGGCTTTGGCACTCCATGATGGGCTTCGAAACTAACCAGGTTTTAAAGGTGTTTTGTGTTTAAAGATTAAAACAGTGAACAACTTGAAGCGCCTAAAATACACCTGAAAATCTGGCTCTTTGACCAGATTTAAAGTTTCACCACAGGAGGTGGGAAGCTGCATGAGCCTCCATTTCCCCTCCAGAGTCATCTGGGAAATGAAGGTATGTGTCATCCTCTGCTTCCCACACCAAGAGCAAGGACCTCCTCAGCCTTCACAGTTACCTCCAAGCAGATGCAAAACTGGAGATCTGCAACTTCAAATGACCTAATTTAAAAAAACTATTATCACTGGGGACAGTGATGACTCCCCATTTCTAGCCATGTTTCTAAAGTTGCTTCCCACATTTTGGCCTTAGCTGGAGTGCAGTTACCTGTTTCACTTATAAAAATGTAGCTCCTGGTATACTAGTGTCCAGGGTTCACAGGTGCTGGTTTTGAAGTGCTTTGGAAAAATACAGCTATTAAAATATGAAGGAAACAAAGTAGCAGCAGCCATACACTACTACCCTTGTAGGGAACTACCCTGGACATCTTGCTTCTTATTTATTAAAATTTAAAAAAAAAAAGACCAACCCAACATTGCTTTCCAGGCCTGAAACACTGATTCAGTTATGACATGTGTCTATTTATCAGGAGAAAAGCTGAATATTTCCACCATCACAAGATTATTGCCAGTGCTTAGATTTTTTTCCCTAACCTCCAGCTAAAATCCTTTGAAAATGGAATGGCATACGAAATACGCTCCCTGACTCTCGGAGTTGGAGCCCACCCCCCCTTACTCCCAATAAACAATTTTGCATATATTTAAACCTCCTTTCTCTGGTTTCCCAACTCCTCCACCCTCCCCAGCAAAGAAATTACAAAAATCCGTCATTTCTCTCTTTTCCCCTTGCACCTCCATCTATCAGCGTTTCAAAGGCAGTCTCCTCGAATGCCGAGCAGAGCAGGAGATGGGCAGCAGTAATGGGAATGTGCTCCTGACTGTGCAAACCCACACAGAGAGTGAGGACAGGAGAGACTGCATTTGCATACATATTAAACGAGAGCAGTAAAAAATGCAGACGTGCAAACCATTTGGACATGGCTCGGCTCGGCGATGCGCCCTGCAAGGGAATCAATCTTCTGCGTTCTTAAAGGGAAAAACCTGTTACGGAGAGAAAAGCAAAGCCGAGAGACGTCCCCCACAAACACTTGTCAAGGTTTCAGGACAATCTGACCTTCACAGCCGTGCAAAGGCTGTTGTGAAGGAGGGTGAGGTCCCAGAGATGTCCAGCTGCTGCCCCTGCCGTGGTTCCAGCCAGGCAGACTGGTGCCTTTGGTCTTCTTCCCATTATCACCAATGGTAGGAGAGCTGGTGAGACCCCCAACACCAGCC
Source organism: Irena cyanogastra (assembly GCA_013397155.1). NCBI lineage: Eukaryota > Metazoa > Chordata > Aves > Passeriformes > Irenidae > Irena > Irena cyanogastra. The sequence goes on from VWZV01008599.1 coordinate 729,992, forward strand.
ATGCTTGCTCTTGAGCTGAAGAAAGATATTCTGACAGTAATCAAGCTCTCAGGTGAGGGCAGCACAGAAACATCCCTGAAATATCACAGAAACATCCCTGAAACAGCCTGAGCTGGGCTCCATGGAAGAAATAAGTGGTGCCTGGATGTGCTGAAGAAGTCTTACCTCTGCATCCCAGTACCTTTCCTGACTGAACAGTGAGTGCTGAGTGCACACCCTCTTTCGATTTGGATGGCCCCAGTTATGAGGAGCTCCAGAAGGCAAGGCCAAGCTCCAGGCCAAGGCCAACCCGGAGGGCATGGCTCCCCAAAATGGCTCTGGTAAAAAGTTTTTGAGTATCTCATTGCTGGCTCCATGGATCTTCACATGCACCCTACCACTGCTGCTTTGCTGACCCACAGGAGTCGCAACAACAGCACTGCACACACAAGCTTCTCCCGTGGTCAGGTTCTACCTTGCCCTGGAATGACCCAACCCAACCTCACCTTCACTTGTCCCAATGCCCTGGTTAAGGATGTTCCCAAGATAGATGTTACACCCAAGACAACAAGTAAGTACAGTGAAGCTTATGTAGTAGATCATTCCAAAGTGTCTGCAAGGATACAGATCTAACGAGGCAAATCACGCAGGCAAACCTACTGATTTCAAAGTCTGCAGGTTCAGATGCATAAAAAGTGCAAAATCAGTAACTTTTATATTGCCACTCAAGGAACCACAAAGATAAAAGCAATATTCTAGGAGTGAAGATGCCATGAATATTTCTCATCTGCACTTTTAAGGGATATTTGGGACCAACGGCTTGATTCTGCGTTAGCCTTGTTCAAATGAGATAATTTACATTCCCTGCCAGCTGAAAACAGCCTGTCAAGGTATTTAGTTGCGTCAGGTTTCACTTCCCAGCCACAGTGCTAAAACCCACTAGGTGCACATGGAGAGCAGAGGTTCAGGACCAGGAATGGCAAGGAGGGGGTCCAGTGTGGACACCCTGATATCGTGCAAGCTCACATAGTGTAAATGTTCTGCAGGGAGGCATGCTATGGTGTATCAGCAGCTGCTGCTTTGCATCACATTCTCTCAGCTTCTCCCTGCAAGGGTCCCTTCTGGAAGAGCAGAAATTTGCAAAGTTCAGCTGTCCATCCCTGAAGATCCCAAGGCTGCAGACAGACAACTGGACATACCTGCCCATGGAGCCTCACTGTCCTGCAGGGTTTGGCCCCTCTGCTCCATGGAAATGCTGTCTGGAGCCTGCCTTCTCCTCCCTTGTCCAGCTATCCCCTGCTACGGCCAGATCTAATCTAACCACCTGCTTCTTCATGGCTGACTCACCCTCATCTGCCTTTGCACCTACAGCCCAAAGGACACACACAGGAACATGCTGCCAGATCTTTCCCATAAACTTCCAGAAACATCCCTTTTGCCAGGTCCAGCCAGAACAGGACAGCAAAGCAGTGCTCAGCTATCTTCTGCTTCCTACCACCCTCCAGCTCCTCTAAACCAGGCAGTTTTGGGGTGGGAAGGCAAACAAAACAGGCTTCCCAGTAGCCTTTCTAGTGTGGATTCTCTGGTGTCTCGTAAGGGTTGAGTTCCCATGCAGCTATCAAGCGCTCAACTCTCTCTTTACCCACCCACCCATTTTCACAAGGCTTGTGGGAGCCACACAAGAGCTCTTTCCTTCAGCCAAATGTAATTGGAACTCGTCGCTGGGCAAAAAACAGGGGGAGGTGGGAACAAATGGAGAGAGAGAAAAGGAGAGACACATATGCACACATACACAGGCTGGAACACAGAGGGCCTATTCCCTTAAAGAAAGGGGGAAAAAGGAAAAAAAAAAACAACAAAACAAAGCAAAAAAAAGTAAGACTACAGTAGCAACGTGCACCAGCTGAGCTGTTGACTTGCTTGTGTGCTGCACAGTCCCACCCCTCCGCCTCAGCTGCTGGGGATTTACAGGCACAAACAATCTGAGAAGAGCTGGTTCATCTGTACATGGGGGTTTCTACAGCTCCCTGCACAACACCAGCTCCCCTCCCAATAGCAAGTCACAATTTGGAAACATTTTGAGCTGTTAACTATATTCGGATTGAAATTTTTTTTTGCAATAGCAATGCCTCTGTGAAAGGGCAGTGGGTGAGAATCTCACAGAGGGAACTTGGGGATTTCCACGCAGAAACTGTCCCCCTGCCTTGCCAGAGAAACACGAAGGCAAAAGAAAGTGGCGTTTGACAAAACAACAGAAAAACAACTTATTGAATAGCTGTCACTGGACAATTATAAATATATTAGTGATTGCGTCAATATTAAGCTGATATCAAAGGTGATTAATTTGATAATTGCCTGTGCGGAGAAAGAAAAAAAACCACGATCAAGTATTTGATTGGCACTGGCATCTGAAACACCTCTGTTGGTTAAATCAATTTCTTTTTAACTTAATTTGAGTTAATAGGAAAGTTATAACCCAAAAACACACTCCCCCTTCTATTCCTTTTTTAACTGATCTTATTTTCGCATTGGCCCGAGAGCATGGAGGAACCAAGGCCTTTATTTGTCAGTTTGTAAAAGTTAAGAGATAGTAGAGAAATGAAAATTGTTTTCTGAAAAACTTGTCCACAAACCTCCCCAGTGACACTGAGTGCCACCTCCCACGTGTGCCAGGTCCTCCTGCAGGACATGCATCCCAGCAGTAGTCAGCGATGTCAAACTCACCCCGCAAATGGCCCCAAATGACATTTTTAGAGAGGCTCTGTTATCTGAGACTACAAAATTAGCACCATATAACAGCCTTGGTCTGCAGGACTGTTCCTGCCAATGTCAATGGCGGTGCTGTAGAAGATCAAAGGCAAAGCACAGTCCTTCAGCAAGAGCAAACGTTTTGGCTGGTGGGAGAACATAGCGGGAGCACGGCAAAGCCAGCAGCAATCCCTTCCCTGGGCAGAAGAAGCCCTAGTGAACCCCAGAAAGCACCAGGGTGAAAAATCATTCCTGCCATTTGCTTAAATCAGGCAACTCGTGCACAATTTTTCAGGAATATTCAAGAGATTTATCTAGAAAATCAGCACTAAAAGCATTGACCTTCTGCCAAAGAGTTAACAGCCCTGAGAGCGAAGCGGAGGCCTCACTCTTGCTGCAAGATTTCTCCCAGTGACACCACATTCCCACTTGGAGACAAGTTTCTTTGTTTGCTTTTCCCCAGTTATATAAGGGACATAAATTTTTCTTGCAGAGAGAACTCCAGGCAATCTGCATCTCCCTCAAAGTCTGCATCTCCCTCCAAGGCTTCTCACTATGTTTCAGCTTGAATACTACTGCTGTTGCTGCAGTTTTCCAGCTCATGCCTGTGTCTGCACTAAACCCTCTCCCCTGCCCCAGGAAACAAGAGCCTGCTCAAAACTCAGCTCCCCACCAGGTGTAATCCCACAGCATCAGCCAAAGCACCTTGCCACCCTCCCATTCCCTGCCTATGGCATTGTGAAGGTGAAGACATGAGTACAGGCAAGCTACGAAACCTTGGGCCAGCACAAAGATGTGTCCAGGGACTGTCCCCTGTGCAAGAGCGTCTCAGTGGAACCCAGGCTGCTGCCTTGCAGCTCGACTCTTTTCCAACTGGAATCCTCCAGCCCCTGGCTTTGCTCTCCCAGCAGGTCCCTGATCCCCAGCCCCATCACTCAGCACTGAAGGAGCGAGCCAGGGGAGGCTGTGCCGGGAATTTCGCAGCGCTGGGGCGAGGGCTGGGTGCTCTTGGCCGGCCAGCACCGCATTGCACACATACCAGCAAATCTCAGCCCGGCAGCCCCGGAAGGGCAACAGGCAGCCAGCAGCAGCTCCCAGGCCAGCGAGGAAGCCTTAACCCCTTCCCTGCTGTGGCCAAGAGGCTTCTCAAGAGTCCAGAGGCAGTGGGAAAGAAGAATCCACCCTAAGACCAAGCATCTAAATGCAGCACCACTCCCTCCCTAAAAAAAAACCCCAGCAAAATCCTAAAAAATCCCTGGGAATGCAGGCCTCCTCTTCCCCTTCCCATGGCCTGATGGAGAGGCAGGGGACCATCCTCAGCCCTGGCCAAAAGCCATCAGAGCTCCCAGCAGCCAGCACAGCCCCAGGCACCGCACAACCGGGTGTCCCCTGCCATTCACAGCCCCATATCCTGGATGATGGTGTCAGCAGGGTCCCGTGGGGGACCCGGGGACAGCCACAGCATGGCAAGGCTTATTATGCATCCCAGAGAAGGGAAATGTTGAGTCCTTCCATTCACACCATTTGAAATCATGGTGCTGAGGAGAGTTTCTCACCAACAGCACCAGAGCAGAAATCTCTTGGGGTGAGGTTTGGCTCCGAGGTCTGTCAGTGTGAGCTCCCCACGACTCAGAGACAGGATTTGGCACATGGGTGCTCACACCCATCAAGAGCCAGTGACAACCTTGAGTGCCCAGAGGAAGCCCAGCAGTTGTGCCTCACCCCAGCCCCTTTCTCAAGCTGGTTCCTCTTGATCTCGTGATCTCTTGATCCCCCAGAGAGATCTGGTCTCTGCCCTCCCACACAAGCCGGTCCCTGAGAGCCAGGGAAGGAGAAGGTGGCACAGCACCTCCAGAGCTGATACCAGCACATCTTACCTCTGAAAAAACAGCAACCAGGTGTTACATCAACCCATTGAATGGACTAAAAAATGCCTGTGCCACCCCATTTGGAAATCAGCTTGGTCTGAGCAGTCTCCAGACAGCTGCAACAGCTTACAAGTCCTTTTTATGGATCCAACAAAACAGCAAACACTTTTCCCTTTTTTTTTTCTTTTTTGGACTAAGTGGAAAAACCAGACAAAGCCCTTCCCAGCACAGGTAGGATCACTGAAACCCAGGGCTGAGCCCGTGGCTTTGGCAGGCAGAGAGAACAGAGGCTCAGGGGCAGGGGGTGTCAGCCAGCCTCAGTCCAGGCTGTCTTCCCAGTGGAGATCGGATCTCCCACACCGATACTCAGCCCTGCTCAGCTCCCTCCAGCACCAGTCCCATCAGATCAGGCCCAACAGGAATAACCACATATCACAGAGCCAACAAAAGGCAGATTTACCTTTTAAAAAGAAACACACATACACCAAAGTCCATGTTAAAGGAATTGCCTTGGTTCAAAAACTGCTTCCAAATTTAGGTTTGCTAAAATTAAGATTTCATATTTTTAATAGAATAGAATTAGACTCTTCATGATAGATTAATAATCAAAGGCCCACAGAAATGTTTCCATAAACGAAGTTTTCTAATTCCAAAGGAAACCATTTGTTTAAAAGAAGCAAGTATTCCCCTGCAGAGCTGGAACTTCAGCAATTGCAGCATGATGATAGAAAATGGGGCTGGATAGCAAAAATAACTTAAAACTATTCTAAACAATCATGACGCTGAGTCATCTGGTTCAAAGTCCAAATGAAGCTATCCCAGTGACAGGACCCACAGAAAATGCTAAGGTGCATAGTTAAAAGGGGAGGAGAGAAACAAAAACAAACAGTAAAAATAGTACAAATTCCTTCAGATACTACTTGTGACAAAAGATGAAAGGTGGGATTTTCACCCTCTTTCCAGCATCTCAACTGCACTGAAGCTCAGTGTTTCATCACACCAGGCATCCCCAACACAACAGTACCATGAATGTACAACCAACACCAAATACAGGAGCTTAGTGTTCCTCTAAACCAAGCTAAGGAAAAATAAAAGCACTGTCTCCTCAGCTGGTCTCAGCCAGTGTAACCCCACGAAGAACAGGGGAAGGAAAGACCAAACCCTGATCTCTCAATCTTTTGTACTCCAGCCTCACTTGTATACACTGCTATCACATTACACAGTGTGTAAGTCACTGTATGAATGGCAAGGTGCCACCGGCATAAATACATTCATATCTAGACAAAGGATCAGTCTGCATGTCAGGATCTTCATTAAAAACGAGTTTGTAAGCACTTCCCCTCATTCTCTAGGTTCGTTTCCACAAAGACAAAAATGTATTGTTGCGTCAAAGCTGCAAGGACGCCCAACACGAGGCTGGACCGAGCACTTTATGCTTCAGACCAAGTCAGCTGCGCTTCCACAGCACTCCAGCTTTCCCAGGCTCATCAAGGTGTGGGTTTACAGCACTGGTATTTGATCCTTGTAACTAGCTTGATCTAATGATGGGTAGAGCATGTGCTCACTCCGAGAGAGACAGAGCGTGACAGACCTGGTCTTATCCAACGCACCAAGTCCTTTATGCCCTGCTACCAAGACTAATTTAAAGCTAGTTTCAGGTAGATATGGGCACACCAGACTACAGGGCTTGCCCACACCAAGATTAGAATGGGGGATTCAACTGGAATTCACCTCAAACCTGTGAAAGGTGGGCTTTCAGAGCTGTATCAAGAGCAGTGCATCCCTGTGTGTGAGCAGCCACAGGCAGAGCAGAGCAGGATCCTCCTCCACTGTCCCTCCATGCCCTGGGGCACTGTCTTGTGGCTGGGGCTCCAAGGACAATTCAATTCCCTCAGGATTTCACAAACAATTGACAAAAGTAGGAACCCAGGAAGGAGATGACAAAATGATGGTAAAGTCTGTGGGAACAAGCAGCCTCTTATGACAGAGGGACAAGTGACAGGGACAAACCTTTCCCCATGCACGCTCAGCAAAGGCCTGCTGGAAAGCTGGTGGTCATCCCCTCTGTCAGCACCTCCCTCTCCAACAACTGTTTCAGACTTCCCTTCTCCTCCTGCAAAAGGTCCAACTGCCTAAATTCTGCCTTGCACTGCTGTAACGAGGAAGGGCTCTTGCTTGCTGCTTACTGATGAGGAACCAACATCCGAAAAAAAGAGGGCATGGATCGAAGGCAGTCAGAGAGAGGGAGAAGGGAAAGGCCATAGCTTTTATCAGGCCAGCTGACAGAGCCGGAAAAACAACAGCCTGAATTTTGGGCACAGCTGGCTTTCTTTTAGGTCTGTCTATGTTGCAGGCGGGATAAGCCTGTAGTTAAAACAGGGTGTTCCAGTTTTTTTTCTTAGGCTGCACCCTGAGTTAAAAACACCGCTGGCTGAAGGGCTGGAAAAAAGCAGTGAGTTCAAACAGAAAGACATCCAGGAGGGGGATTTCCAAAAAGGTGGAGAAGAAACCATCAAAGCAAACTTTCCAAAGAGGTTGGCGTTCTTTGGGAAGAGAAAGTTTTCCAAGATCTGACTCCAGGACCACTTCAAGACAACAATATCCTCTATGTGTGAAATCGCCTTGGTCTCCACTCCTCAAACATGGATCCAGGGAGGCAGGAGACAGATGGATTACAAAACTGAGCACAATGGGAGATCTGACCCTCCTGTCCTTTTCACACTACACTCTCATTGTGAAGAAGTCATAAAGCAAATCATCCCCTGAGCTAATATATGATTATTTTAACTCAAATCTTTTGTCAGCAAGAAGAGGACTCAACACATGGAGAGCCAAACTTTGCCTCTTGATCACCACAATTTGATCCTCTGTCTCCCAACAGCCCTTCAGGAAGACTGTGGGCTTCATCCCAGGTCATTGCTGGAGCATGGAAGTACCTTCCACATCTGATGTTACAGCATCCTCCAGGCTTTGTACAGGCTCCAGCAGTGCTGCTTTTGGGGGCCAGATACCTGCTGGGTCTAATGCCTGGCTGGGGAGATGAGGATCCCTTTGTTTGGTGAAAGGGCAAAAGAGGATGAGTTGTTCCCTAATGATAAGCACAGTGTAGATTTGTCCAGACTCTGCTCCCTCCCATGCCTAAAGTACATCCTAGGATGTCTCCAATTCTCAGGTCTCGCAGTCTCCAAGGTGCTTGTCCTCTGGCTGCCCCAAGAAACGAGGCAGCACTTATCGGTCTTCTGCAGATGGGTCACTAGAGGCAGAGAGACAAAGCCCCAGCTTCCCTCAACATAAACTCCTCAGAGCACCAGGTTTGAGGATTTCATGGTGTTCAGGCACCTGAACCTGGGTCCAGTGTCACATAGAGCAAAGAACCAACTTCAAAATCCCAGAATCTGGGTCAGAAGCCCTGACCACTGTCCACCTTTGCCACATCCTAGCCAGCTGCAATTGCTCTCCTAGGTTTCATCCCAGCCTTCGTGCTCTGGACTGCCTCAGAGGAGCCTCTGTGCTGCTGACAGAACAAAATTCAGCCTTTGATGCCATTGGCACTTCCTCCATTAGTTGCTTTGAAGATTAGGGCCAGAGCCTTAAATTGGATTCCGAAGCTGATGGGGAGCCAATGGAGCAGCTTGAGCTCCCGGTGGCCCAGCCCTCTGGGGAGGTGAGTGGTCGTGCTCTGCACCACCTGGTCCCACCACACTGTTTCTACTTTCAGCTTCTGCTGCACTGCATGGAAGCACAGCCAGCTTGAGCCAAGCCATGGCTTCAATATAGCAAACAAGATTGTCTGTCTGCTGGAGGGAAGAAGGCAATAATTTTGGAAACAAGCATTGCCTGGCCAACATGGCTAGCAAAGAGGCTGGAAAAATTGGGATTCTCCAAACCACACCTACAGTTCAAGGCAGCATAGTGACAACAGAAAGCAAAATGTCACTGCAGACTTCAAAGCCTCGTGTTTTCCAGCCCACTTGCCCTCCATCCTCAGCTGAACTAAGCTGCTCGTACCTGCATCTCACAGCAGCAGCAGCTATAGTGATTGTGCCAGTTAGGAATGAGAAATGTGTCCATGGCATGTCCATCTCCCCTCACACAGTGCTCCCTGACCAGTGGGAGCAACAGCAAGGCAACATGTAAGCCAAGAGCATCAGGAACATCAACAGGAGCCCAGAGTGGGAGCGCACAGTTCTGTTTTGGCATGATTTTGTTCCTCTGTGTTTTTCACTGGAGCAGTTCTTATGCACAAAGGAACCATCTTCGCTGTAATCTGTTCAATTTCAGCACTAAATAGTGCCTGCAGAGTTCTGCATACAGAGCTCAAGCTCTAGACGCTCAACAAAACATCCGTCCCCCAGCCACATCCTCTCCTTGGTCCTCATGGAGCAGCACACCTGGATTTCACCCACACCCACCACCTAATAGCACAGCATCCCCTAGGATGGGGGTCCCTTCGCCCAAATTCCTTCCGTGCCTTTGGAGACCAGCAACTCAAAGGATGCAAAGAAAGGAGGAATAAGGACCACCAAGAGCCACAGCTCCTCTCCCCAGTCAAGTTGAATCCCCAAGTGAGGAAGGAGATCCACACACCATGAACTTGCTTCCGAAGCATCTCCCTCCTCCAGGAGCCAGGGCACAGGGGCAGCAAGACACTCTGTGCCGTGAAGTGACACACATCGAAGTAACGTGTGGCTCAGTCACAGCAACTCTATTAATTTAAGTTAATTTCCTGCAGTTCTGTCTTAGTTTTCCAGCAGATTCAGGACTTAAAGGTTAAAGCGTAACCTTGTCTCAGTAGCTTGCTATTCGCTCCATGCAAATGTCTACCTACAGCCTGGTAATTACATGCATTTCCACAGAGCCAATCCGCCGTCAGCCTGACAGATACTGATCTTCCCGTTTTATTTTTAGCTCTGTGCTTCCCCCTCTAGATGCAAAAAAAAATTCTGTTTGTTCCATCTTTTGCTGCAGCCTCTTTTTTCCCTGGCTCACCAGCCAGCTCCCAGCTCAGCCGGGCTAGAGCAGGGAGCAGCACGGGACTGCAGCCTGGGCAGGCAGTGGGCTCCTGCTGGGTGTTCTGCACGGGTCCCCACCACCATGGCAGTGGACAGCCACCTCCTGTGGGGTCACCCAGGGAATTTGTCACCTCCAGCAGCAAGGGGTGTTTAAATAGGAAACTGAAGTGAGACATAAAGAGTCCTTTGTAGGGGAGCCGGACAATTTTTCTTGGGGACATCTCCAGGCCTCACAGACCCAACCAAGACAAAAGGGGTCAAATCTGGCAAAATTCAGCCCATGTGCCTGTGGCTCTGCAAGTACAGGATTTATCATCTTGCAGAGGTGGGTGGCTTCCTCCATTAGCCACCCCTTTGGGGCCACCCAGAGAGAGGAGGCAATGCCAAGAGGGCAGACACTGGAGGCAGGTCACCCACACAAAGACAGAGCTCGGCTGACATTTCCAACCCCTAAAATGGGCACACATGGCACTAGATGTATCAGGTGCCACTGAGGCCAGTGTGCTGTTCTCCTTCATGAGTGGCTCCTGTGACTCTGGGGAGGAGGCAAGGTGTGCAAACCACTAGAAATCAGTGTCCTCCAGAAATTTAACTCTATGGGGCAGCCCCCCACCAAAGGCTGATTGTAAATCATGAGACTTGGAAGAAAGTCTCTCTCTCAAATACATAATACAGATTTAAACCAGAACAGATTCATACAAACTTCAGTCATGTGAAGGGGGGGAAAAGGCACTGAGATTCAGAAGTGACAGGAGAAATGCACTGGCACTTGGTACTCCAGCACACAGGGCAAACCCATCATGGCCAGTCTTGACTGTGAGCTGCCACAGAGTGCAGCTTGGGGACATTAAGGGGGTGAAAAGTGGCTGCACAGAGAAGAGAAAGAAAACCTGCATGCAGGGAAGCCACATTAAAAAAGTATTAGGAATTTTTCTAGATTAAATAGCTGAAGTGAAAGAGGAAAGAGGAGCAGGGAATGGGATTAAGTGGAAGGAAGGGCCAACCTGTATGGGACTCCAGTAAAAGCCAACAGAGCTGGAGCTGCATCTCACCAACACTATGGACACTTGTCCAGTGCCCATCCCTGCATTGGCTACCTCAACCACATGGGAATCAGAACTGTGTCTCCTACCTGCAGAGAAAGAATTGCTTGTCTTGTTATTCTTCCAAAGATCCTCCTAGTCCCAATGTCAGTAAAAAATAATAATCAAGAAATTATCCCTACATGGTTTTACATTTCCAAGGGAATGTCTTCAAACCTCATCAGCAGTTCTCCTCCTTCAAGTCTTGTAACAAACAAAGCACACAACACTGGGAAGCTGCTTATCCAACATTGTTCAAACATTTTCAACAGGCGCTTTGGAGCAGTTAGAAGGAGCAGGGCTTTTATAGAGATCTGGGCACCACTGTCCCAGTTTTTCCCTCCCACAGCTCCAAACATGAAGGTCGATCTAACACACAACCAGGGGCTCAGGAGCCATCCCAGCAAGTGACAGGGATGACAAAGCAGGGAGTGGAGAGGGAAAGGTCCTTACCCCCGTTACAGAACGATAGCCAAGGAACAGAGATTTTGCTATTCACTGACAGCCCACAAGCTAGGAATCAAACTCAGATTCCAAAATCCTATCTTTCTGCACCAAAATAAACAAATAAACCAACCAGCCAACCTGCCTCCCATTGAGGAGGAGCTGGGGAACTCCAAGAGAGCTTTCCCACCCTCTGCACAGCTGCAAGCCCTGGCTGAGCTCCGCAAGAACCAATTCCTCTAGAAACAACAAGTTTAGCCAAAGGAATTCAGGGCAAGCAAAGAGAAAAAGGCTGAAGCAAACCTATCCCTTTACCACATTCTTGCAAAACACCTTTAAATCTGTGATCTTTGCATAATTGTGTTTAAAACAACTCAAACCTGGCACTGCCAGCCTGTCGTTGGAGAGTCACTCTTGCTGCTGGCTCGTTTGCTGGGATTTGTAACTGTTATTCAGTCTCCATTTTCCTTTGCGTGATTCAGTCCTACTGCTCCCACCTTCACTTGAAATTTTAAAGGCTGGGTACTTCCAAATCCCTTTCTTTGCATTTACACCCTTCTTTTCTAGAGAACAGTGACAGTCTCTGCCACACATCCTTTCACCAAGGACTGCACCCAGGGCTGCCGGTGGTCTCTTGCTTCTTGGACATCCCTGCAAAGCAACCAGCAGAATCCAAGCCTTTAACTCCTTTAACCTTTCCTCTTGCACTTACCCATCAGGCTCCATGTCTTGCAGTACTTTAGTCCAAATCCCTTCCCAGTGGGTTTACACTCGGCTGTCATCGCAGTGCCCAGACTTGAACACTGGAAAAGTGCTGTGAGCACAAGCAAGAGAGAAGGAACCAGGGTAGCGTCTCCAGGGCTGTCTGACACATGGCCTCAGCATCTGTTGCCCCAAAAATATCAAATGGCAGATCTTGCCCTTACACAACAGAAGGTTTCAGCCTTTCTGTGACCACAGTCGGTTTAAGAGATGGGTCCCCAACAACACCATTTAGACCAGTGCTCTCCATTCCTGTGGTGACAATTATTTCAAGTCTTCCAGTTCTTCAGCTGTTCTGCAAGAAGCTCTTTTCCTCTGGATCTCTGTTGCAATTACGTCCACTTGGCATTTTCCTTGTGGCATGGTTATTTCTGCCCTCTTACAGCGAATCGTCCCAGGCTTTTTCTGTAATTCTTTCTTCTTTGACTTCACTGTCTTTGTGCATCTAATGAAAACATTCACAATGATATGGGAGAGGGCACTGGGCAGAACTGGAATATTGTTTCTGTTAAGTTCCCTTGGGCTGCTCTGGCCCCCAGTAAGCACTTACATGTGCCATGCCAACCCTGCCACCTCCAACAGCTCAGACAGCACAGGAGGGAATTTTAACTTCAGGAGCACTGCTGGGAGTGTGAAACAGCACCTCTCCCCCCATGCCAGCCCTGCTCTTCCTACCATGTGGACAGATGGAAATTGCCCAGCTCAGCCTGTTTTCCTACTTAACTCCCCTTGCCCCAGGTTTTCCCATCCCATCCCACATTTCTCCCGTGTCCCAAGTGAGACACAAGCACATATCCCACAGAGGGGACATCTCTGACCTGCTGGCACAACATCCCAGTGACAGCAACCTGGACTCAACCTGAGCCTTTCCTCTGACTTCAACAGCTACTGGCTTCATTCCCCTATTCCTCATGGCCTCTCTATTTCCTCATGGGCTGCTCTTCTATTTGGGAGCCCATGATTGTATCTGACAAGGTCTCCTAATTGTCTCCACTGATTTTACCAGAGACTGATTTTAAAAGCAGCTCAGTAACTTAGTCACTTCAATATCATTGCTGGATTCAGCTCCCTCATTTATTAATGGGCCTACTTTTGCTCTTTTTCCCCTGATATGGTTGCAAAATCCCTTTTTATTTCTCTTAACCCCTTTGGCTAACATTAACAAGCAACAACTCAGTAATATTTGATATTATATGTGTATAAATAAAAGCAGGAAAAGATCTTATTCACTCCTGTTATAGCTACTAAAGCAGGCCTAGAGCTCTGGAATAGCAACTTTACTGCATATGTTAAATATCTCCATTACTCTATTAATGCACAGTGTTGGAATTTTATTGGATGGTTTGGGTTATTTACCTTATAAAGTAACATGGGCATCACAAACCATGAAAATAGGGTACTTAGTACCTTCTTCTTAAGTCTGCATCTCCACAAGCCGAGTGAACACAAGACCACAAAAACAAAACCCCATGTGCTGCATGTTCTTCCTTTCATGAGACGTGGGGAGGGAGGGGGAGAGGGGAAACCAGCAGTTATCCAGGCACCAACTCCATCGCATGTTGTTCCTCAGGAGGAAGTTGGACAGGCAGTCTGCAAACAGCAATCCCAGCCTGCTTTTCTGGCCGTGGTGACACAGCCAGCAAGTGTGAAGCACCCTTCATCCAGCTCAAAAGAGGTTTTGGGGTACCCCATCCTCACAGCCCAAATTCACAGGTGACAGGAAAGAAAGGAAATAAAAAAGTCAGTAAAATTGTAATAACAAGAACCACTTAGAAAAGGGCCCAAAAGCCCCACTTCCTAAAGTCTTTGAATGAATTAAAATAATCTAGATAAGTCAACTCAGTCGTGATGAGAGGCCACCTTCCCTCTGCAGGCTGCACTTTTACTTCGCTGCCTTTAAATTGCTGCTTCTAATTCTCCACAACTTGAACACTCAGAGACTGGCTCCAGTTCCCTGCAGAGACATGACCAGTGAAACACAGGAGATAACTCAAAAAAGCTGCCCCAGGGTCCTGTCCCCAAATCTCAGTGTTAAAGTGAGGGAGGAAATGCCAAGCGCCAAAACCAGGCACATGTGGCTCAACATCTGCCTCAGTTTCCCCTTACTCCAGCCAGTGCTCATCCCCAGGGAGAGAAAGGGACGAGCGGGTGGCTGGTAGGAGGTGTCTTTCACAAGACAAAACCCTTCCTGGGGGCTGAGAATGCAGTGTGACAGTGTGAGGGGAAAGCATGCTCAGATCCCACCTCTGCCAGGTGCAGTGGCCAGGCAGGGAAGAATTCAGGTGACACAGCTGCAGGATGAAAACCTGCCCAGCTCCACAGCATTGGGTGACTGGAAGTAAGCTGAGATCACTCCCAGCAGGGCTGAGGTGATGGGTGACAATGACATCCCTGACTTCACCCCTACAAACCTTTCCCACCCACTTTTTGCACAAAACAGGGGTAGTCCAGAGTTTTCCCATCATCCTCTGCCTCCCTTCTTTAAGTGCAAAAATTCCCACCGCCACCTCTATTTAAACCCAGCCCAGTCCAAGCAGGGGCCGAGATGCTCTGGGGTGGGTTTTCTGTGCGGGGGCTGTGATTTTGGGCAGCAGCAGGGAGGCAGCAGCACCTGCTGCCAGCCACCCCCGAGCCTGCGCGAGGCTCCCGCAGACCGCAGGCAGCGGAGGAGAGGGAGGGCGGGCGAGCAGGCTCCCCTTGCAAAGTCTGTCCTGTGCTGTCTAATAACACAAGGTGTCATTGTATACCCAAATCAGTGCCTGGAGCTTTATTTATAACAACTGAAACACAAAACCCAGCAGGCCAGAAACGGCAAAGGGAGCGAGAGACCAGGGAGGGCAGGGACGCAGCCGGGCGAAATCTCCCTATTTAGCAGGATTTACCTTGAGATTTTCAAGTCGGATTGAGGCTGGGGGGAGACTCGGGAGGAGGAAAAAAAGATGAAAGAGAGGGAAGAGGGAGCTGGCAGAGCAGCGATGCCTCTCTGGCTGCGGCAAGGCGACGGGGCTGACTCCCTGCACGGAGCGATGGGAATGCTTCGCTCGCAGACCCCCGCCAGCCAGCAAACGGAGGTGAGGGGAGGCTCCAGCTCCCCTGGGACTCTCTGGCTTCTACAGTAACTCTCTTTTAAAGGTTATTTGTGGCTCTTTAGCCACTCCTCATCCCAGGAAGAGCTCTGCAGCTCAACAGCTGGCTCCAGTGGGCTCCCTCTTGCACTGGAATAGGCTGTACCTGGGAACTTGGCAGGAGCCATCCCAAAGGGACTCTCCCAGCCCGGCAGGCAGCAGTCCCAGCGCGCTCCCTCAGGTGTGACTCCTATCAAACCAAATGCCGACGGCTTTGCACTACCCCGCACCTGCGAGAGGCTGAGCACCCCGAACTCTCGCTGAACTCAGGGGGAGCAGGGGCAGCTCAGCAGCGAAAGGTCCCAGCCCTGCACTTACAGCATCGGGAGATGTGCTCTCCTCGGGTGGGTCCAGATGTTATCACCACCGCTGCCACCCCCGGCAGCTTGTTCATCTGCTCCCTTGTGCCGGAGGCTCCCGCTGCCGGCGCAGCGCCGGTGGAACAGCTCTCGCACTCTCCTCCGAGGCTCCTGGGCAAAGGCTGGCAGCTCTGCCTAAACCCCCTTTCCCCAGCAGCTGGAAGGAAGCCGCTGCCAGACTTTGTGCTAAAGCGGCTCAGGTGGAAGCATTAATGTCCCATTCTTCTGACGCACCGTGGAGGTGGTAAGCAGCAGCAGAAGGGAAATAATAAACAGCTGGAGGGGATGAAGGGGGAGGTAACGTCTTAAGGAGCTGCAGCTAGGGATGCCGTTTGGTGTTCACCTCCCCTGCAGACAGATATTTAAATCTCCAGGTGCAAAAGCCACTGAAAGTTCAGCCTGAGTCAGAGCTCCAAAATTTGACCCACTAACAAGCAACAGAATGGGCCCCTTAAAGCCAAATTCTGAGTCTGTCTTGCACTGAGGCCACTTTGGTCCAGCTTTGCTGAAGACAGTGGGAGCCAAACCATGTTCCCTGCAAACAAACTAGAGCCAAGCTATGAAAGCAAATTCATAATCCATAAAGGAAACTGCTCCCATTATCTTGACCAGGACTTTAAAATCTCCCCTTCCTCCCACTCTATCCCAGTATTGGTCTCAGATGTTTTCCAACTCGTCATTTGAAGAGGGAAAACAAAATAACACCAAACCCACAAGGCACAGAGGGAAGAGGGTTTCATGTTCCTTTGCTAGCAAGCGCTCGCCCAGCTGCACCCGCTGCCCTCAGCCCCCAAAGCCTACCTGCAGAATTACATTTGCAAAACTGTTGCCCAGGAAATGTGCAACTAAAATCTGTGAAATAAGCATGCCTGGAATCAGACGTTCCCAGTGTAGTTAAACGACCGTGCCTTGAAATCTGCCTCCGCGTTTAGCCACGCTGCCATGTACAGAGCTACAAAACAAAACGCTTGGCTTGTTTCACATCCCAGCCTCACCACCGGGACTCTTGTTCCCTGCAAATAGGGAGCCCAAACTCCTTCCCCCATGGGTTTTAGGAGAGTGGCAGCAGGACAAACTGTGAGATTGGGGCCCTACCCTCATGTACAAAATCAGTGCAAAGGCTCAAGCACAAGGCATCGCCCGTGCAATGAACTGCAGCCGCTCAGGAAATAAAACCCCAGCGAGGAAATAGAGAACCAAGGCACTGGAGTTCCCCGTCTCTTCCACCATGCGTGTCCCTGCACAGGGCAGAGCTGGTGGAGACACAAGCCCAGATGCCTTGTTGCAGCACAATGAAAACAAGAGCTTTTGTGGGGAACAGCAGGACCCAAGGGAATGTCCATCCAGGTCTGTCCTGGGGCGGATGGAGCCTTCAGGGCAAACAAACCATGTCAGTCCCCCATGGAGCATCCAGGAAGAGAAACCCAGGTCCCCCCAGCCCACACAAGGGCTACAGATGCTGTCACTCATTATTCCAGAGGATGGCTCAGAAAGCCTGAGCCCTGCTGGAAATTTCTGACAGGTTATTTCACAAGGGTTTGTCCTATGCAGTAGGAGGGTAGGATTTTATTTTTTCAAGGTTGTTGTAGATGAGAAAACATCTCTCCTTTCCCTCTCTGGGCTTTCCATTCCAGTCCCACATCTCAATAAAGAACACAAACTTCCTGCTTGCCTCTTTTCCCAGCAGCAAACGAATTTTCAAACCATTTTTCTTTCCTAGGGAGACTGAGCTGCATAGGCAGGTGGGCAGCAGAAAGGCAAGTCTTCACACGAAACCATGACTTCACTGCCGTTCCCAACCCCTCACTTGGAGTCCCCAGCACTGGGGGGAGAAGTCAGGGTCAGGAGACCCCTCTGAGCTCAGCTGCTTCCCAGATTTCACACAGTACCTACACCTGAGAAGAGACACCACGTGATCCAGAGGGTGTTGCCTCCCCAAGACAATTAGGTTATGTTCGAACCACGACCTCGAGGAATCGGATTAATTACAGTGATGTCGAGCATGACTTTGTCTACAGGGACAAGTCATGTTTGACATTGCTGCCAGCTGGTTACAGGTCTGGAGGATGAGCAAAACTGGAACAGTCCCTCCCTGGGCTGGTTCATTGGCACACATTCAGCGACAGGGCAGGTTTCGGGGAGAACAGCCTGTGTGAAAGCCTCAGCAAGCAAAACCCCTCACCAGAGCATTCCCACACTGGGCTGAGAGGTCACATAGCACTGTAACACTGACACACACAATTGGAAGGGTAGGCCTGGTAGAGACCTGGGATCTTCCAGCAAGCAATGGCCACCAATGGCCAAAATCCATGGTTTTATGGAGCATCTAAATAGCAAATGACTTAAATTGTTGTTTTAACACACAGATCAGTCCTCCTGGTGAAAAGGCAACTGGTCTTGCACACAAAACAGCACGTTCTTCAGCCTGATACATAGGCTTAGCTTGCATGCAAATAGCTGATGCTGTTTCTCACCTGATGATGTGTCCTGGCCATGGGAGCATTTCACAGTCAGGCCAGAGTCACAGATGGGCCTACAGGCTGGAACAAGGTCTCCCCAAAGGGTCAGCATCTCCCCAGCCATCCTGCCTGTACCACCCTCACTCTGGGCTGCCCATCTCCACCCCACAGGCAAGGCTCTGCCTCAAGAAGTCTAAAACAGTACAAAAAAACCCCCAAACTCAAGCTGATCTTTGAGACTAAAAAAGGCTAAAGCAAAGGGGAACGGGGGGAGGTGGGGAAGGAATCTGAGGTTGCATCATTTGGAAATACCCGAGTGCTTCGGAGATGTATGTACATGTTCAGCTTCCTGCCGTTTCTCTAGGAACCTACTTGGGAACAGCAAAGTGACACCAAAAGGATCACAATGACATTTGCCTGAAGCTGATAAAAACAGCCTTGAATTTAACCCAAATGAGCCCATGTACAAAATACTGTCTTGGAGCTGGGCACTTTGAGGTGTGGAACTCCAGGCAGACAAGTGGGGCGAGAGAGGTTTGAAATATAAATCAATCAAGAACTTTTGCCCTTTTTCTGGGCTGAAAACCAATACAGAGACATTCTCCATTGTATTTCAAGTATTTCTCAGAACATGGAACTAAAACTGGGTTTCATTTCCTTCAACAGAAGTCACCATGGCTCCTTCATGACAAGGAAAGTAGATTGGAGGGAAAGTCTTACTTTCAGTAAGGCTTTTGTTCTTTCAGAAAACCAGGCTACTTTCTAGGCAGCTTTCCTGAATATGGATACCCACATCCACTTCCAAGAGATTGTTCCCACTGCCACCCAGGCAGGTGCACTGAAACCCAAGGAAACACATGGACAGCACTGCAGGTGTGGTCCCATTCAGGGAACATGATGCCCTCCAGGGAGTCCAGTTTCAACGTCAAGTCTGGACACACCTCTTACAGGGACCAGTCTTGGTCCAGCTCAGCTGAGGAGACACGAGCCATCCAACGTGCTGGGCTAGGAGTGAACCTTACCCATCTTGCCCAGCTCCAGTGGTGCAAAACACTCTGCTCACTGCCCAGCTCTGCCTTCTGTCCCCTGCTCCCAGATGGACCTGGTTCTCCAGGGGCTCCCTTCTGCAAGGAGCAAGGCAGGAGGAGGAAAAATACGAAAACTGTGGGCCTGATGTTCCATTTCCAGAGGCCACCGTGAGCCACCGATCCAGACTGGGAGTGGCCCGACTCGACGCCTGCAGCCACAGGAAGAGGATCCTCACTGGGGCCTTCCCTCTCCCCGAAGCATCCCCCGGCCCCTGCTCCCACGCATTCCCTGGCGAGCTGCCCAGCCCCGCTGCAGCGCTGCTCCTGCCTGCCTGCACAAAATGGTTAACACAGCAGGAGGGCCAGGTGGCTCAGGTGTGCGTGCCAAGCAGCTCCCGGCTCACCTGCAGCGACTTGTCGAGGGGGAGACGCATCTGCCCTTTCTTGTCTGGCTTCAGTCTGCCTGGGGAAAAGGGAGAAAAGGGACTGGGGAAGGGTAAACACGGCTTAAGCAGCTGCAAGTCCCAGCAACCAAAGGGCTCAGCAGGTGATTCAGAGAGCTGGGGGCCTGCAGACACCCTGTTCTCTGCCTCCCACCAACATCTCTGGTGGTGGCAGCAGCCTGGGAATTGCTGGCAGGAATGTGCTGGCTGCCAGGGCTGCAGAGTCCATCCAGCAAAATTAGGAAAGGGAGGCTGAGCTACAGGGTCTGGGGTAAATTGCTGCTCCTTGCTCTGCTTCACCACCTCCCAAAGGACCCGAGAGAAGCAAGAGAGCATGGGTAGGTCCTATAACAGCAGAGCACCCAGTGCTGCTGTGATGTCCCCTCAGGAACACCCATGGTGGTGCCCCTGTGGAAACACCCAAGTTGGAGCTGACCCCTTCTGCACCCAGCCCAGGCTTTGCACAGTGTCAGACAGAAAGGCTCAGGATATTGGGTATTGGTCCTCATCCAGCTGAGAGACAGAGAGGAAGGAGCCTTTCCAACTGCAACCACCCCACTGAAGAAGCATCCCCAACCTTGCCTGGGACCTAGGAATCTGCCCAATCAGTCCAGAATATTCTGCCTGGGTGAATCAGTTGTCAGCCCAGCAAGGAGGCCCAGTGTAGGTCAGGAATGTGAGTGGTGATGTGAGTGCGTGGAGCAGATGAGGGGAAAGGGCTGGACAGTTTTGAGGGCAGTGGCTCCCTTGAAACTAGGCCACAGCTCAGAAGAAGTCATGTAACATCTCCCCAGGCACTGCTGCCTCTCCCCTCTGCAAGGAGCTGGGCTGGCCCTGTATGAGGAGGAGACTTGCCACCCCTGCAGTCTGAAGAGCCACTGGCCCCACTCACAAGGTGGGCAGGGCCAGATGGTGTGTTTTGGGGACAGCAGAGGTCCCCAGTGCAAATCCAGGAGAGCTACTCAACTCATATTCCATCCTTTCTCCACCCACAAGACACCCTGGTGCACAAGGCAGGGTACAGTTGCCTGACATTACAGGGATTTTTTTTCAGCTTGCCAGACTTGGAAACAGCCAGAACTCTGCAAATGCTTCCCCTGCCTGCCTGCCCTCTCCTCTCTGACTCAGGGACAGCCATAACCCATTGCACCCCCTTGCCTGACAGAGCCGCAGTGCTCGGAGCTGCCCCGGGGAGATGGGAGAGCCAGTCTGACTGGCTCGGGGCTCACCGAGAGCTCCCTGGGCGAGCAGCCTTCCTCATCTGGGAAGTACAGGGAGACCTGTGCTCCCAGTTACCTCCCAAGCAGGTCAGGGCGAGAGCCCTTCATTGCCCAAGCCTTTGGCTTAATTATTTTCATTCCTGTCCCCACACCCTGCCCATAAGAGCAGGGATGGAGATGCCTATTAGAGCACACGTGTTTCGGAGGCACTGCCCTGTCTGACAGCTGTTCCAAGGAGGTGAAGTGGCCAAGCCAGAAAGAAAGGGTTTTGCAAGTGCAGCCTATGAGGTTGAACCCAATTTGGTGGGCACAATGGGTATTTGGGGCAGGGTAGGTGAAATGATGGGGCAAAGGGAGTCCCTGATTACAGATGTAAACACACAACTGGGTTTGCATCCTCGCACACCAGTGCTCACATCCATCAGCAGGACACCAGGGTGGCCACAGCAGCAAGGCTGCCAAAAAACTCTCAATTATTCCCAAGTGCCATCAACACCACATGTGGTGAGGGCTAAACATGCCTTGAACTTTTAGCCTAACCAACAGAAGAGGAATATATAGACACAGGGAGGAAACTTGTGTGTGTAGGAAGGAAAATATCAAGATAAAAAACCCTTAAATAATTAAATAAGAGGAAAGAAGGGCTGGGAGAAAACAAATATGGATAGAATAGTC
Source organism: Irena cyanogastra (assembly GCA_013397155.1). Classification (NCBI taxonomy): domain Eukaryota; kingdom Metazoa; phylum Chordata; class Aves; order Passeriformes; family Irenidae; genus Irena; species Irena cyanogastra. The sequence goes on from VWZV01008599.1 coordinate 751,196, forward strand.
AGGCTCTGGCAGCAGTTAAAACTTCCATGTGTTTAGATTCCTGAATCGATGGTTAGAGATGTTACAACAAATGTCACCTTCATGTGAGCACTAGAACTGCAATTTTCTCATCCTTTTTAATTTTTTCCCTCCCCCTCTCTGTGTTTGAGCCTGTTTGGAGGATAGCCTGTTGGGGGCAACCCCTGTACCCAGCAGGCACAGGGTTTTTTCCTGGGTTCCCTCTCTCCTCCTCTTTGTCGTTCCTGCACACTCCCTGTCAAGTTTCTGGCTGATCCAGAGGGAGACGTCAGTCCTGCCAGCTCCAGCATCCAACTGCTCTTCCCGGGCCCGGGAGCTGCAGTAACCATAGAAACTGCATCCAACACGCAGGCTCCGCTGGGGGGGCCGATAGGATGCTCAGACACATGCACAGACAGGTAGGGACCAGCCAAGGCTTCACCAAACCACCTCCAAATGATGCCCAGGTCAGGGAGAGGGGTGAGGCCGAGGGAGAATGAGGCTGTTCTCCCTGAAGCCTCGCAGAGCAGCTCGGAGCAGTGTCGGGAGGTGTTTGGTCCCCGGGCTGAGAGCTGGCTGCAGAGCTGACGGTGCATTTTACGGCGCGCGGGGAGATCGGTGAGGTAATTGGGAGGATTCTGTTGCAAAGCTTTGTCTTGGTCTGCCCTGCATTTTATCTGCAGACTGGATGGGTACCCAGGGCTCCCGCTGGCCAGAGAAGTAATCAGTCATTAATCCTTCGGTCCTTTTTGCACCATGAATATAAACAGGCCAAATCCTATCCCCGGCTGTGCTGCAGAGAGGCTTTATGTTGATGGCTCTGGCAGCAACACACATGCCTCCAAGGGCAAGATTTGGACCAGCACAGTTAGTTAATGAGCTGATCCAAACATTGCATTAATTTTACACCCTTCCCAACGCAGATATAACCCCTGCTTCTAGCAGCACAACTCAAAGTGGGCTCGAGCCACAGTCATCCCTTCAGACACCTCACGTCGAGACCTTAAATCCATGCACGGCTACAAAGAGGCGCGATTTTCGGAGTCACTGGGCACAGCAGATGCTCAGTGTCTATCAGAGCCAGACAGAATCCATTTCAGTCTCACGAAAGCAGATCAGAGGGGGTCTGGTGAAGCAGGATGAGGAAGAAATGTCTGCAGACACCCACGTGCACCCCATGGGGCAGGAGGTGGCTGTGGCAGCCACACAGGAACCTGGGATTAGCAACCAGGATGGCAAATGGAGATGGCAAACACAAAACATGGGGACAGGGCAGTGGCTTCACCAGATGTTGACATCTCATCCCTCTCACTGACGACAGTCCATGGCTTTTGGGAGCACCACAACCTCACCATGGGGCTTTTCTTCTCTCTGCCCTTTGGCTCCATAGCCCAGCCATCGGGGCAGTCATGACCACCTTGCTCTTGCACCAGGACAGAAGTGCCTGGCTTGCAAGGAAGCATAAGCAGCTACAGGAATATGTGGGGTAGGGACAAAAATACCATCAGTCCTGCCTTTTTAACACCAAAAAACAAACAAAAATAAGGTCACACGACTGCCAGGCTCCCTCCTTCCTTCCCCCTCTCCCAGCCATAAATACTCCACAAAATCCCCACATGCAAACAAGCCGTGGCCTCCAGACAAAGAGCCCCAGCCTCTGAATGGCCACCAGGTGCCTATTTTGGGCTGTAACTCGGCTGGAGTGGAACAAGCGGGCTCAGCTGTCCTCCCTGTCCGCAGCCCACAGCCGGGCCAGCCAGGCCTCACCCCCAGCTCCAGCCCCTCAATGGCCCCATTGTTCAGGGCTGGGAGCTCAGCTGCGATGGCCAGGGCAGCCTGTCTGGCTCCCTGACATCCGGCAGGGGACAGGGCCCATGGTGGGCCAGGGGCCTTCAACACGGCCAGGGGGATGCCAGCCCCTGGCTGAGGGGCCCCATAGCTCCCCAAAAAGGGGAGGGAAAAGGGGTTGTGTCCTGGCAAGGCAGAGATGAGTTGGGGTCCCTTCCCTCTCAAGGACTGTCAGGGAGAGACATGTCTCCCCCTTCCTTGCATAGTTTTTGGGGGCTTTTTTAGGAGAAGAAGGAAATGTGATGTAATGAGACAAATAGACGTGAGCTTTCCTCTCCCATCCCAGAGGCATGGCTTGAAATCTCCCCGCTTCTCTGGTCAGTACTGCTCCTCTTACTCCCCCGTGCCAAACTAGGGGTGAAAGCAATCCCACATGCAGCTCCCATCTCTGAAACAGGCCACGGGATCACAGGGCAGGCACACACACACAAACCATTGGAGCAGGGGCTGGCGTCAGGGCAGACACACTTGAGCAGATCCCAGATCTGCAGGAGATACCAGCACTCACGGAGCCTCCTCGCAGCTCGGCACCCTGCCAGCCTGGCTCTGCCCAAAATCAGAGCCCTTGGGCTACAGTGTGGAGTGGCTCCAGCACCCTCCACCCAACCCTTCGAGGACTCTGCTAGACACACAGACACCTCCACCAGGAGCTGCAATTTTCCAAAGGAAGGATTGTGTCGATATTTCTTTTAAAACTCCCAGCAGTTTTCTCCCGAGAGATGCAAGCAAAGGGCTGAAATGAAACCTTCCTTGTGCAGTGAGAAGGCAGCATCCTCAGCAAGCTTCAAACACCACACAAGGAAAAATGTTAAAGAGACTACAGAAGCCCAAAAAGCAGCCCAAGGCATTTCTATGCCCATGTTCTTTCTGGGCCAGAAGGGGTGAAACTGCCTTGGGAGCAGCAGTGGGACATCGCCTTTAACACCCACATGACACACAAGAGACTGTATCCTCCACTGTGTCACATCATAGTGTGTCACTCTGTCCCTGCTGCAAGGAATCCCTGCAGAATCCCACCCAGGGCCAGCCATACCAATTTAACCACAGGAGCCAGGAGGATCCTTTATTGATACCTGCACAGCCCAAAGGGTCACCCGCATCCAAGAGATCCCTGTGAAACCTCCTGAGCCAGCTCCATGGAGCAGTACCATCACGTACTGGTTGAACTGGCAGGCGATGCCTATCGATACAAGACGTGCCTTCTTTTTGCACAGCTCATTTCTCTCTCCTGAATGAGAATAGCTTTCCTGGCAGCACCGGTAGCCCACGCGCAAGAACAGCTTGCTGTCTGTGCTCGGAGCAGTGAAGTCGCAGAGCAGCCCAGCACAGGCGAGCCCAGTGCTGCTGACTGCTTCAGACAACACTCCTGGTGTGTAAAGAGCAGCTGTCCTGGTGCAAGGCTGGGCAGATCTCAGCAGGCACTAGTAAAGCAAAGGCTGGTGGGGATTCTCCCTCAAACACATACCCCCGGGGAGGCAGGGAGACCCTGTCTGTGCCTATTTATTGCAGGAGATACAATTTAAACCCACTCCCTCTTCCCAGTAATTCTACAGCTTTTCAAATGGAGTATCTGCAACTCTCATGCTGTCCACATGGACTGTCTCAAAGGATCCCAGACGAAGAATGTAGACAAGCAGTCCCCAAGATCAGCTGCAGCTGACACCTGGCTCCCCAGAACAAGGGAGAAAGGCAGTAGGTAACTCTTCTTCACAGCATGTCCCCAGACCAGACTTGGAGAAGACAACCCATCTCCACGGCACCATGAAGGCTGCACAGTCCTCTCCCTCCCACCATATTCTTTGTGCAACATAAGACAGTCTTTTCATATCCAAATTCTCCTTTGTAAGAGTCACAGTGAGGGATTAAAAGAAAAAGCAAAGCAAAAAAATCTAACTGGACCATCTCTTTCACAGGCTTTCTTACATTGGCCTGATACCTCCTTGTGCCACACAAGCTCTTCAGCACCTTTCATGAAGGTCATTTAGCAATTGCTTCTTTCTCCTGTATTGATCTCTCTGCCAGTAACCCACCTCTCAGCTCACAAAGGAAGATCTAGCAAAACAGCCAGAAGCTGCTGAAGACCTGGAAGAGCCCTTCGATGGGTCTTGCAAATTCCCTGCTTCTGTTAAAGAAGTTTTGTGGGCTGTCCTTCCCCAAGCCCTACTGGAGATAAGGGCAGCAGAGCACACTCCTGCCAAAACTCCTCTGGTTGCCCCTTTCCCTGTAAATGCCCTCTCAGGCCATCCCAGAAGGATTTCCTTTGCTGTAGCTGTATCCAAGCATTCAGGAAACAGAGCTTTAGTGGCAGAGAGCACGATGATTCTATTTATGTGTCTTCTTCAAGTAGGATTGCCCAAATAGCCTGGAAGCAACGTCACCTCCAGCAGCCAGGCAGACCCAGTGATAACCCCATGCCAGATCTCTGCTCCGACAGCTCCAGAAGATGATTCACCAAAGAGATATTCAACCCGGGATCTCCCCATCCAGAGGGAATACCCAGTGATCTGATCTCTCACACACTATATTTTACTCAGCATTTAACATTGGCAAAACACTTGATAGGACCCAGAGGGATTTCTGCATCTCCTGATCCACTGCCTCTTTTCTCCATTCCTCTCCAAGTTTTCATTGTTGCCTTGAATTTGACTTCAAGCCTGTTTCTTTTATGGTGTGACGCTGATACTATCACAACATATCTTCCCCGAACTTTTAAACCTACTGACCCACTTCCAGCCAAGTCTATCAAGGCAGGTGCAGACCTCAGAGATAACATTCCTGCAGCCACAGAGAGCAATCGTGGGATGGGCTGGGGCTCAAACTCAGCTTAGACATCACATAACACACACAGAGTGGAACACTACAGGTTTTTTTCCCCAAACACAGGGAAACAGAACAGGCTTCAGAATTAGATCTTCTGATTTAAAACCCAACTGCTAGACAAAGCCAGAGGGATTGGGCTTTGCAGGCTGCAACCCCTGCGAAGCAGCACATCCAGAGCCTTTCATCTACAAGGCCAGAAGCAAGGTGAGACCCCAAGCTTCAGGTGACAGCTGGAGGGGCTGTTTCTGAGCCAGCCACATCGCAGTAGCCACCCCTCTCCCAGCAGAGCAGCTGTGCACTGGTAGCAGAGATGATGCTGCAATTACTGTAGACACATACCTCACACCCAGAGTACCTCGGCCCTGTCCTGTTCCCCACCACACACCTCCCCAGGACCTACCAAATGAAAAGCAACCAAGAACCCCAGTAAAGGAGCCACAGGTGCAGCACAGGAGAGATCAGGGATATTGCAAATATCTCATGTTCCTGCAAGAGCAGGGCACAATTCCCTGAGCATCCTGGGAAAGGATCATAGCCTGTGCTACAGAACAGGTTTCCTGCCAGCACAGGCAGATTCAGCATGAAAATGCTCAAGTCTCAGGACAACCACCCCACAAACTGGCAGCCTAGAGATTTAACACCCCTGAAGAGTACTGTATTGGGACTTTGTGGCTCCGTGGAGAGAGGAGCCTATGTGGGAGCAGATTTGATGGCAGGGTTTGTGACCCCAAGGAAGGCACCCACAATGCAGCAGTTCATTAAGAACTGTAGCCCCAGGGGGAGGACTTGCATTAGAGGAGTTCATTGTGAGCTGTCTCCTGTCTCCTCCTGTGGGAGGACCCCACACCTGAGCAGGGGAATAGTGTAAGGAGTTGTCTCTCTGAGGAGGAAACAGGCAGAGACAGCTTGTGATGCACTGACTGCAGTCCCCTTTCCATGTCCCCCTACACTGCTGGGGGGGAAGAGGTAAAAAATTTAGGAGTGAATTTAAGCCCAAGGAAAAGGGAAGGGTGGAGGGAAAGTGTTTAAAGATTTAGTTTTTATTTCTCATTATCCTACTTTGATTTGATTGGTGATAAATTAAACTAATTTCCCCAAGTCAAGTCTGTTTTACCCATGATAGTAACTGGTGTGTGATCTCTCCCTGCCCTTTTCTCACCCCTCATGAGCCTTAAGTTGTATTTTCTCCACCCTGTCCAGCTGAGGATGGGAGGGACAGAGTGGCTTTGGTGGACACCTGGCAGCCAGTTAGGGTCAACCCACCAGAAGCATCAGCATCCTGTTACATCCTGCCTCTTCCTGTGCCCAGTCTCCCCACTTACAGCAGAAACTATTCCGGGTGCATGCTTGATACACCAAGGACTGAAAAAAATAAATCCTTTATTGCAGGAAGCATGCAGAAACCTGGAAATGTGGGCTTAACGATGCAAGATCACCCCAAATTTCTCTCCCTCTTTAACTTCTGTAGCCATTATCCTGCATGCCAGCCCTGCATTAACTCCCACACAGGAGTAAGGTGGGAGAGGGGCACAGCCCCGTGCTGGATCTCTGGCCTGGAGGGACAATGCCTGACCCATATCCCATCCCAGGTACCAGATCATCTTTGCCACCAGTCCCTTGCTGGAGATCCTGTTCATTAGGGACAGTCTGTCAACCCACAGCTCACAGCCTTGTCCAGCTGACTGCCCAATTTACTCCACCTGCCCCAACTCAGGGACAGGAATCTATGTCAGACAATCTGAAGTTATTATCTGATTAGCCTATTTGATATTGCAGTGCCTGATTCAATACCCATTGAAATCAAAGGCCCCTTGATCTCAACAGGCACTAAATCAAGCCTGGCTCCCTCCAGCTGAGCACAACCATCCTGTCTTCCCCGGTTACTCCAGAAGCCCAGGCCACTGCTGCATAATTAGAGGGCACAATGCTGGGTTTAACCCAGTGCACCAACATGGCTTTTCTTATCAGCTGTGAATTTCCCCTTGCTTTGGACTTCGTTCCAGAGGAGTTAAGTGCTATTAAAAGCTTCTGTAACCATAGAATCATAGAATCATTTAGGTTGGAAAAGACCTGTAAGATCATCAAGTCCAACCATTAACCACTCACATCTGAGGATCTCCAAGCACTGCAGAGACACCAACGAGTTATGTTAGCAGCTCTCCTAGGAGAGTTTGAGCAGCTTTTAATACAAGGCAGAAATGGAAGCACTGGGAGATTAAATTGGTTCTATCCCAAAATGTCCCTGGGCTCAGTTACCATCTTACTTTCACAGCAGAAGCAAGTCAGAAGTAACTACCCCAAGTCACAGGGCTGCAAAGAGAGCAGGAACCTGGCCCATTGCACACAAGCTGCAATTTGAGATGCTATTTATTTTTCTTTTGCTCATTCAGTAGCAGAGCTGCCTGTGTTAGCAGCCACATCAGTTCTTGGCTCCACAGGGCCCAGGCTAAAAGACAAAGCAGCAAAGGGAAGAGCAAAGTGGAAAGTGCTGTGTAAACAAGTGAGGGATCGTTTCTGGGAACCTGGCACCTGTTCCTGATGTATTCTGGAGCAAAAGGGGACACAAGGTCCCAGCCTTTCCACCCTCTGGAGACATGTTCCTCAGTTCAGACTTTTGCAAAACAAATTTGAGGCAGCAGGAAGACATCCACCTGTATCTGGCTACATGTCAATGAGCCTTGGAGTGTGTCTGATCCCAGAAACCCAAAAGGCAGTAAAAGAGTAGAAAAGGGAGACTCAGAGCTCCCCTCCAACAACATTACCCTGTCCTCATCTTCTAAAATGTCCTAGAAAAGGGGCTGGGAAACAGCTCAGGAAGGAATACTCCTGCCTCCAGCACAAGAGATTCACCATGTGCTGCTCCAGCAACAGCCAAGAGAGTAAAAATTATTGCACGAACAAGGAGAGAGGGATGGGGCTGGGCAGCAAGTGGGATACACCCTCCCTTATTAGAACAATCACTTCCTGTTCCACTCTGCCAAGAGCAGGAAAATCCCTTCCATAAATAAAACAAACAAACAAACACATAAAATAAAATCCTGGGTTTGGGGGAAAGGAGAAAAATCCAGTGCTAAACCAAGACAGCACATCTCTGGGCCCTGCCAGTTGGCAGCAGGGCTGAGCAGCAGGAGCAGCAAGCAGTGGAGTTCACAGCAATGAGCACTGGGAGCTGTGGGGAGGGTGGTTTATAGGCCAAAAAGTGTCTTTATGAAAATGGATCTTTAAATATTTGCTCTGACATTTCTTGAGTCCCATCTGCTGTGGTGGTTAAAGGCTCACAAGTCCTCACGTGTCCGGGTCCTGCAGCAATTTGGGGAGAGGGACAGCTTGGGATTCCCAGCCCAAGGTCTCAAGCACAACATTGACATTTCCATGCAAACTCAGTCCCTTCCTACCTAAGTTGTAGAAGAAACAGTAACTGTGGAAAACAGTTAATCCTTTCCCACCTCTCAAAGAGAAATGATAACACCAAGTTAGCCAAAATCCCCAGATGTGTTCATTTTGGTGATGGTGGAAACATTATCTTCTAAACCAGCTAGTCTAGAATAAAGAGTCAAGGGGTGGCAAATTGAGCAAGCATCATCATAAGAGGCAGCCCTGTTGTCTGTCCTGTGGGTCTGCAGCCTGAACACAAAGACTCTCCAGGCCACCTCTGGCCACTCCCGGCCCTGGGTGAGCCTGAGCACCAAAGAGCAGCAGGGAAAAGTGGTTCCCACATGGCAGATCTGGCACAACCAGCTTCCCAACCAGCTTTCTACATGGCTAAAAGAAACATGACTCCTTAGCAAAGGCTTTTGGCAGGGTTTTCCACCCCCAGTCTCCATCCCTTTCTGTGTTCATGGACTCTGCTTCTCCCAGTACAGAGACCCTCCCAGTGCTTTCAGAAAAGCAGCAGCTGCCAGCATCAGAGGGTGCCAGGATGCCCTTTCATCACTCCTGCATGGGATTTTGGGGTGGCCAAAGACAGTCTCTCACAGTCCCCCACAGCTCTTCCTGTCCAAGGACAGCATCCAGGGCTGGGAGCAGGTGCCTGATCAAGCCCTTGTGGGGTTTCAGCCTGGACAGAAATTTCGTCTCGATGCCTGGAGGAGGCAGGCAGTGCAGGCAGGACATCACAGTCACCTCCCAGGAACAGCTCAGCACCACACAGGCAGCAAAGGAACATGATTCAGGCACAATTTCTTGCTCAGAATTGGCCTGAGCCTGCCCACGTCCGGCCTCTTTTGTAAGCTGAAATCACAGGGTTTCTGAAGCTACTTCACTCTAGGAGAGCAAACAGCTGCAGCAAGCTGGATTCCTGACCATGCTGCTGTAGGGCCTTCATTTCCCAACAACTGCCTGTCTCGGGCTGAGAAGTGCTGGATGACCTCCCCTGCACAGCACACAGCCCCACCTGCACTGACCTGCCTTCCCCCAGCACCCTTCTGCAGTGCCCACCCCTCCTCCAGCCCCCCAGCACCAAACACACTGCTTCACTTATGAAGAGCCTGAAGGTGCATCTACAGCTCAGGGAAGCAGCATTCAGGCTGCTTCATTTTCTCTTCTCCTCCTCCTGCTCTGGCTCTTTGCTGAGGCACAAGAGCCTTTTCTGCACCCCGTGCTGCTGAGCAGCCTCCACCTCCCCAGCTCCAGAAGTGTTTCCTCTCCCTGCCTTTGCACTGGATCTGCTGAGCAGCTCAGAAGCAGCCTGCATGAAAGGTACTGACAAAATAAAGTTGGATTGTACTGCATTATTGAAAAAGTGACCTCCAGTGGTCAATAAAGCCTTTGCCCACCGTTTCCAGGCAGCGGTGCCTGTTGTCAAGCTCTGCCGCGGTTCAGCAGGACGGCGGCTCGTCTCTCCCAGTCCCAGCTCCCACGGGTGGCTCGTTAAAACTCAGACTCTGCACTTTGGTAACGAGGAGCTCAAAGCACTTTAATGCACGGATGCAATCATGAATGCAAACAGGCTGCAGGCAAGAGAGCAGTGTAAGAGCAGGCTGTTCCCCAGCCCCAGCCCTACAGCAACTGGCTTTAGGCGAACACACAGGGTCTGATAAGAGAAGTTGGCAGAAGGCACAGTTCTAGGATGAGGCATTTTTTGGTTTTGCTGCAAACCCTCAGCCACACTGTGTGGGGAGAGGGAGAGGGTTTCAAGGGACACCATTCCCTGTGTCTCAGCAGTGCTGAGCTCAGCATCTGAACCAGGAGGAGGCTGATGGACTTCATGCAGGTGGCACACAGGTTCCCCTCCAAGATGCCCTCTGCTGTGCCGCAGCATTCCCACTCCTTTCACATTTGATTTTTATGAACAACTGCACAAACAGCTTCGTTCTTCCCTCCCCTATCCCAGCTACAGAAGGCAGCAGGATCCCAGCACATTTATTTTAACCTTTTGGTGGAATGGCCACCTCCCTCCCTCACTGTGTGGTTCACAGACCCCAAATTGAGAGAGAGGAATTGCTGTTCCCCTTAGTAGGCACCCCAGCTCTGCTCACATGACTCTTGCAGCCAGCAACTGGTACATGGCATCCCTTCCATGAGGGTAGGAGCAAGTAGCTTCAGCTCAAATAGTGATTTCAATGCTGCTCTCCAGACTTTGGCATCTGGCATGGCTGTGGCGCCAAGGGCAGGACACTGGGCAGAGCCAGGCAGTTATTCTGTTGTGCAGCATGTTGCAAGTTCCCTGAGGAGAAGTAGACCACGACATTTGGTGGGCTAAAATCATAAGGCTAAAACTCCACAGTCTGCAACAAGAGGGCATGAGCCAGGAAGAAAGGAAGAAGATGGGACCCAAGCTTTTGGGGTGACAGTACAGCCAAGCCCCAGATGCCTCAAGACTACAAAGCCCTTCTCCCCCTGCCATGGATGGGTGGGCTTACCTCATCAAGTAGAGACCTCATACAAAGCTTGTCATGGTCCTGACACCATTGCACAGGCAACACCCCAGCTATTTGTCCTCCTGAGGCATAGAATACATCAGCATCTCCTTGCAGCTCTAGGAGCTGGAAGTATTTCCCATGAAACACCTCTGAGCCTAACCTTATGGGGCAGTCACAGAAAGGGTGGCTGTTCTGAGCTGCTGCGAGCTTCCACTGGGACATGTCACACCATCTGGTCATAAATCCCCTCTTCCACTTGCTATTGGCATGGGTCATTCCTGGAGAAAGCAGCTCTGGCAAGAGCACCTTCCCCTCCCACCTCACAGGATGAGGTAAAGGATGGTGTTGGGGACTGGAATCTCACTTGTCTCTTTACATGGTGCTGAAGTACAAGCTGGACCAAGTGTCACTTTGCACAGGTGCAGGCATTGCTCAGGGCTCCAGTGAGGTCCAGAAGATCCTCCAGGACCCATCTGGTCACAGTCAGACTCACAAAACATCCATTTCTCTCCAGAGAGATGAGCACACACCACGTGAGTCAAGCCTGGGTTTGGAGATGCCAAAGGCAGCCACATTCAACCTCCTAAAGCTTTGACTTCAAACCAAAAGCTGAGGCATACAGCTGGGTGGAGATGAGGGATGGGGTGGGATCCTGATGCTGCTTTTGCAGGTCTCATTTGGAGCTGCACCAGCACAACCTTCCACAAACAGGCATCATACCCAACCTTTGTCCACAACTCCATCCCTGGCAGATCAAGTCTATCAGGTGAATTTCTGCCCAAGTCACAGCTTTGCAGCTTCAGGCTTTAGAAGTTTTAAATAATAATAAGTCGTAGTCTTGCATCTCAGATCAAGCTCCCTTTTGGATCATCCAAGCCCCAGCTGGGAGTGTTAAACCAGACAGGCAGGACCAGAAAACATTCCCATCCTACCTCTGCGAAGAGGAGCCTCCACTCCACACCCTTTCAGTCTGCCCCTGGGGTATCTGTCTGACAGGTGGAGCAAGGCCTTTGTTGTTTAAGGCAGCCTAATCCTGCAACCCTTACATCAGTGGGGCCAGATCCCAGCTCTCTTGATTCCTCCAAGGTTGGATGGATCCTTCTTGATTCCACCAAGACTGGGATGAAGCTGGGAAGGGGGTGTGACTGCAAGGGCCAAGAGGGGACACAATTCAGGACCATCACACACTGCCAAGATGCAATAACTCTTCCCTTTCTTCTGCTTCCCTCCTGCCTCTGTAAACTCCTCTCGGCATCGCCGGGCGAGCAAGGCTCAACCCAAAACACGGCTCAGCAGGGCTGTACCTGCACATGTTGGTGAGTCAGAGCTGGCCGGCCAGATAGACACGCACCAAGCCCTCCCCCACAGCCCCTTCAGCTTCAGCCTCCTTGACATGCCCTCACCAGCAGTTTAAAGAGGGTTTCCCCCCTCCACCCCCTTTTTCTTTTCTGCTCTTTTTTGTCTTCAGTCCTCCGGGTGGGTGGGGAAAATCCCGGGTGTCAAACTTCAAAAGGGAAGCCTGAGTTCACATTGCATTCAGGTCCAATGCGCTGCCTAACCACAGGCGGCTGCCTGCACCCACACCCAGGGCTGGCAGGAGCTCCGTGGGGCCGAGGACTCCAGCACTCACAGAGGATGGACCACACTGCTGCCTCCCCTCCGAGCCCGGTGCAGCAGGGAACATCTGTTTGGCTGTCCATAGCTTGTGCACCAGCTAAGCCCAGGATGAGAGAAGGGTTTGGATGTGGAGCACTGCTTGGAGTGGGGGGGTTGCAGGGCTGGGACTCAATCCCCTGCCAACAAGCCAACCCTAAAAGCAGCATCCTGGGAATTCATCTCTGTAGGAAGGACCCCTTACCTTCTCCCTGCTCAGCACCACGCCCCTGACAGTAGCTTTGTGACCCTACCACACATCCCATGAGACATCCTGGTGGTACAGAACAGCCCTAGGATACCTCACAGCAAATATTTTACTTTGTGCATTTGAATTTCACTCTTGGTCTAGTTGATTTTTGCCAGTGGCTGTGTCCACAAACAGATTCCCAGACCGAGGGAGAAGATGTGCTCCATGTTGTACAGCCAAAAACCAGGAGGCACAAGGAGGCAGCTTGTCCTCTGCAAGGGCTTGAGCAGGGATGAAGGCTGGACAAAGCCTCCCACACCAAACCTGCTGTGCTGCGCAGAGCTCAGGTACTCTTTCACCCTGCAGAGCCAACTTGGGACAACAGAGCCATCAGCCTCAGCCTTGTGTTGCTCACACCCACAGCAGCCCTGGTCCACACAAACCAGCACCTCTGCATCTCCTGGTTTCCGGATTGCCAGAGCAGGGCAGTTTGGACCTGGTGCTTTCATAACAAACCTATTTTCTTTCCTTCAGTCACCTGCAACAAAGGAAACCAGGCACACAGACAGTCAAAGGAGATGCAGCATCTCTTTGATTTTCTATTGTATTCCTGAATAGTAAGTTAAAGCCTATTCAGAGCTGATTTGGTTCTGTTTTCTGTAGCGTGAGACCCTCGGCTCATGGGGAGATGAGCACTCCCACAGAAGAGCTGGCAGGAGCCAGTCTTGCAGAGTTAGGAGCCAGGCTCTCAGGTCCTGAGAAGTGAGTCAGAAACCCAACACAGAGCAAAAAAGGAGGATGCTCAGAGCACAGGAGCCCAGACCTGTGTGCTTACACCACAAGCCCCAGTCAGGGATTGGAAACAGCTTCGCTCCCTGCCAGGAGCAGAGAGAAACGTCAGAGCAGCATTTTGTTGGAAGGGGATGAGCAGGAGCGTGGGAGGATGTGTTGATGCTCCCTCCCCAGAGAAAAGGACACATTTTTCAGTGAGAAAAAGCTGTACCATTGAGAATGGGAAGCACAGGACAGGGAGTGCTGCAGCCTCTGCTGGTGCCCAGAATACATCAGGGCAGCTCTGACACCCAGGTTGACCTGCAGAATCCCTGGCAGCCCACCTCTGCCAGCCACCATCTTACAAGTACATGCACCATGATTTTAGTCCCACTCTCCTCAGCATTGTTTGGATGCAGTGTCCTTAGCCATGGCAGCCAGCACTGCCTGGGGAAGGGCTCTTACCCCACCTCCGCTGCTAGGCACACGGCTCTCCAGCACCTGTAGAGAGCATAGGACCAAATACTGGAATAAACAGGACACCAGCCTACTAAAAGCCTTGAATAGTGATTTCTGTGCACAGTGCAGCAATGCAGTTGGGGAAACACATCCACTGTGGACAATTGCTCTCAAAATACCTCCTGCAGGCTCAGTTCCACCAAGATGTTCACCTCCAGCAAGGTGCTCAGCTCCACCAGCCTACAGAGACAGCTGGGCACAGAGAAACAAGCAGCCTCACTTTTCCACACAGCCCACGGTGCCCAGAAAATATTCAACCTGTGCCTAACATACGAAAAACACTTGATTGCATTTATCCTCTGTCGCCCTCCAGGTAAGCAGAGACCTCCAAAAATCCTACCAGGCAGATGTGGAGAGAATGCTTTGAGCAGTACCCTGTTGCAGTGGAATAAAGCCCTGCTGCAGGATTGCTGGGACAAACCTTAATTTTAAGAAAGTTCTGAAGTTGCATGGTGCATAAGAGAAGGATCAGGCTTGCAAGTGAGGCCTTCCCAATGAGACACAGGGCAGGAGGTCCCCAGCATCTCCCCAGAAAACCCTTCAGTGCCCTTCTAAAGGGGCTTTCACTGCAGGCCACTGGCAGGAGGCCAGGAGCTAAGGGAAGGGGGATGCTGTTCCTCCAGCTTGTGAGCCAAGAGGGATGCACGTGACAAGGTGTTGGCTAGGATTTCCAAGCCCTGAGAGAGCACCAGCTGCTCCTGCCCATCCCTTTCCTCCCAAAGAGGCCCACAGATCAGGTTTCCTGGGCTGCCACATCCAGGTGAGTCCCCATAGACCTGGCCAATGCCCCCTTGTCTCAGCCTTTCCACAGAGATGCCAGACGAACCCTTCAGCAGGGGACTACTGGAGCATCCCTGCTGCCTCCAGCTGACACGTGGGCAAGGGAAGACTGCTCCTCACCTCCCACAAGCCCAGAGGATGCAAGAGGTGTGCTGGGCAGGGACTCACCCCAGCAGAAACCAGATCTGGGCCGCTCCAGAACCAAAAATAACCTGCCAGCTGCCCAGGAAGAGAGGAGAGCCAAGCGCACACAGATCACGCACATTTCAGGAGGGGAGTCATCTGCATCCATCGTCAGGGATAACAGAGAGGAGCATGGGGTTTGGTGCAATTCAATGCAGAACAGCAGCACTAAGCAGCCTTCAGGCTTTTCTGGGGCAGCAAAGCAGCAGACGGTCAATACCCCCAGGGTCTTGTCCTCCATCTGGGGAAGAGCTGCCATGCCTGGTTCCTGGGAGCTGCAGAGAGCCCCAGTGCAGCTGTGCCAAGGAGAAAAGACCCCCTGCTCAGTCCCTCCTGTCCTCCCCCAAGAGGCAGCAGCAGCAGCCAGAGCAGCTGGGAGCCCAGAGAACTTGCAAACTCGTCCTGAGTAGGAGGGTGTTCTCCCACCTCCAATCACTCCAGCAGCAATCACCCAGAAACACTCTCCCAGCCTGAGCAGGGGCGAGCAGTGCTTGGAGAGGGCTGGAGAAGCAGGAAAGAAAATCTGAATGTGCAAAACAGAGCAAGGAGGAGCACCTCATGCAGCCTCCTGCCAGAGGCTCTTGGTGCAGACACACCTTGTGTTTTTGAGGAGCAGCCAGAGTCCTGATCCTCACAGCTGTTAGGGACGAGGGGAAGATAGAGCCTTTTGTCCCTTGGTTTAGCTGTGATGGGATAGAGAATCCAGAGGTGCCTTTGAGATTAAGGAAGGCAGTAAGAATTCATAAACAACAGCCCTTTGAGTAGACCCAGTCCACATCAGAAATACACATTTTTTCTATTCCCATTATTACACACCAATCACTACCAGAACTGAGGAACAGGGTTAGGCTGCAGTAGAAAAGCAGCAGGTAACTTTCCTCCATCAACTCATACTCCAAGGAGTATTTTTTCCCTGGTCATTTCCAAATCTACTTTTCTTACTTCTTCCTGCCACCAAGGCACTCGCAATTTGATGTTTCTGAACCTGTCACTTCAGAGTGGGTCAACACCTACCTCCAAATCCCAGCAAGGACCAGAAAGGAACAGAAACTCCTGGTGCAAATCACCCAGCACCTCAACTTCCTCAGCCTCCTGAAGGCACCAGCACCGCTCATTTCCAAGCACTTTACCACAGCCCAGGGGAGGGCATTCTCAGGGCACACCTCATGGAAAAGCTCTTTAAAATGGGGCCAAGCCCTCAGCAGGTACAAGCTGACCTCAGCAAGCAGAGCAGCAGCAGAGCTGACCTCATGGGGAATGTAGGAATGTTTCCAACCAGATTTGGGAGGGAAGCTGGCATGAACAACACAAAGGTGCAGTGCAGCAGGATGCCAGCGTTTTCATTCGTGCCACCTCCCAGGGTTGTGCACGGGATCAGGGCTGTTCCCACTTTTTCTGAGCCAGCCCCTCTGGGCAGGAGGAGACAAGCATGAGCTCCATGCTCCTGGAGCTGCAGTCCTCCCTTCTCCAGTGGTGGGAGAAGAAAACAACATTAAACAAGTTTTGGGCTGTCGCTTCCTGGCACCCTTGGCAGGGCTGCCCATGCCAGCATAGCGTTCTTCCACCCCCTCCCCATCACTATGGCTGGAGAGAGAGAACAAGTGGCCCTGATTCACAGCCTGGGGGTAACAGTGGCTGGGGAAGGATGAAGCCAGTTCCTCTCCATTTCCCAGCTCTGGGGCACTGCACCAGCCAGCAGGGAACAATCTTCTTCCTGCTGTCCCAGCCCCTTGTGCAACAAGGACCTGGTGAAATCCCTGCACAGGGCTTTCACTTCCATGGGAAAAGCTCATCTTGGCAGAGTGGAAGAGGAAGCCCTGGCACCTCACAGCTCCATTGTCATCTCCCTGGAATTGTTTGTGCAGAGCTGCTCTGTCCAGATCTTCCTGCCTCTTGGTCGAAGGAGGAAGACACCAGCCCATCTCCCACACCCAGGCTTCGTTGGCTCTGCTTCATCAAGAGAACTTCCATCTCTCTGGTTGCCATCACTAAGTCTTCTGGGCCAGAGGGTTTAGCACCCAGCACTGCCCACTGTGCCCTACCAATCTTCCTGCTGTGGAGAAAACACTTTAATCCTACTTTCCAGTCTGGGTCCCCAAAGCACTGACCAGGGATTAAGACCTCTGTCCTGACCCTCAACATCCCAAAGTGCTAACTCAGACACACAAAGAAAGCGGAAGCTCCACACTGGTGATCTGCACCATCTAAAAGCCTTTTATTTCATTTCGCTTGCTCTCTCATTCTAAGCTAGCCACCAATACCTTGGGAAACACAGGCTAGAAAGACTTAGGATTTATTTTTGAGAGCTTAACATCCATTATGCTCTTAAAAAATTTATGCCCTTAAGCATCTCCACAGTGGCTGCTGAACACCCATTAAAAAAATTTCATCCATTGCTTAAGCCTGACAAGTCTCACCTTCAAGAGATACCCGTAAAGACCTGACAAGACAACTCAGCTTGAGCCCTGGGCTCTTAAGACCTGACCATACCACAAACAGCCCTGGGAAAGACATTATCCCCCAAGAGAGCGAGACACCAGAGGTGAGGTTTATATCCCAGAGCAACCACGATGCGCTGACTTTGCCGCAGACGACCATGGCAGGACAGCTTGATGTGTCAGTTGGAAATGCAATTAACTTCGATGTGCAAAGGGATAAGGGAAGAACTGAGGTTCCTATGGATGCAGTTGCTTGGTTCTTAATTCCTCTAGCAACGCTAGCCTAGCAATGTTATCCACATTTCATTTCTACCCTTGCCAGAGTCAAAGTTCCCTTCAGCCTTGGGGATGCCTGTGCATATGGGAAAGTCATACAGTGTAAAAAGTGCCACTGCACCCAGGAGCTGTTTGCAAACAGCTTCACCTTCAAGACCCCCAATCCACAGCTCTTGCTGCCTCCTCCAGCAGCTGCATTTCACCCTTTGGGGCTTCTGCTCCAACATCAGACAGGAAAGGTCCAGGCTCAGCCTTAGTCTGAGCATGACTGTCAGAGGCAATCAGGTTGGGGGGTGTGGAGGGGTGCACACCTCAGCAGCCTCAGTGCAGGGCTCCTTAGAGGCACCTGCTGCAACACAACCATCGCAATGTGTTAGGCAGCTGTAAGGCTGCTGGCATGAGGCTCCCAAATGGCAGGCAAGGGATGAAAAACAAAAAGGAATAAGCAACAAAGCTAAGACAGGCCTGTAGAAGAGCTTTCCTCTGCCCTTCTCCACCAGAGATCTTCACCAGGTCTCTGTGGAGCCCATAATTCCCTCCCAATTGCTGTATCAGGGTTCACATAGCCCTATAGGCAAGTTCCCTGCTGGGCCAGGCACAGCACACACACGTACAGGAGCTGTTTGCAAGACAGCAACTTGCCAGCATTGAAGCACCAAGGAGCACAGGGAGCAAGTGACTGGACCAAGGTTTAGCCCAGTATACAGCACCCACCACCTCACCTAGCCCCTGAACAGACTCTGGAGAGCAGCCAGGCACAGCACAAGGTGTTAGACTGAGCGCTTCCCTGCATCCCACAGGATCCTCATTGTTCACAGTTCACTATAAAGGTTGCACTGGTGCTTCCATAGACTGCTGTGAACTGGCACCAGCAAGGGCAGGACCCCTTATGGTTCCCTGTCTCAGCATCCCTGAGGCAACAGGCTGGCTGCATCCACAGCACAGTAGGGATGTGGGCTCCCTGCAGCCCAGGTTCCTTGAGGGATGCAGCAGCCAGCAGCTCACCACAGGCAGCCTCTCCCACTCCACTGTTTCCTTATGTACAGAAAAGAATGTGATACAGACTGCTGCAGCCCAGAAGGGTCTTTCTGCTGCCCTCAGTGTGTCCAAGAGGCCACAGCTGCATGGTTTGTGCTCCAGCACCCAACCACAGAAGTCCCTGCACACAGGGCAGCCAGGGACAGGCACAGCAGAGCTCTCCAGATACAAGCTCTGATGGGCTTCAACTCTTCTGCTCCCATCATGTC
The DNA here is from genome assembly GCA_013397155.1 of Irena cyanogastra. Taxonomy (NCBI): domain Eukaryota; kingdom Metazoa; phylum Chordata; class Aves; order Passeriformes; family Irenidae; genus Irena; species Irena cyanogastra. Next base: position 769,779 of record VWZV01008599.1, read on the forward strand.
ACCCATGCACCAGGAACTATCTGCACCCCAGGGAAGAGCTCCTCTGCTCTGGGTAGGAATTTCACCCAGACAACTCCAAAACCAAACAAGACCAGCAGCTCTGCCCACTGCCAGCCATGCCAGACCAGGCATCAGGCTGGAAGCATTTTGTACACTATCCTAAACTGATAGCATAGACCAGTTAGAGCCCAGTTCCAGGCAGGAGCATGTGTTCCCAATGCTCTTTCCAACACCCACACTCATGAAGGAAAAAAGACCAAGCACAGCCCCTCAGCAGGCAAAAATCCAGGCTGTGAGGAGGCTGAGCTGCACCCGAAAGCCCAGGAGTGCAAGGCTCAGCTAAGAACACTGGGCTCGTCTCTGCCACCCAAGCGCTCCCATTGCCCTCATGCTGGTGACAACCCACACATGAACCACAGTGTGTGTCCCTGGGAAGCAAAGGCGGGCCTGGGCCACCTGCCCCAGAACATCACCCAGCACCAACCAGCTCAGCTGCCAGCTCCCTGCAGCACCACAGCCCCCCCACACCAGTTGTGTTTGGGTGGTTATTCCTGCTTTTCCAGTCAGCAAGGTTCCTGTGCTGCGCTCCACCAGCCTCTCTCCAGCACATTCACCTGCCAGAGAGATTTCATCCCCCTCTGCCAAGGCTCAGAGGGGCATGGAGGCAATGACCACCGGTCCAGGGAAGCAGGGACAAAGCGGTTGAAAGCAGCCAGTGCCAGGCCACAGCTGCCCAGCTTCACTGGGACAGATGTTTCACAGGCACCCCCACCACAATCCCAGCACTGGGTTGCCCACCCAGCTGTGGCTCCCACCACACACCCAAGGCAGCCCCGACTGGCCCACAGCAGGCAGGAGCTGCTGAGGGCTGGATGCTCCGTAGTCATCTCCCTCCAGGTTTGCACAAGCTGTCTAGAGGTAGCTGCTGGCGAGGGGCCAGGCAAGCCGCGGTGGCTTTGATGTGGGTGTCTGCTGGGCACATGCCAGGGCCAGGCCAGGGTGTTTAGCTGGAGGCACCGGGTGCTAGACTGAATTATGCCGGAGGGAGGAAGAAATCTCCAGGTCACGGCTGTGCCACAGCGGCATGAGAAATCTGCCGCGCTGCCCACGTCGTCGCTACTCCACGCTTCTCTCCAGAGCTCTTTATCTGCAGCGACCATGAGCGGGGATGTCTCCCCTGCAATCAAATAGATTTTCCGTGGCATGAAGAGCGCTGGGGGTTTCGGCACTCACACCCCGGCAGCTCCGGGCTCCCAGACAGAGAGCGCCGGGAGAAGGATGCTCTGGCGGGGATGCAGGACCAGAGCGGTCCAGCGCAGCGCAGCAGCCCCACGGCGGGCGGGCCCAGCACCGCGCCGGCTGGCGATGCCCAGGCGCCGAAGGAGTTACTGGGAGCGGGAGATGTCGTTAATAAGGGAGGCCACGCGAGTGATTTTTATCTTTAAAAAGCCCACAGCCCGGGTTGCGCGGCTCCGCTAGGGAGCTCGCTCGGGCACAGCCACTGCTCCTTTAAGGTATATAACAACAAAGTGGGTGAACACGCTGGCTCCTCCCCGAGCCGATACATTCCCTCCGGGTCCCCCCGCCCCAGCCACGAGTGGCAGCGGGGACCCCCACGCCAGGCCCCGGACTACCAGTCCCGGCACACCCCGGGGGTTTGCTCCCTGCCGGGGATTGTAGTTCTGCCGCCGTCTATCCGTCCCTCCGCGGGGCACCGTAAGGCCACGCTGCTCCCGGCTGGAGGGGCTCTTCTCGGGAAAGGCTGGAGGTTCCATGACAGACGAGCAGCCATTAACCCTTTCGGAGCCCCGCGCCCGCTGGCAGCACTCCTGTGTGGGAATTGTGCTCCCACACAGGGAGTACTCCTGGAGTCACTTTCAGCGGGGAAGGGGATCTCCACTGGGACCCCACCACGCCTGGGGCCAAACTCCCATTCAGCACCCCAGCGTTCATTCCCCAGGTGAGCCATAGCTCCAACTTTACTACAGTTTTTACCCCAGCTGTCCTCCCTACAGATTTGGCAGGAACAGAGAGTTTGGTTTCGTTGCCCTCAATGCCAAGCGTCACGAGGCACCCCGAGCCCTGGGCAGGTCATGTCACTGGAGATGAGCAATGCCCATCACAGGAGTCACCCAAGGGTCCCTTGCACCAGACACTGCCTGTGGGGTGAGACAAGCCCTGCCCTACTCTGATGAATATCTAGAAACCACGGGACAGGGGAGATGGGAGGGGAAACAGAGGCAGGATAGCCCTAGATCGCAGGTGCCTGGTCTCCACCCCTCCCAGAACACTATAGCAGGTGATGCCCAGCCTCCTCCGAGCCTGCTGCTCCCATTGCCAGCAGGGAGCACGATTACGAATCCCACTCAGTCCCCAGCAAGTCCTGTCCTGCTCCACATCCAGGACAGACAGGAACAGGATTTGCAGGTACGATCCCTCATTCATGCTGGTGTTGGAGACAGACTTCCCAGTCTGGGTAAGGACTGTGCTCCAGCACAGCCTCATTTACAGCTGTAACTCGGGGTCAGACCAAGTCCAGGAATCAACTCTTGGCTACACAGCAATAAAGACTGCAGGATATCTGACCTAGCAATTAAAATAAGGTCTCTATCAGATACCACAGCCCACCAAACAGCACTGGTTGCCCAGGGCACCTCATGGCTCCTAGAAGTGATGCTTTGGGGCAGCGGCAGCCAGACCCCACAGCAGCTCCAGAGAGCCACCAGCTGCCAAAGGAGTCCCCTGGCACAGACTTGCTTTCTCTTCCCCAGTGTCAGAGGAACTCCCAGGATCCCACATGACCTCAGGAGAAGGGTGAGCACCACATCTGTCAGCGAGGTTTAATGAGCTCCTTGGCTGGCAGGGCCCAGGGGAACACCCTGTCCAAGGTGTGAAATGCTCATAGGAAGGAGTAGACACCAACTTCATCTCCTCTTCCCAAAAGGACAGCTCCTGAGCTTGCTGCACACCGTTATCTTGCAGCATTTGCATCCTGCAATGGTTTTGCAGGAAATCAATGGCCTCCAAATGCCAGAAACAATGAGACAAGGCACAAACAGCAACCAGCAGAGCTAGATAGGTTCGTTAGAGACATGGGGAAGTGCCTGTGCCAGGAGCTTTACAATGCTGCCCCTGGAGAGCACCACACAAGCAGCTCTGGGCATGAGATGAGCCACACAAATCACACTAAGACCAACCGGGATACTGCAGCCTCTCCATGAACACACACAGCTCTGCTTACACCATCAGCAGCTCATTCCCCTCCTCAGCTCTAGCAAGGAACAGATCCGCTACTGCAGTTTGACCTGTGGGCACAGCAAGCCATCGATGGGCTAAAATACATCAGCACAGACAGAAACTCCCTTCTCCTTTGGGTCACATCACCAGTTGGCCAACACAGCCAGCATTTTCCCCCTTGCAGCAGGATAAGCATAGACCATTCAGAAGAGGATCAGCAGTAGGATCTTGGCAGCAATAACCTCCTCAATTCCACTCTTCCAGGATAAGTCAAAATAAGAATAATAAAATTCCCATCCAAGGGACCTCCCAACACTCCAGTAGGAGCATAGAAGGCACCAGGAGAGTTTGTAAGCATCATGTGGGGCACAGGTGCTTGGCCACACAGCAGTGAGAGGCCATTAAGCAATGGCAGAGAAGCTTACAGAAGCACTCACATCCTGCACAGTGGTTCCCAGGCACACAGGAAACGAGTTGGTGAATTCAGGTAGGAACAGACCAAATCAAAATACTGAGCATGTCATCCATGCCCAGTGCCACGGTGGCGCTTGGGAGGCATTATACACCTCCCCACCTAAAAGCGTGGAGAAAAGATAATTAAATGGATGCTTTTTCAGTATGGTTTCAATCCCTTTTTCTCCAGGATTTTATACAAAGTATTTGACTGTGATACCAAAGCTGAGAGAAAGAGCTAACAGCTGCAACAGCGAGGTGACAGCCTTAACCACAGCCCTCTCGATCAATACAGATGGATATGCCTCTCCAAGGGCTGCTGGCTTTGGGAGCCAACATGCCCTATTCCCCACATGCTGCAGCAGAACCTGTGGGTCTGCCCTACAAGTCCCCCCAAGATGGGGAGCAGCCTGAGGAGCCAGGCAACATTAAGCTTGCCCAGCACAGAGGAGAAGGTGGCAGAAGCCAGCCCTGCTCCAAGAGCTCAGCCTGAAAACCTTGTTCTGGCTTGTTTTCCCACTAGCTTTGGGTGCCTGACTTGTAATAAGTAAGCCTGAAAAGCAGGCTTCTTTTCAGACATGCCAGGCACTTGCAGCTCCAGCTCATAGACGCATCTCCAGGGAGTCAAGTTCCAGGTGCACCCAAAAAAACTCATGTTTCAGCCAATACCCAAAGGCCTCCGTTTCCTTGTCTGAGAAAAGCTGGGCAGTGCCCAGACCCAGGACTCTGAGGCTCAAGGGGAAATTGCTTTATAGCAGCCAGTCTAATTGCACTGAAATTATGAGATCAAGCAGTAAATTCACGTCTGTGTTCGTTGCTCTGGGTGGCAAAGCTGCACTGGCAAGTGCCTGATCTCCAATCACTGCAAATTCACGTTTCATTGGAAAGGGAAGGAGGGGGTTAATGAAGGAGAGCATTGCCAGTTGGAAGTGCTACCTAAAAAGGGTTTCTCCTACTAGCTGAAGCAAAATGGTTTCTCTTGCCAGCTTGTTTACTCTGCAGCTGAGAGCAGCGGTCCGCCAGGTTTTGCTGCTGGATCCTGCTGCAGGATCGACGGCTGTGAAACCAGCCCTGGCACCAGGACATCAGCAAGGCTGGACCAGATGTGGTACAGCTGTACCATCCCCAGCCCAGGAGCAGCCCCACAGTGCCCACATCACAGGCAGTCCCCAGGACCAGCATCATCTACACCAGAAAATGTGTAGCTCAGCGCTCCAGAGAGCAAATCCTGGGCCCATCCTCTTCTCCTTTGGGGAAATAATGGTCCTCGCCATATAAAGGCCAGCTAAAAGCTAGAATTACATTTAACCAAGATGGTTTTACATGAATTGTCCACTACAGCAGCAGGGTTCTTAGGGGCCTTGCCCATGGAAAGGGCACCCAAACCCCAACACCAGGGAATAGGGATGCTGGACAGGACACACAGGTTTTCCTGAGAAAGGCAAGCACCAAACCCATCCTGCCCCACCTTGCTGCTTCAGAGCCAGAAAATGGACAGGACTCATTATCCTCTTTAGAAAAGCAGAGCTTTCAATGGTGTGCCAAGACAGGTATCAGTCAGATTCCTGTCCCTGGGAGATTTTGGACTCCACAGGCCAAACTGAAGCAGCGTGGCTCTTGCAGTGCACAGCCCATCCCAGCTCCAGGATTAAAGCCACCGTGTCTACAAACAAAACATTGGCACCTGCCAGGAGAGCCAGCTGGGGAGGAGAGCCAGCCTGCAGCTGCTGCAGCCCTGCCGGCCACAGCACGGTGCCCAGCAGTCAGTGCCAGGATCAGGCCCACGTTTTACAGCCTTTATATTAATTACCCAGAGTCTAAATAAGATTAAAGTTTTAATTCCGTCTTCATCTCCTAGAGGCTCCTGCTGTGCTCTCGGGTTTTCCTGGTGCCACGAAGCTTCTCAGGCAGTTACAGCAGAGGGCACTTCTCTGACAGGCAGAGATAGCAGCAGCTCCTGCATCCAGGGCTGCCCCACGGTGCCCGACCAGCCTCGAGGATCCACAACCCTCTGCACCTCCATAAACACGGCACTGCTGTAAGCAGAGCTCTGCAAAACCTGACCCCTCACTGAAATCCACAACTCGAGGCCAGCTGGGCCACTTGATGATTAAAAAGCAGAGGGCCAGCACTGGGCAGTGTCCTGAGGCCACGCTCAAGTCATAGGCGGGAAGGTGAGCAGGAGCTCGAGGCAGAGGGCATCTGCAGGGCAATGCTTTGTCCCTGGCCCCATCTGTGCTGCCCAAGCCACCCCATCACAGTTGGCTGATGGGCAATTCAAGCTCTTAGCCTGGATCACCTAGGCTGGAGTTTTACAGCTGGAGATGGGCCAGAGAGCAGGAAGTGCCAGCTGAGCAGAAGAAATCACTGCCTGCACTGGCTGCGTGGAGGATATGGCACAGGTTGGCAGCAGCAGTGCTTGCTGCCCTGGTTTCCCAGTGCCCATGAGGACAGAGGAAATGCTGCAGAGCCACAGCTGTGGCTCAGTCCACAAGCACCAACCTTAACAGCCCATGATGGCAGAGCCTTTGATCTCACTGAGCAGTAGCAAGACCTGGCTCAAGCCACCAAAGCACCCAAAGCTCAGCACTGACCTATGCAATGTGTCCAAACCTAATCCTGTACACCCTGTAGTATCTGCACAGACCAGCTCCAGTTACCACCTCCGGAACCTCCAGCTGCTGTGCAGCCACAGCCCTGGAAAAGCCAACTTGCAGCCAGGGAGAATTGCAAGGGAGAGAGTCTGGTGGAGGAGAGGATGGACACAGCATAACCCCCATCTCCAACACTGCCCATACCCACTGCCTTGAGCCACAGCCCCTTTGGACAGGTTGTGATCACTTTTTGTGTTATGAACAAGAGCATCCTATGAGACCTTGGGAATGCACAGAGTATCATTCACCCCAGTTTGTGTGGCTGAAGGCAGATTGTGGAGAAGATTGCTCCATGAGCATGCAGGACTTAGCCAGCTGCTCCTCAGGGAGCAGTGAGCTGCCCTAGCTCAGCTGCTGCCCCAACCACCCTTCCACAGGAACAAAATCCTCTGTGGTGCTGGGTCTGCTCCCATTTCCTTCAGTGGAGGACATGATCAAGCTGAGCTAGCAGAATATAGCTAGACCAAGAAACGCCCTCCAAGCATCCCCCTTAAAGCCTCCTATGGAGTCCAGTTTTTGCACAGTGAGCTGATGACCCCGGTGATCACCTTGTGTCACTGCCCCTGTGGTTTGGAGTTAGGGCTGCACAGCAGTAACAAGGGCTTCAGAGGTTTTCTTTCCAATGGGCTCCCCACCGCACACAGACATGAGGCTGCCTGTAGCCACTGCTAAGGTACGTGTGCCAGGGTGACCCCAAGGCAGGCACTCAGCCTGGAGGACCTCTGCAGTCAGTGGGGAAACCTCCTCCTCTCTCCCCTACCTTCTGTTTTCTACAGAAGATGCAATTTCAGAGGCAGCTCCTGCCGTCCCAGCACTGCAGTCCTTTCCGGGCTATCCATCTCAGAGCCCTTTCTCCCACCCAGACACTGCAGCCTTCTGCCTTGAGCTCCCCAGCTCTTACTTGGTGGACCAGGGCTGTCGCTCTACGGCGTCACCAGCTTCGGTGGGTGCTACTGCTCCCCGGGCGCGGTGGGTGGGTCTCTCGGTGACTGGAGCTTTTAAGCAACAAACGTGGGGACATCCCTGAGTCTCTGCATCCCCTCAGCCCACCCCTAAGCCCCTGCAGTCCCTAACCCCCCAGGGACCAGCCCAGACCCCTCCCCTCACACCTTTCTGTGAGAAAGAGCAGGGGCCGCGCTGCCCTGCAGACCCAACACTGCCGTATGCCCCAAGGCAGGACGGAAGGCTTTAATTAGCCCGTAATTAACCCGAGCGCGGTCTTGTTCTCACTTTGAGGGAAAACCAGGTGTGATTAGGGCACTGTGTGAGGAGTGACTGATGGACTGACGGTCCTGCCCCCGCGTCAGGGGAAGCCCTCACTCCCCTCCAAACGCGGGCTGAGGGCGGGAGCTCTACAGGCAGGACAAGAGGTGTCCCCGCCGGGGGCTGTGGGGGCGCAGGGGTACCCGGCAGTCCTGGTTCCCAGCACCTGAACCGGCAGCTCTCGGGGTTAGGACGGCTCAAAGCGGAGCGAGGCATCCCACCGCAGCCCCGGGAATGGGATTCACAGAGGGTGCCAGTACCACCGAGGGTCCTGCTGAGGATACGCGGTGCCTCAGGGGTGTCACAGGGCGGGACGGGGCGGGCCGTGCCGCACCCCCGCCC
>VWZV01008599.1:782745-848370 GCA_013397155.1 Irena cyanogastra
CAGACAGGGTCAGAGCTCGCTTTAGCCCAACAGCCACATGCACACATTCACCACCCTCCCAAACCGCTCCCCATCTCCCAGACCTCGGGCTTTCCAGCGATAGAGGGGCCGTCAGCAGGACAAGCACCCCTTCCTGCAGGAGTTCACCACCCCAGGTGCACCTATCCCTCCAAATCTCCCCTCTCCCGGGGTAGACAGCTCTCGCCCGCCTTCACAGTGGAAGTTTCTGGGGCTTCAGTCAAGGTTTCAAAGGCTGGAATTGGCAAAGGCGCCTCCGCATCGCCGGTACACACACGGGGAGGGGGAGTCGGGGTTCATATGCCACAGGGACACTCAAAAATCCCTGTCACCGAGGAACGAGGAGATCCCACAGCTCCGCGGAGCCGCGAAGACTCACACGCTCTCGGTGGCGCCGGTATTTATTTATTTTAAACGCTGGTACATGACATTTTTCTTCTTACGAAGGCGGCAGCAGCAGAAAGCCCATCACAGCCTCTCCTGAAAGCAGAGCCTGGAAACCAGAGTCTCATCTGCATATTCATAAGTACCTGATAAATTAATCATGATGGCAGAAGCATTCAGGCTAGAAGGGAGGTGACAGGGGAAGGTTGCACTCCCCAACACAAGCCCATCCTCACTCTCGCACACGCTCCTCGTCTTCCAGGCACAAAATGTTTTGATCCCTTCACAAGTCGGCTGAACCCCCTGAGTGCTGCGGGGAAGGGGGCTGTGCCCCCCCGACACGCCGGTAGGCACCCACCACCTCGCCCCTCACCCCTCCGGTCGCCGGCTCCGGTGAGAGGTGCAGAACAGATGGGCTGCAGCAGGGTGGAGGACCCAAAATCTGAGGGAGCTCAGCTGCCACCGCTGCATCCCCCAGCCCAGCCGTGAGCTCTGCTCCCGTGTCACCGCCTGTCCCCAGCGCGGTCCGACGTGCCCCAGCACTGCCCGACCTTTAGCTGATGCTAAAGAGTTTGACCCTAAAAATCCTTCCACGTCCTCTCTCCCCTTAGTGCTCTCCCGGCTGGGGGTGAACGGGCATCGCCAGCATTTCGTGCCCGGCAGCCCTGGAGGGGGAATAAGGCACAGAGGGGTCCTCTGGAAGGGACAGGGGGAGTGTGGCTGGCAGAGAACCGCAGGGGGTGGGGATGGGGAGAGCGAGGGGAGCCAGGGGAGTCCTGCACCGTGCCAAGGCAGAGGGAGCCGGCTCTGTGCACGCACCGCTCGCTGCCAGCTGCGAGACACATGTGGCTTTCCCTTCCCAGTGCAAAATGCTCTCCACAAGCAGATCCGCTGTCCTCAGTGCCACCACACTGAACCCCCTTGCCTGAGGAAAGAGTCACCGTGCCCCGAGCAGAGACGCTGCCTCCGGTAACAGAGGCAGAAATCCAACCCGAGGCTGGAGCAGCGCCTGAGCCCAGCCCGCTTCTCCCGCGAGCCGCGCTCAGCGGAGCGGGCAGGAAGGGCAGGAGGCTCCTGGCAGCTGCCTGTGGAACCCAGGAGGGTCCAGATCTCCCTTGATTTCCCTGACCCAGAGGCAGCTGCAGAGGTGGCTGCCGGGCTGGGCTCACCAGCAGCAGAGGTCAGCACAAACCCAGCGCTCACTGACCACGAGGCTCTGCCCTGCACCCCCAACACCCCGCTGGCGCTCGCAGGGCTCAGACCTGGCTTTAGGGAGTCACACATCAAGCCCAGTGCCAAAGCCCAGGGTTCAGCCAGGTCCTCATGCCACTGAAGCAGCTCAGGATGTCACTGCACACCCAACAGGTGTGTCTGCACCAGGAGGGACAAGGATGGACACAACGATGGAGAACTGACCCTCTTATCTCCGGGCTGCCAGCCCAGCTCAGCCCCAGCTCCCAGGGGGAGGCTGGGCACCCACTCGAGGGAAACCCACCCTCACACCATGAGCCAAGCACCAATTCCCAGGTGCTGACCCACAGCTGGAGCAGCTCCATGTCCTCCTAAACCACAAGTGCCAAGAACAAGCTCATATCCAGTCCCAGCAGCCCGTCCTCAGAAGAGCAACTTTGTGCTCTGCAGAACCCAGTGCAGGATCTATCTGTCCTTCCTTCCATCTGTTGATTTTGAGTCAGATCCCTCCCATCCTCATCTCCCCAGCTTAAACACGAATGAGCAGAAGAATATTTTGGGATCTGCACATGTTAGCAGATGTTTGCAGGAGTCCCCTGCAGAGAGAGCAGTAGGAGAGCAATGGGGGACCCAGCAACGTGGTCGAGAGGCTGCTGCCATTAGCAGTCTGTTTAATATGTTGGGTTTGGTCTGGGCCTGGGTAATTAGCACCTGAGCAGTAATTATTCACACTTGGCCTTTCTATATCCTGCTTATAGATTTGATGATTAATGCTGCTCCTTGAGTTAAGCCTGTCCTGGATTTATCAGAGCACAGTGGGAAAGTTAGGAGGAGGCTGTTGTGTGGCAGAAGCTGCTGTCCCTCACACTGAACAGCAAAACCAGCACAACAGAAAAATTAGAGTAAAAAGCACTTCCCACAGAAGCAGTGGCTGCTAAGCTCAGAGCAGCCATCTCAGCAACACTCTGCCACCACCATCAACACACAAGGTTGTACAACAGGAAAAGCAAAAAACCTCCCTCAGCATTCAAAAGACACCAATGCCAAACGATTTAGGGGTTTACTGGCACGCCAGAGACACAAGCTGGGCAGAACTCTGCAGCAAAGTTGAGGTGCACAGACCCCCTCAGCCACCTTTCCATCAGAGAATCACAATGAGGGATCTGCAGAGAAGGACCTGGGAAACGGGGAAAACCAGCTGCTAACTTCTCCACATTGGGACTTACACAGCTCAGCCAAGCAAAATCCATAAGCCAGTGCTGGGCTTACCTGCTGTCCCAAGCACTGGCTCCTCTGTGTCCCTGCTGGTCCCGGGTGAGGGGGCTGTGCTGCCAGTGACAGTTCTGGTCACCTGCAGAGGGACCTGGGGCTGCTTTGCAGCCCTGCTGACCAAGAGCCTTGGAGGCTGAGGGCTTCTCCAGCTGCTCCTCGGGGCAAAAGGCATTTCCAGCAGAGTTACTCTGGGATTTCTATGCCAGGCAGGCAGGAGCTTCATCCAAGATCTTGGCCAATGCCAAACAGCACACGGAGGTTGGCATGGAGCGAAGGAGAGGGCCAAGCCCAGAGGAAGAGCCCAGGCAGAGCTGCCCTGGCTCCTTTTCCTCAGGGAAAACACTGCCTCCGTGTCCTACAGGTATAAGAGCATAGAGGGTAGAAGCCCCCACCAGATCCTGCTCTTATCCTCACTCCTCACCCCATGACTGGTCCAGCTGAGCAGAATCACCTGTCCCACACCTGCAGGGAATGAGACAGAGCATTAACCCCACCTGTGCCTCTGCCCAGAGGAGGGGAAAGGGTTTTCCCAGGGAAACCCCCACATCCATGATGCTGCTGTGGACCATTCCTGCTCCCTGCAATCCTCCTCCCTTTTCTGGGACTGAGCTGCCCCTTCTTGCCTGGCTAGAGGCCTCTCATCGGGCTGGATCCACGTGTTTCTCCCCATACCTGTTGTCCCAAATTCATGAGTACGTGCCAGAGCACAGCATGCGCACCGTGCCCCTGCTCCCACCTTTCCCATGTGGGAAGCTCCAGCAGCCACTTCAGGGCCCCACTGGGCTCAGCCCCAACAGACAGGAGCAGCTTTGGGGCAACCCCACCTGCCTCAGGTCCCTGATTATTTCCACACTTCCATTCTGGGAGCCCGATTTCTAATAAAGAACCCCCAAAGCAGTGCTTTCTCCCTCTTTTCCTCACCAAAATGAGACTTTTGCATTAAAATGTGTGAAGCTGCATTTTTTCCCTCCCTTTTTCCCCAGGTTTTGCAACATGAAAGCGGATGCTGATGTGAATGGAATTTTGAAATTGGAGACTGGGAAGTTCTGTGCTGGGAGGTTACTGTTTGCTCACAAAATCACTCTTTTTCAAGCTCCCCGATGAAATTCTGCACAATTATTTTTGTCTCCTTCTCACCCAGCCAGCCCGGTGCCCCACGCTGCTCCTGCTTTTGTTTCTCCTCTTCTCCCTGGTGAGGATGAACAAAACACCAACCATTGCCCATGCCCACTCCTCCTCCTCCTCCTCCTCCTTCTCCTCCTTCCCCTCCTCTCGCGGCTGCCAGCGCAGCCCGGTGCTGCCCGCCTGGCAGAGAGCTCAGGATTCAGAGATATTCCGAGGAGCTCCCCCCTAGCAGGGAGCCAGGGCTGGTCGGATGCACAGCTCAGGGAAGGGCATTCCAGCAACTCACTCAGCCTTCTGTTTGCTTTGGTGCTGGAGAGCAAACACCAGCCCAAATTACGTGCAAAGGGACAGGCTTCACCCTCACCAGCCCCGTGCTGGTGTGAGGCAAGGGAAAGCTCTGCAGACAGCAGGACTCAGTTTGGGATGTGGGATGACCCTGCACAGGGCTAAAGCAGCACCCAGGGTATCTGGGGAATGCTCAGGGCCAGAGGAGAACCCCCATATCCAGGCTCTGTGTCTGCTCTCTTCCATCACCCATCTCTCCCCAGCTTGTTGTCCCCACAGCACCATGAGCATCCTGGCTCTTCCACTCCCACCTGCAGCAGAAGGCAAGGACGTGGCTGAAGAGCCCCAGAAGCCAGGACATGGAAACCTCAGGCTCCGTGGTGCTGTGCCCTCGGCTCAGTCACACGGGAGATGAGGGGGAGGACTGAGCCTCCAGTTTCTCCTCGTGGAGTCAGCACTGCAACAACTCAGCCTTAGGTTGTTTCAGGAGCACTTACCCCCAGAGCTCCTTCAGCTCGGCCCACCAGTGCCTGCAGGGTCAGACAGTGCCTCTGGCTTATTCCTGGGCTCGGGATCTGTTGACTTGGGAAAATCCTCAGGTTTTGGAGGATATCTATTAAAACAAGCAGCGCTGTGGCCATCCAGGCTTTTCCCCTTCTGCCCATGGACCATGGAGACCTCGTGCTTCAATCCAGTGGGAGGAGAAGGGGAGCCAAGTGCCAGCCAGGGTGGATCAGCAATTCCCACACGGTGCTCTGGATAGAGTGTGATCTCCTTTCTTTGTCCCATGGCTCTCATCACAACAGGGACCAGAGCACCCAGAGATGTGTTTGGAATATGCAGGAGAAGGGGTGCAAGCAAAGACTGACAGTTGGAAACCCTGCAAGAGGGAGGAAATCTGGTCCCTCTGACCTCAGTTTCAAATTTTCCTTGGTTTTGGTACCTCAGGTTGCAGTAAATAGGAGCACACCACCAGGCTGGGCAGAGAGGACACACAACGAGCTGCTGGAAGCCACCATGATCAGGGAGTCACAACTCCCTGGATTTCATCTTACTGATGCATTTATGTCACCCCATGCCCAGATTCACTGGGTTTGTACAGCAGGATGGTGTTTTTATCCTTGGTCTCCAGGTGGGAAAGAGAGGCACTGTCCTCAGGTAAGGTCGCAGAGGGGCTCCAGGCAGAGCAGGCAACTGAACACACAGATCCCAAATCCATCCTGACCAGTGGCAGCTCTCTCATGTATATGAAATTTATGTTTTATTCTCTCCCCAGGGATTCATCTACCATCTTTCCCCTTTAATTATAAAAATTAGTAGGTTTGAGGTATATTTGAGGGTTTTTCTTTTCCTGTATTGTCAAAGTGCAATACCTGATGACTCTAACCCCAAATTCTCTGTGACACAGATACCCTACCAATTATAAAATACTTCCAAGCTCGCTCCATAAACCCCTTTGCTGTTGCTATTAGTATGCATTAACATTTTATTGGTGTTACAGGATGAAACATCCAGTCTTGCAGCTCCAGTGGGCTTGGGGATTTCCAGCATCCTGCAATATGTATCCGTGCAGAGGAAATTAAAATGTGGATGGATCAGCAAGATACAGTCAAATCCTCTACAGTAATTTGGAGAAGACTAAACTCTGGTGCTAGTGGAGCATATTCCAAGCTATCTAATAGAGAGTTGATGATCTCTGTAACAGCCTTTTTGTAAGTTTTATTCTTGCCTACAAGGGAATTTTTTCAAAGGGGGTATGTAATACCTAAACTAGTATTTTTAAAGGTATATGCTCTAAACATGGAAAAGTAAGGCCCTTTGCAGAGCAGTCACTTCCAGTGATCAGCAAGTACTTGATAAAAGAATTTACACTTGTATCTTACAATCTAGCTGGAATTTCTACCCACACCAGTAATTTCTCTATAGTTTGTATCATCACAGGACACATAACTCTCAGGAATATTGTCATGTTTTGCTCTTTCAGCCACAGTACAACACAGATATCCTTCAGCAGCATCAGCACTTGAAGCCCAAAGTGCTGTGTCCACCCAACAGCTATGGAGTGTGGTGCTGGTGTCCAGCATCATATGCTTCACCATCTCAAAGAAAACCCCCATTTTCACAGAAAACTGTGAAGAATTCATGTCCAAATGCAAAATCTGGGCAGTTGACTTGTGCAGTGCAGTCCGCTTGGGTTTATCTCTCCCAGGTGCCCTAAAACACAGGAGAAGCAATAAAGAACTGATCCTCGGCTTTCTCTCCTTCCTCCATTTATAGGGTCAGGAAAACCTTAATCTACTTTCTGAAAGGAAGGAAAACGTGCTCAGGAGGACTTAACCCCACATCTCGGTGCCTGCTGGGTCAGGGCCCCACAGCGCTGCTCCTACAGGACCCCCCAGCTGAGGATGTTTTGTTTCCATGGGTGTGACCATAACCAGCATTAAGGAGCCCAGATTCTAATGTGGGATTTTGATGTTATTTATTATCTGTGTTACAGTTGCAACTGGGAACATGGGGAGGGACTGGTTCCAATTTTAGCGACAACTGCATTAATGCCCTGCATAGAGCCGGCCCATGTAGACATTCCCAAGCCCAGGCTTTTTATAGCAAGCAGAAGCAACCACTCCACCCCCTGAAAGGCCCTTTCTAACCTCCAAAACCTGCTTACAGCCTCGTGCTCCTCAGAACAAGCCTATCTCCAAGCTGATGATGCCCGTCATGGTTCAGCCCTCGCTGAATCTGATGTGGACACAGCCCTTTTTCCATTTGGCTCATCCTAGTTTGAACTTTGGCACAATTTCACAAGACCCTGTGCGTCCCCAGGATGTTCAAGGAGTTTTCTCCAATGTCAATGGCAAGAGTGCTCATCCACCGAAGGGGAAGCAAAGTTAAACGATGAAGGTATCTCCTCCTGGATATTAGAGCATGAAATGACCTCCAAAAGCCCTGTTAAATTCTACCTCTGAGCCAGGGGAGTCCTTGTTGAAGCAGCAAGAAGATTCTTGTGAGCTTCTGAACTGTACAAGGTTTCCACCAGCACGCTGGCAGCAGGAGAGTTCAGGTTACTTTAGCAGTTATCATTAACAACCAGTTTCACCTCCTCCAAGCCATTTCTGCCTCCTTCCCTCCCTCAGGAAGCCAGTGCAGCTGCAGGAACACAGTGGAGAGTCCAGGGCTCTTGTGTGGTTCAGCATCAGGCCCTTGGGGTACAAAGTGCATCTTCATCTTGGCAAGTGCCTGCTCAGATTTTGCAGGTCCTGCTATGGGGGCTGCTTTGTTTGTCCACTCGCAGGATCCCAGCACAGCATGGTGGAACTGAGCCACACACCAGGGACAAGTTAATACTGCAACAATGACATCAAGTACTTCTATTTTTTATTCTGTTACTTCTATCTCCACATGAGGCTGCTTCTCTCAGCTCTTACTTCATCACTGGCTGCCTTGAGTGATCATTTATAAAGGAGGGCTGTGAAGGAAGAGGCAGGACAAGGCTGACGGCGATTCATGAAACACACCCTGTGCAAAGGCAACAGCTGTTAAACAGCAACACAAATTGGCCTATGTATGGCAACCCCAAAGATCCAGCTCTGAAAACTGAACTTAAAAAAAAATGGCTTGGTCAGTGGGCTGAGGGAGAAGATGGCCAGAAACCCACACTAGGTCTGCTTCCCCTTCACTACGCATCATGTTCACCAAGGGACACGCTCAAGATGATTTCAAGTGCCTTCAAAGAAAACATTTGTGATCCAAGATGACATTTCTGCTCACCATCCACCCCTCCATGCTGCTGCTGCTTTTAGCAACACGTGCTCACACAGTTGGCCTGTGTTGATGGAGAACTTGTAACCCAGAGACAAGAAAAGGAACATTTGCTAAGCACAGCTACGCTACCTCCAACCACTCATGAGAAGGTCTAGGTTTAATTTAATCCAGGTCTATTATAAGTCCAACAAAGCTGCTGAACTACTGATGCTGGAAGTCCTGAGTCAGCTCTACAGCAGGTCAGGAAAAACATCTGAAGGAAAAGGTTCCAGTTCTCACCCTGTCTCAGAAACAAGGCTCAAACATCCTTTGGTTATAAGAGTCTCTGATCTTCAAGAGGTATTTGCTGGTCTGGGATCAGGCTTTGCACATCACCTACCTGCCAAATGCCAGATGGGATAGGGGGTGGACACAGCAAAAAAGTTAATAAATAAACCATACAATACAACAGAAAGACACCTTGGAAGGACACAAAGACAGACCAGACGTACTTGATCAAGCAGTTAAATAAAGAATCAATTTTAGTGCAAGCACGAGGTCAACCACTGACATGGCAAGTGTGTCCACAAGGCCTCTTCCCTGTGCCGAAGGCTCCGGCCGTTGGCTTTGCTGGCTCTGCTCCCAAAGCAGGAGCAAACCCAGTCTGAGAGAGACCAACACAGTCACCAGTGCAAAACACACAAACTTTAATTAAACCTACAACACGGGGGGAGGTGGGAAGTGCTGCTTCGGATGTGGAGCAGCCCTGGGTGCTGCCACGTGCGTGGGCAGAGGAGCTGAGCCTGTGGGGGATGCCACTGGGAGCGGGAGGGAGGCAAAGCAAGTGGCTGCCACGTGACAGGGGCACATCCCAAGCAGGCTGATAAGACTCAAACAAGAATTAGCTGCTTGACATCCCAAAAGCCCCAGCAGGACAGATGTGCAGACTCGGGCAAACAACACAGAGCTGTGCGTGAGCCTCCTCCCACCACCTCTGCAGGTCCCAAGCCCAGGGACACTCTCCCAGGGAGCAATGCTGCAGCTGTAGGGGAAGGAAGCACTTCTCCACCCTTTTTTGGTGCTGTATTCCACATTCCTGGAGTCCCTCCCATGTATCAATGTCAAAATTTCCACCCATCTTTTCGCATGGAAGCCTCATTTCCACAAGACGACCTGGAGAGATGTTTTCCTGACCCTTGGGCAGATAAAGAAGACCAGAGGCTTTTGCTCAGCCATTGCTGGCCAGATGCTGCACAGTCATTTAAAGTATGGGGACACCTGCCAAAAGACACAGCAATGTGAGGGGACACAGGTGGAGACACCGTGAGCTCCAGGCACAGGCTGCTCCACTGAAGATGGACTCATCAAGTCCCAGCAAGCACAGAGATCTCCAGCAACACTCCAGGAGTAGATCCATTTGGAAAGCACAGACAAAACACACCCCATTTAGGAGTAAAACAAGACTTAACCCCAGTCTTCCATTTTCATTTAAAATACAAGTTTATAGAGTTGTTTCAGGCAGGTCAAAAGCTCCTTGTCCCCCACCCCTTGCCCAGGGCGAAGCCAGGAGCAGACAGGACAGCAACAGTGCCAGAAAGCTGTGCATCAGCTCTGTGGATATTTCACCACCTCTTAACTTAAGACTCTTTTCTTACTCTCCTTCCCCTGAGCGCCTGCAAGAACCTTTACAAGAGGGAGTGAGTAGGTCTGTTAAAAATAATGGAAAAAATTAAAAAATAAAAAGGAAAAGAAAAAATGACAACCAGGTTTCCTCCTCCTACCCCGGCAGTAAAGCAGTGCAGCAGCAAAAGCTGAGCAGCCTGGCTGGGGACAGCCCCTTCAAGGTCTGCAGGAATGACAAAGGAAGGAGTCCTGCTGCTCCTGATCCCCAGCAAACACCAGTCCAGATCTCTATCCCTGCCACACCAAGCCTGGGAACCCCAAGAAGAAACATGCCCACTGCAGCACCAAAGCTGTGCACCACCTTGGTCACAACCTGTGGACAGACAGCTCATCTCAAAAACAGCAACCAGCCCTTTCTGCCCTCCAGTGATGCTGCTGGTGTGATCCAGACCACCTGTCTTCAACACACTGCTGCTGGTGGCACTGCAAGTGTGGTCCCCCTGCCTGAGGTCCAGCACAGCAACACCAGCAGGGAAGGACAAAGGGAAAGAGCTTTCTCCAGGTATAACCTGCTGTCCTGGGCTACTTATGCTTTTTGTTTCCAGCGCGAGTATATAAATGCGCGAGAAGCTGCATGCTGCCCCCTCATGCTGCCTGTGCTCCAGGGATGTCCCCCTCAAAGAGCTGGGGATCGTGCTGCTTTGTGGGGAAATCTCTTTGCTATGGGGGTGTCATTACAATTTATGACCCAGCAGGAGCAACCACGGTCACCTTGTGCCACTGAGGCCAGCCCAGCCCCGGAGCAGCAAAGCATGGGGATCGCAGAGGGCAGGTTGGACCCAGTTACAGATGTGTGTGAACGTGTCAGGGTTTGTGCCAGTTAAGAGGGAGCCTGAGCAGTGTCTTTGCATAGCTGTTCCCACAGAGCTAGGTCCCTCCAGGGACCTTGTCTCCAGCTCCAGAGCCAGCTCAGACACCCACAGCCCAGAAGGTTCCCAGCTTCACCCAAGAGAAGAGGTGCTAGTGGGAAAGGAAGATCCAGGAAACCTTGCAGAAGAGGTGGAGGGAGGGCGCTTTCCTTACCCAGAAAAAGGGAGAGATGGTATCCTGGGCTTCCACAACCCACAGACACCCCTACAACTCCCTTTTCCCATCTCAGACTTCCAGTGCAGGCAGAGCTGGCTGATACAGACACGCACAGGCTCACACCTCGCCCCACGCAGTGGTTTCCCTAAGCAAACAGCAACAGGAAACTCCAATGAAATTCAAAAGGGAAATTGCAGTTACCACTGCCCAACACATACACACGTGCCTTCCTCCCCTCCACACCCCTTTCTCTAGGGAAGTGAAGCAGAGGGCCTTTTCTGCAGGGCAGCCCCTGCTCAAACCCATCGCCATTCCCGGCAGGGATGTGGCACAGCGGAGCAGCGTGGCCCCGGCCCGGCCGCTGGCGAGACGTCCCCAGGGTGAGGACGTGCAGGAGGAGCTGCTCCAGGTCCCATCTCCCGTGTCAGGCCGGCGAGTGCTTTGGATCTGTGGTTGCCGATGAGGATGTGCAGGAATGGATGGGCTGGGTGGTGAGGAGGGGTGAGGGGAGGAGGAAGAGCGCCGTGCTGTGCCTCCACTGCCTCGGCTCCTCCTGCGGTCTCCTTAAGATGTCACAGGCTGGATGGGGAGCAGGCTGCCAAACTTAAAGTGCTGGATCACAGGAAACTTCTCCAGGCACTGCAGGAGGGGAGATAAAGAGAGGTGAATTCAGGAGACATTTCCACCTTACACACATAGCATGAGCCACATCCTGCCTGCAGGGTCAGGGTTCGGGGCCACTCGGCTCAGACAAAGGCAGAGGATCAGCCCCACATTCCAATCAGGCTTCTCAGGCCAGTAGCACTTCATGACCCCCTTCCCTTCAGACAGAGTCTTTTTCTTACTGAAATTCAGTATGGAGAGGCCTGGAGCATGAGCAGAAGCAGCATGTCTATGTCAGCAGCTTTCTCCCTCACCACTCTCCTTGCTTGAGCTGATGTCTTTGAAGAGCTTCACCCTACAAACACTGAGAACTGCAGAATCCCCTGGGCCAGAGAGACTCTCCCCCTCCAGGCCAGTGGCCACACTCTGGCTTTGAGGCACCATTCTGCAGCTGCAAGGCACTGCCCAAACTGCATTCCAGGCTCTCAGGTCTTTGATGGACAAGCATCAGTGATTTTGCAGCCATAGTTTAAGATACACTATTTCCCACAACCTCACACCCCTGAAATTCCCACCTCCCATTGAAGAGTAATGGATCACAGGTCAGACACACAGATCCACTACAAAGCAGATTAGCTCAGAGCTACTTCCTGCAGCTACACCCGGGCCTTGCATAGGGTGAGCGGGGCTGCAAGGGCACAGCCCCTTCCACTCACCAGCCTAACAGCAGGAAGATCATGGACTGTGGTCAGTAACATCAGAGTTTGCCAGCACTTGCCTAGTAGAGACACTCAGAGCTCTCATTTTTGAGTCACTGCAGACTCAGACTGCCCAAACCTCATGGAGGGCACAGAGCAGGCTCCACTCCATCACACAAGAGCTCAGCAGTGTGTGTTCACCAGCCACAATGTGGTTACAACTCTCCATAGGAAGGAGTCTGGTGCTCTCCATGGGGCCAAACTGGACTTGCTGCAGCAGGGGAGACTCTGGGGCTGGGGAGGAAGCTGTGTGCTGCAGACAGTTCTCACCCCTAGGCAGGACTCGGGCACAGGCACACTGCCCTCGTGCTGTCATCATGGGCAAGCAGGAAGATTAGTGCTCAGAGGCCCAGGCCCACAGTAATCCCTCTGGAACCAGAGGTCAGGCAATTGGTTCCAAGCACAAGCACAGTGGAGCCAAACAAGTTTGGAGGTGGTGAAAGTACAGCGTGGCTGTATCCACTCCTGGGAAGTAAGAGCCAGGCAGAAAACCACAAATCTCCATGGCAAGGCACCAAGGAGAGGTAAGTCCTGCGAGCACCAGGGCATATCACCTTCAAAGCTTCCTAATGCTCAGAGCTGCTGCCATCTCTCCACACAACCACTTAGACAAACTCTCAGAGGAAGCAGGGCTGGGTAACACAGGCATGAGGGGAGAGCAGAGAGAAATGAACATTGGAGATGCTGGCAGCTTGAAATGTCAGCCCAATTAGCTCCAAGGAGTCCCACGGAAGACCAGACTGGTTTGGGCTCCTGATGAAGAGACTTTACCACCAGTGGGAAGAAGGGATATCCATTCCATGTAACACATAGCCAGCTCAAGAGGAGACAAGCAGAGAAATTTCTCCTTCTCTATTCAGAGGGACTACCACAAGTTTACTGAATTATCAGATGTACCAAGCAACAGGGCCTTCCTTGCATCCGCTGTGGATGAAACTGTATCCAACACTAGCTCAATTTCAGGCTTATTTCTTCTTGCTACCATCTTGATCCCACTGAAGGTCTGCTTGGGACTCATCTGGGGAGTAGATTCATGCACCAAGTCCAACCTTTAAAGATGGAACTGGGACTAGATTAGTTACAATGGAATGTATTTCCTGACTGACTGCAGAGAGGAAAGGTCAGGAGACTCAAAAGCAGGCTCAGGGGAAAAACATCAAGGCTGCTGCTTTAACCACGCTCTATTCTGTCGACTTCTTCATTTGCCTTTGATGGAGAGAGTAAGAAAAGCCCATGGACTTTCAAGTGAACACGTTTTCACCCATTATATTATAAATAGACACATTTGGGATTTCATAAACACACTGTCTTCAGTCTACTGCTCATCTGCCCTGGAGTGCCTGGATCCAGACCACAGCTCCTGGACACAGACACACCAGAGCTTTCTGTTGGTTGTTTAAAGTCATCCCACAGAGGAGACAGAGAAGAGATAAAGCCTTTGGAGTGCTTTTCAGATGAAATAGGTCTGGGGGCTGCCCCACTCCCACCAAGTGGGATTTCCCCTGGTCTGTTTCCAGCAAGTGACCCCGTCCTTTGCTGCTGCCTCCACTCAGTCCTGGTCCTGATCAGCACCGTCCGACACCCAGCACTTCTCAGCCACCCCAGGCGTGCTACAGAGCTGGAGCCTCCTGCTGAGTGTCTGATTTCACCTGATCTAATTGCAATGGGTGAGCAGAGGGGCAGGGAGAAGGGAAGGGAAAACAAATAAAACCTGAAATCTTGCTCTCACTTTGCCAGTTAGACAAAGTGACACCACAACCCCAAACCTTCCCTCTCTTTGCCATCACACGCCCCAGTCTCTGCCACAGAAACTGCCTGCCTTGATCTGCACAAAGACCCATGTCAGTACTTGAGGGGTGTTGCTGACTTCTCTTCTGCTATTGCTGGCAGTGGCTAATTTCAGAAAGACTGCACTGGTGAAGGCTACACAGAGAGTACAAATACGCTGGGAGCCAGCAGAAAAGAGACAAGGTCTCCAGCAGTGACTTTGTGCCTGGCCTGAGACACCCAGATGGATTCAGTTTGCAAAGGATGAAGGTGAAGTGACTCCTAACCCTGGTGTCCTTCCCAGAAAATCACTCTAAGAGATCCTCCAGTTGCAAATGTTGGGGTATCCTGTAGGGCTAGGCACACCATAACCAAAAGCTCTGCCCAGCCACGCTGCTGTGTCTACATCCACACCCCTGTCATCTCCCAAGCCAGGCAGGAACTGGCTGAACCAGCATCAGGGTAGAAAATTCCCCAGAACAAATTATATCTGAAGAGATAATATATCTATTGTAAAGAACCCTAAGAACCCCTGAGCATGAGTGCCCCCTCTCCTCTGCTTATAAAGGTGAACACAGCTTCCATGCCATGGCAAGAGACAACAACACCACACAAGGATCAGGTTTTTAGGATTAGTCCTTTAAGACCTACAAATATTATTTGAGGAAAAAAACTAAATTTAAAGCTCTTTGGTTGACTCAAGGTTTTTTACACTTTAGCCTAAATTAGTACCATTACCCTTCCTAGCAGTTTTTGCATTCTCCCCTTGACACAGTGACATCTCAGATATTTCTAGAAACCTACCAGTACTGGATCCAGCACTTTCACACAGAAATTCACCTGCTACTCAAAACAGACTAAGGGCTTCAGAAAAGACCATGTCTAGGGCACACAGAAGAGCCAAGAATCTCCCAGTCTCTACAGAATCCCCGAGTTGTGCTCTCTCCAGCCAGGGGACAGGTAGATCTGCCAGCACACAGTGGCCCCAAGACATCAGTGAATGCGTGCACTGCACTGTGGGCTCATCACTGCCAAGCTCCTCCAGCCAGCTACAGGTGGGAGCAACCATGGCACAGGGCACGTGGGGTACCAGGCAGGAGCATCTGAACATCCTGGGGAATGTGGGATGCCAGGGGAGCACCCAGCTTGTGAAGGAACTGATCCAAAGGAAAGGAAGGACCACAGCAGGGCTGTTGAGGCAGCAGCACACCATACTGAAGCTCTAGGTTCTAGGACACCCATATTTCACTTTAAAGGCACTCACAGTGCTGTGGTCTTCCTTTCAGATCCCTCAGCTCTCATAGCTTAGCCTCTAGCTCAGGATTTTCCAGCAGGCAGTGTCTCCAGCCCTTGTGACGGAGCTGCAGCCCAGGGACAGCCCCCTCTCCAAGGAGCAGCCCGGGGCTCCCCTCCCAGTAGCAGCCCGGCGAGGGGGTCGGCCCCAGCCCCGCTTCTCCTCTTTGGAGGCCGGGAGGAAAACTGAGCTGGGGGCGGAAGGAGCCAGCGGGCCTGGGAGTGACACCTCACAGATTAGAGAGGTATGTGGCCTGGAACCTAAACACAGGATGTGCAGTGCAGAGGAAGGGCTGGGGGAGGGAGCGGCCGTTCAGCACAGTTAACCCCTTTGTGCGCTGGGCCTGAGCAGAGCTGCTCGCAGAGCTGTGCGTCCCAGCAACGGGAGCTTGTCCCAGCTCCCAACAGGGGCATGGCTGACACCAACAGCACTGCAGGGTGTGGGATTAATTCTTTCAGGCACCACCAGTCCCCGCCCCCTGGTGCCAGCAGGGAGTTGCACCATCCCTGCTCCTCCAGTGCTTTAGTGCAGCCAGTGAGTCCTGCAGAGCCAACACCGTTCCCTCCAGAGGTTCCTGTCCTGCTTCCTCAAGCCCAGGGTTAGCCTGAGCAGGAAGGAAGATAAGGGAGAGCCAAAACTGCCCAGTTCTCCAGGTCAGGGTTCACCAGGAAAACCTGAGGCAATGCCAAAAGAGCTGGTGGGCGGAGGGTGGCCAAACCAGAGAGGTGGCTGTGGTCTCATTGGGCTGGCACATGGCATGGATGGGGCTTGTAGAAAGGGTAAATCAGTAGGAAGCATTCAGCCTGCTCTGGGGCTCTTGAAACATGGGATGATAATCTAAAATAAGTCTCCTCTAGCTGGTAAAATAGTGGTGGACCAGAAGAACAAGCAGGTCAAGACATTGGCCCTAATTTGGAGATCTGCACTTGCACTATGGTAAGACAAGGCATGGCTAAAGTCATGTTTGCAAGAAATGGCCACTTTGGGATTGGTTTTGGGGCAAACCCGAGGCAGGAGCTTCCTTCCTGGGCCTGAATGGCCAAGGGCTCCCAAGCCACAGTGGCAAAGAATATCAAAGAGGTGTGATGGGGTCCCCACACCTGCTGGTCAGAACAAGAGCTGACACATGGTGCTGCGGAAGAGCAGGTGTGTGGCTGAGCAGCTTCTCCCTGCCCACAGCACTCACCTCTGCCTTGTACATGCGGATGAGGCCCTGGTTGACCTTGGACCAGGAGGGCACGGCGCTGATGTTCCAGAGCTGGTTGGAGTGCTCAGCAAAGGGGCCTGTCTTCATCTGAAAGAGACCCAAGCACAGGGCTGAGGGAGCCAGGCCAGCCAGGAAGCTCGTGCACCAGCAGTGACTCATGCTCACACTCTCTCCAAGCAAACATTCCCACCAAGCCCAGTGACCCACGCACCAGCCACCTCACTGCGTCTTCCCTCCCTCCCTCTGTGCTCCCTCCCGCTGTGGCCACATCACATGAAGCCGTGGCAATCCAGCTCCCCTCCTTCCCTGATAAAATTAAGCCTTTTCCTGCCACGCTTTCCTAATCAGACCTCCTTCTACACACCTCTCTTTTAATGACTGAATTAAAAAAGCCCCACATTAAGTCCCGTTCTTCCCCCCAGTAGAGCTTGGCTCAATGCTGTTCCTATTCTACCCAGAAACCTCCCAGTGCAGCACTGCTGGGCTTTCCAAGAAAATGACTCATTCCCCATTCAGATCAACAACAAGCAGCAGTGACAGCCATTACTGCCTTCCCTGAATACAGAGGGCAGTGCAGGTTGGCAGCAGCTCTGTGTCCACAGCCCACTCCACACCTGCCTCTAGCTGAGGAGGGCTCTAGGGGAAGCAGAAGCAGAGGGGACATGCTCTCCAAACTAGCTCCAGAGCTGCGAGCTGCTGGCTTGCACCAGATGCTCTACATTTTTTTTCTTTTTTTTTATACTCCACTGTTTCTCCTCCTAGGGCGAGGGGTTTGGAGGAGGGAGGGCAGGAGGGAAGCTGCAATCAGGGGCAGTTGCATGTAGATTCCCCAGATGGTTGTCTCTCCTTCTCCTCCATGAACAAAAACAGACCCTCAGGGAGAAAAAGAAATACAACACAGCCACTCTGACTGAGCGAAGTTCCCATGACATCAGAAACCACAAGGCCGAAGCTCACGCTAAAGAGGAGCGTGGGGAGAGAGGAATCTCTTGGACTCTCATTCCCGACCTGGGGCTCAAACAACTAACCCCTTGCCTCTGTGCACGCACAGGCCTGGAGAGAAGGTGGGAAAAGCGCCTCCAAAACAACCTCTCTGCTCACTAAAAAAGCAAGCAGGGCCAATCAATGTGCTTTGGGAAAATGCTGCTGCCTTTCTGCAATGCCTGTGTGACACCAGCCTGCAGCAGAGAAAGAAAGAAAGAAAGAGAGGGAGAGGGTGGGAGGACCCAAAAAACCCCACTGTTTGGAGGGTGATGTGCTTCAAACCCACTGGCCTTGGGGCTGGAACAGCAGGGGAAGTGGGTCTGCAGCTCTGCTTGGTGCCAGGAGAGCACGGGTGCATCTCCACTTCCCCTCGGAGGTTCCTGTGAGCTGGGGATGACAGATGAGCCACTCCCTGTCCCCCCTGCCGCACGCTTCCCTCGTGGGTATGAGATGAAACGTGCACACACGCAAAGCACGGCGCTCCCGGCAGCGCTGGCGCATTACCCAGCACCAGGATTTGGCACCGGTGGGCACCCAAAGCAGCGGCTGCCAGGGAGCTCTGTGCCAGGCGGCTCCATCAGAGCCTCCTCTCCCCACACAGGAGGTTTGGCTGCCTGAGTTTTGATGCCAAACCTTCCTTCCCCCAGTGTCACCACCCTTCACAGGGGCACAGCTGGCATCAGCCACCACCACCGTGCTCTTCTCCCCTTCCCAAGCCAGAGAGCGCGAAGGAGGCAGGCACAGCTGGCCAGTGTCACACTTATGCCTGGCACAGCCACCACTGTGGCCCTCCTCACCCAGGACGCCCAGCGAGGGATGGCTTGGCTATGGTTTCAAGCTGGGTGGGAAAAATAAGAGGGATGAGAAGTGGAACAAAAAAACCCCATCTCCTTCCAGCCACAAAGGGCGAAGAGGGAGAGCTGGGGAGGAGAGCGAGAGGCGGCGAGCGCGCTGCAGTCCCGCAGTGACCCCAGGGGAACAGAGTGAGTCAGAGCAGCCATATTGAGCAGGAAATTACTCACAGACGTGGCGTTCCTGCCTCTCGGTTCCCAAGAGAATCGGCCTTTTGTAAATGGTTCCTCTGTCAGTGCAGGGGGGAGGGGGACGGCTGAGGCTGTGCTTTCCTGTCAGCTCCTTCCCTTCCAGCAGAAACCCGAGCCCTGCCTTCCCAAATTTAGAAGCCAGATTGAAGCTGAAATTCCTGCTGCCTGCCCTGAGCTCTCAGAGGAGCATCTGGGCAAGTGCAATGATCCCCCACAACAGCTGGGGTGTACCCAGCTCCCCTCCTCTGCACACACACAGGCAGCCCTGCATCTCTATCCTCTGCAACCCCTATGTGGTGGGCACCACAGGGATGCTCCCAAGCCCTACTTATCCTCACACTTTCAGGTACCACACACATCCCTTTGGCAGGCAAAGGCAGCAGCAGGGGAACAGCTCAAGTCCCAGCCAGCTCTGCAAACCTCACGCTGTTCCACGAACCCTGTGTTCAGGTCCAAACCCACCCTGCAGATTTACAAACATCAGGTCAGCTCATGCAAGATTCAGTCCCATGCCTGGGTGCTCCTCTAAGGAGGATGCCATGGTGGGCTCAGCCTGGACATCATCTTGCTGCTGCTTTAAAAGCCTGAGGTTTAAATACACACCTGGTAAACACCACAACAGCGTATATTCATATTCCTAAAACATCACCTGGGGGCTGAGAACAGTATCTGCTCAAGAGAATATTCTCTCAGTTGACAGAAAACAACCTTCCTCAGTTGTAGTGGGAAACAAGACCTGCTCTCATGTCGGCAAGATGTACCAGACCCACTATGGGAACT
The DNA here is from genome assembly GCA_013397155.1 of Irena cyanogastra. Taxonomy (NCBI): domain Eukaryota; kingdom Metazoa; phylum Chordata; class Aves; order Passeriformes; family Irenidae; genus Irena; species Irena cyanogastra. The sequence goes on from VWZV01008599.1 coordinate 801,907, forward strand.
GCTGCAGTGTTTGTTACATGTTTAACACCTTTAAAGGAGAGCTGTTTCCAGACGACAAGCTCAGAAGAAAATAATATCGTTCACTTATTAAAGTCTTTAATCCCTTCTATCTTTTTTTCCTGCTATTTTGTTTTGTTGTTGGTTTTGGAGAGAAAGCATTTGGAGGGCACTGAGGCTGCCTCACCCCCCCTAGTGGCAGTCACGGCCTTCCCGGACGCTTGGGAGGGAAAAAACCCAAGTTTTAAAAGGAAAATCTTCATAAAAATGAAGCAGTAACCCGCATGGAGATGCATTGAATATACCATGGATTTGGTAATGCAGGTGGCTGCCGTCCCTTTCAGCTCACGGCAGGAAGGCCAAGAGGGCTCCTGGCCACCAGGTGGCACTGGGTATCTCAGAAGAAACACCGAATTCCGCGATTCACAACAAATGTGCGGAAAAGGAACTCAAATCATTTATTTGAAAAGCCTACTAAAAACCAGACTTTCTGCAGGCAGAAGCAGAGTGACCTGAAGCAGCAGGATTGTGCTGGCTATTTTAAACTTCACCTGTCAACTGGGCGCTGCAGAATCTTCTACACACATTTCAAGAGATGTATGTTTTTTAACAGGTCAGTGCACTGTCTGAATATCACAGAGGTCTAAACTAAAATAAATCTTTGACCATCTTGGCTCCTGATTTCCTGTCCCCATCTTGATCTCTTCCACCAGCACCTCTTTATTACCCATGGTATGATTTATCTTGGCATTAAAGGTTAAACCCTGTGAGGTGCTGAGTACCAACAAACCCTACCAGATTTAGCAGGACTTGACACAGTACCTCCTGGGGTTTGGGCCAAAGGCTCCTATAAAGATTTCCTACATGAAAGGCTAAGATCATAGTCTGTAACCTCCCTTCCCATCTAATCACTAAATTAGAGAGGCGAGGAAGGGGGAAAGTGAACAGAACAAAAGGGAAGAACTGCACTCTGTCCTTCAAAATTAATCCCATCAACTTCCTCTTGCCAGAGACAAGAAATCCCTTACCACAGAGTGGGTAGTTCTTGCTCTCCCTGTCCAGACTGTGCAGTGAGGGAACTGGGAGAAACACAGCCAAATCCTCCACTGATGCTGCAGGCAGCAAGCCATGAGCTCCCTCACTGAGAAACAGCCCACGGCTGCCAACAAGCTGAGAATCACCCGCCCCTCTCCAAAGGGCCCTGCAGTGCCTGAGCAGAAACAGTCCTGAGAGCGCTGCCAGCTGGGGGAATCTCAGCACCACCTCTGCTCTAGGTCAGCTGCAAATAAGGTGCATTTAATGGGCAACTCTTTTGGTAGAACCTGGAGGAGACAGAGCAGCACAGAGGTTTGGGAGCCTGCCCTAAGCAAGGGGAGGCCCAGGGCTGCCAGGCAGCACCCAAGGGCTGCAGGGAAGGGAGGTTGTCTTGGCAAGCCCAGTCATTTTGCAGCTCCTACTTCATCTTCCTAGTTTATCTACAGGAACCAGTCTTCTCCATCCAAGCTCCCACTGACTGATCCAAGTGATGATCCAAAGTTATTTGCTTGCACTTGTTACAGCTCTCTTCAATTACAATCCACAGCCCATCCAGCTTAATTACACCTTCTTCTCAACATCCCTGTCTCAGCTCATTCAAGGAGAACACCTCAGCCATGCAACAATGGTTCATCTGCACTGTTCCACGAGAGCAAACAAACAGGCAAAGGAGGAAGAGAAAACCACTTCCAGAGCCAAGTATCTAATGTCAAAGAATGTCCCTGTGGGACAAACCTTCCATTCCTCACCTCTGTAATGAAGAGGATGCACTCCAGGAACATGAAGTCCTTATGGTTTTCATTTACCACCTTCTCATCAACAAAGTGCCGAGGCTCCAGACTTGGATGGTCTAAAAAGAGTAAGAGACAACAGGAAGCAACCTGTATGGCAATCCCCTCCTGAGACCAAGTTCAACCAGGTGGTGTGCTGCCCCTCACCCAGAAGCACAACTCTCCCATCAGAGCTCTTTAAAAGGCAGCACAGAGTTGCTCCCTTCTATCTCATCTCCCACTCAAATGCCTCTGCAGGAACAAAACTCCACTGAGCAGAAACTGCATTTTTAGCACCAAAACTAAGACTCTTCCTTTTAAAAAGCTTCATTGCAGTCATTGCAATAAAGACAGAAGTACTATACAAGGAAGCTTTCTATCTCCCAACCGGCTTTATTTGGAAAGCTGAGGTAAAAAAAAATAAAATCCAAGCTCCAAACTCTCCTGCTGTAAAATACACTAATCTGACATATTTGAATTTAAAAGTCAGCCCCAAGTCCCATCATCTTTACAACCTAGACAAATGAGGCAGAGGGTAACCCGGGACACAAGAAGATTTTTATTAGTACCTATCAGCTGGGAACTGCCCCATATGAAAGGCAGGAATTGGAAGTCGTCCAAGCCCCACACACCCTGGCTGCCAGCAGGTTCCATCCTGTAGGTTTTCTGCAGTTTTCTCATCACTTCCAGGTACCTGAAACCAAAGAGAACAGGAAGGGTTAAGGCAAGGTCTTCTCCTGTCTTTGACTTTTGTGAGGAGGAGAACAACCAGTCAGGGAAAGGACACAATTTATCACTTGTAAGCTAGACCCCCACATACAGCACAGTTCATAGAATATATATTCAGCTCCTTTGCCATAGAAAGCAGCCTGATGGCACCTAACACCAAATGCACAGAGAAATCCAGTGGCAGGATTTATCTGCCAAAGTCTTATGATCATGCAGATCCTTCCTCACCCCCACTGTTATTTGAAAACATTGACACTTGGCATCCCTTCACCAACTTCTAAAAGAGCACAGAGTTTTTCTACCTTACAGCAACCACTACTTCCACTTTTCAGGTGGAAAATTAAAGCTGGAAGTACTATTGAAGGAAATTGCTTCCATGCCACCAAACAGTGATACAGCTGGCATTAGATCTCTGCACTCCAAACACCCATTCCACCAGTTTCATCACTATCAACTCTACCTCTTGGGCAGGAAACACATCTAGAGGAGCAGAGGAGGCCTGCCAGTTGCATAGATTTTTTAATTTTTGATGCCTGAAGAGATGTTAGATCCTCTGATCAGATATTTCTGTCTATCACAAAGCACAGAGCCTCACCCACAGAGTTCAGTAACTTGTGCTCCACTAAAGTAACTCTCCAGAAGGACATTGCCTCTGAAGACAAGGGCCAATCACTTCTTTTTGAGATATTTATAATGGGTCAGTGTACAGTCCATTGAAAAGTACATCTGCTCCTAATTTTGTCTAAAATTATCTTCAGCTTTCCCATTCTACCCTTCCCCCCAAACAGCCCAATACCTCCAGCCCTTCTCCTCCCATTACCTCACCTGTTAAACACTTTGAAGACAATGGCCATCTGGTCATCCACTCTGAGCACACCGATTTTGCAGAGGCAGCAGAGAAAGGCTGCAAATGCAGCTTCGTGTCCTGGAGTTAAAAGACATGAAGAGACATGACACAGGTGTCTCTGGCCCCCAGGACAACCTTTCTGTGGGCACCACAACAGCTCTTCAGCAATCACAGCAGTCACAGTCCCCTCTCAACCCTGTTGTCACTGTTAATGCCATGAGCTGACAATATTTCATCTCCCTGCAGCACCCATCCAAATTATACCTTCTAGACATTCATAAAGTGATTATTAACTTAGAGAAAAGAAGTTCTTAAAGGAAAACAGCTCCAACTGGGCATGCTGGGAGCAAGGCAGGGACTTTCCAAGGAGCTTGGCACAGCAAGGGAAGTGGAGCACTGCAGAGTCATCCGCTTGGGGGATGCAAGAAAACCTCACATCTGCAAGCAAACACATTTCCTCCTGCTACAAAAATATCACCATGTTGGAAGGATGCAGATCCCATGACACTGCCAGGAACAGTCCATCCCAGAAGGTACTGGGATCTCAGGCTAAGCCTCTGCAGCTTGGCCCTTCAGCTAACAGCAAGAAAAAGAAACGACCAGCAAACTCAGAAATGTCTTTTAGTGGGAAGGACCACGGAAGAAGGGAGAGTACAGGATCAGCAGCTCAACACTGTGGATAGGTGCAGCTCCCAGTGTAGGAACAAAATGCACCCATAGTGTGGACATTGTGAGCTGGGACATGGGCCCCTGGCTTGGGACACACGGGATGGGAAGAGAGGTTGAATTTCCTTCTCTGAGCTGACCAAACCCCATCCAGCCTTTCCAAGGACAACATCTCCCCCTGGTGCCAGTGAGCCGCAGCCAGCACTGCACAGCCTCCAATCCTTCAGCCTTTACCCACAGCCTCCTCTTCCTCTCCCTGCCCTAGCCCAAAGTCATGTTTCCTTGCACTCACAGCATCCTGCTCTCCTGCCTTTTGGTGAGGACACAGCTATCCTCCAGAGAGGAGCAGAGTGTGCAGACAATTCTGTATTTAGTTCTCTTCTCACCGAAGCCTGTGTGATTACTTCACCTGCAATTCAGTATCTCCTCAGGTTCTTCTATCTTCAGATTTCAAAATCCCTCTGTAAGCAGTGATGTCCCTTTAGGGACACCTCCCACTGAACATGATTCTCACTCTAGTTCCAATTCAAGCCAGTATATTTTATCCCTTTAAACTGCCTGCTGCACGACTGCTGTATGCAGTGAAGCATGTCCTACAGCTCATCCCAGAACAGCTTGGTTCCCATTTCCCTGGATGAAATGTGAAAGGGTGTCATAGCTCTAGCACAGCTCCCAGTCACAGCTCTCAGTCACAGCCCACACAGGGCAGAGGGGTGAGGGGGCCCTAAAAGGTTCATTTCAAGCTGGCCCTAAAAATACTGGTAATGATATATTTCAACAAATACAGCACCCAGCTCCAAAGGGTCCCTTCCTGACAAATCCAGCCTTGGCCAGTGTGCAAGTCCAGGTACCTGTGCCATAGTCAATGCGGGTGGAGTTCCCCACAGATTCCTTCAGGTACACAGCCACTTCTGGGGCAGCATCAGCCAAATGCTTGGGAATCACTGCTGACACCAACTTTTCTGCCTCCTGAAAGACAGAAAAGACTCCCCTGGGTGAGCACAGATCTGTTACAGCCCGCAGGGACAAGGCACCCTGTGCTCAGATGCTGTCATAGCATGAGAGCTGCAATGCCTGGAAGGAGCATGAGAGAGGAGCAAACTCTCCTGTTGGAGAAGTGTCCTGGTTTGACAGGGGAGGAGTCTGGGAAGTGAGGCACACTGCCCTTCTGTGGGAGCTGCAGGTAACACTACACAGCACAGACATGCTCACCTGGTCTAGTTTGGCGTACCAGGTCCTGAAGGCTTTGTTCCCAAAGCGAGAAGGTTGATCCACTGGTGGGGTTTCATCGATCCATCTGTCGAGGGTGTTCAGCAGAGCCACCAGCTTTTCAATGGGCTACAGAGAGCAAGAGGGTGAGGGGTCACAGTGACATAAAACAGAGCAGTCCCTCAGTCTCTGACATCTCTCCCCGTGATTGGAGTCATTAAAGCCCACACCAGTCTTCCCAAGAGAGGCACATGGAAATGGGCTGCGCCAATCCTCCTCAAAACGCAGAGGGGACAGAAAAACCATTCTTCCCCACAGGAGAGCAGTCCAGTACAAAGCCTAGCCTGAGGGAGATTCCCCAGTCACTCACACATCTTACATGAGCCATAACAGCACCGTGCTCCAAAATCTCTTGGAGAAGAGCTGCAGAACAGTCCTCACAGGACTGAGAAGCAGGGAAGGGCCTCCAACACATAACTAAGGCTCAACATCTTAAGGGTCCTGCATTCTCCATAGGATAAAGAATAGCACATATAAAGTGCTATACATCCTCACCACTGGCTGATGATGTGATTTAAAGGCCCTTCTCAATGCTCTAATAATTGTCCTGAAGTGTCTCTTAGGAGCCAGGATTAGCAGTTGATGCTGTTAAACCACGACACAGCAAGTCAACCTTCTCAGCATAATTCCTGTTGCTTCTAACTCCTACCAGCCAGACCACCAGGCAGCTCCAGCCCAGGGACACCCACTGCACGTGGCAAAATACAACCTATCCAGGGGAAGAGGCAGCCTGGTTAGCCCACTAGTGCTCTCATCAGAGCAGGAATGAGAAGCTTTCAGAGAAATGTCTCAATTCAAACACAAAGCTGATGGGAAGACAGCAACAACAGCAAGACCACTGCCATGTTTCTCACACCCAGTGCTGGAAGTGAGAGACCCATGTAGGATGTATGAGAGTGGCCATGAAGGAAAAGAGATGCAGCAGGTAACATAGCACAATGTCTCCAGCTGTGCTGTCAGAGCAGAACTGGCCAATGCACACCATCTCCCTACCCGGCCCAAATGGCTGGAGAACAGCTACACCCCAATACCAAGAGGCAACACCACAGGCAGCAATTTTAGCAGCTCCAGACAGTTTCAGGAGGCTCTGAAATTGACAATTGGTCAAGCCTGCCAGAGACTCTGGGATTCTCCCTGCCCGACTCTAAGCAGCTGGAGAGCCATCAGCCACCACAGCAGCTGGCCAGGCCTCGGGCAATGTAGGCTCCTCTGTCTCGAGAGGGGATTCCTCCTTCAAGGGGACAAAGAGGACAGCAGAAGCAGCGGCTGGTTTGACTTTGCTGGAGGCATCGACCGTGTGAAGCTGGCTGGTCTCCTGGGTTGTGGTTCAATTCTTCACGCTGCTGTCGGGAGGACAAGGAAACAGCAGAGCCCAGCAAGTTTCCAGCCCTTGCAGTGCCACTCTAAGGGGGTGCGCAGAGCCAGGCATGGCAGAGCTGTGCTGCCACTGAACCAGCGGCAGGTCACTCCTGAGAGGAAGGGTCTCATGGCAGACGTAGCCCCACACAGTGACTCCTGAGGTGCACCCCCAAGGACATGGTAGGATCAGCCGGTGGGAACAAGCAGGAGAGGGATCCTCCCATCCCAGGACCTCGACATTTGGCCACTGAGCCAGACCAGAGACTGAGACAAGAGCTGAGCACACCGAGAACACCAAAAAAAAGGACAAGACAGCCTAAAGCTCTGAGTGACCCTGGAGGCACTAACAGACCAGTGCCCCAGATACATGTCGACCAAAGCCCCCTCTGCTTCAGCTCCCTGCTCCCGAAACACTGTAGGAATCAGACACATTCCCATTGCACTGGGCCATGTTTGGACTCAGCCCTACTCCTTCCTGGCTATTGCATTCCCCTCCAATTAAGCAACAGCATCCCCAGCACTGGGTTGCATTAAATAATTAAATCGTGCTGGTGATTTATTCGCCGGCACCAGCAGCTCATTATGAGCAGCCACCGTATTTCAAACCCTCTCCACGAGCACTCGGTGCTGCCTGGATAAATGGCTGGCATGGACCAGCTCCTTCCCTGGGGAGCAGAGAGTCCAGCCTCCCCTTCCCCACTCACTGGCTTTAAAGGGATTAAAAGCCCAGCCCCACTGAACACAGGAGAGCAGGACCCAGCTGCTGGCTCAGCCGCATCAATAAATAATTAAAGAGCTGTGGCTCATTTTGGGCTCAAGGCCCTTTGAAAAGGGGGTAACTAAAAGAAGCAGCTTCCCATTGTCCAGCAGAGGAAGCCTGTACATCCAGGGCTGACCCCTGTGGGGGAGAAAGGAGCTTATGGGAACACAGCCATCAGCACCACTGCAGCCTGTTTTGCCTGGCTGGGTTTTTAAGCTCTATTTTTGCTTTACCTTTCCAGTGATCAAAGCAAGGGCAGCCTCTCCCCTGCTCTCCTTGCTCTTCTCGTTGTGCTGATTTTGCATCTCCTTGACCCTGAGTTTGCCACCGGTCCCAAAGGCAAACCACAGGGCTTCCTACAGAGCACAGACCTGTCAGCAGCTCTCAAGAGCAGGGGCCAGGCAGACAGAGGTGCTGAGGAGGCATCACGGCAGCCAAAGCTGCCCGTGGCAACCAACTCTCCCCCTCTGGGCTCCTCAGGCCCTGTCAGAATGGGGGAGCTGCTAAAATCAGCATTTGCTGCTTCCCCCACTTCCTTCCTGGAAGCAAAGCAAGGCACAAGACCGACCTGTTTCCCCCAGTGCATTGGGCTGTTTGATGGGAAGGTCTGCTCCTTGCATGGCAAAAATTAACCTCGTCCTCTTCACTGCACTGCACCTCTGATCCAAGTCACTGCTCCAGGCTGCAGCCCCAGCAAGTTGCTGATGAATCCCCACGTGGGAAGCACTCCCTCCAGGAGGCGAAGGCAGGTCACAGCCTATCACTCACACAACCTTGTGCCAGACATAGTGTCTGTGCCAGAGCCTGCTATCAGTGCCTGTCAGATGCCTGCAGCAAACCCTGGACAGCTCCACACAATGTGCCAGTAGGAGCAGAGCAGGCTCAGCAAGTCTCCAAGGGGGCCCAGCCCCCACAGGATCCAGCAGAAAGGCTGGTATCGACACACACTCTCTGGAAACCACTAAGCTGCCTCTTTCAAAGCAGAGCAGACCATACTTCAATTTTTTATTCCATGGCAAAGCTATACCAGTAAGTCACAGAGAGGATATGCATTCAGCAGAAAGGATTTCAGGAGGTCATTTGCCAAAGGAAGGTGTCCCTGGCATTTGATCAGGGAGGAAGATGGGATGGCACAAAAGCACATCAGTACTAGGTACAGCAAAAGAGAAGAAAGCCGAGCAGAGATGCAAGAAGTGGCCACGAGGGGCTGAGCCTTTAAAAGCACAGATAAGCAGTTTGATCTACAAAGGAGCCTGTGTGAACAAGCAACCTCATCAACAAGACAACCCTGGGGATGCTCCACCTGTGCCTCAAGTCACAGACTTCTGCTCTCCTCAGTGTGTGGGGAATGAGATTTGTTCCCTGCCACTTCCCAAGCAGTTGGGATTGTGTCTCTTGTCTGTTACTTGGACTGGGACCATGGATGGAAAACATTCACTCCAAGAGGGCTCTTCTGCAGACACAGCCCTGGTACAGCTTTTCCTGACAGCTCAAAGGGCTTGTCGAAGAGGGTTAGGTTTTTCCCCCCTCTTTGTTTTGTTCACTTTTCATGCTTTGTTTCCCTCAAAGTGCTCTGTGAATGTTGGGAACAAGCAAGATCAGGACAAAGACAAAACTCAAAGGTGAAATGCAAACAGCAGAAAGCAAGAGCAGCATTTGACAGCAGTTTCTACTTAACTGAAGGAACAAAAGCGGGGCACAAAGCCTATTAGGGAGAGACTCATTATCCCTGATCCCCTCCATGAACTACAGGGAAGTTTCTCATTCACACACTGGCTCCTAGAAGGAAAGGCTGGACTCAACACAGTACTTCAAACACCACCATCAGCTGCCTTCCCACATCAGAATGAAGCTATAAACACAGGGCCCAGTCTGCTGCCCATTTTGCCTAGATCTTTATACATCACTCAGCTTTCTTGCATAGCCGTGATCAGTAAAATTGCATTCAAGAATCTCCTCATTGCAGCACAGACCAAGGGAGGGGGATCCAGTGTGAAACAAGGAAGCAAAGCTGGTGGCCAATGTGTGCCCTGTGGATTGGCAGCACTCAGAGAGCCCTCAGAGCAGCAGTGACACCACTGAGGGGGCCTGCTCTTTCCCTCTGGTTCCACTATGCCCTGAGAAGGTGAACAGCCATTAAAATTGGCTATGGCAGCAGGCAGGGACAAGTGACAGCCACTTTCATGCAAGGGGAAAACCAGGTGCTTTCTGCTTAACACCTTGGAAGGGGAGCTCCTGCCTCACAGGTTAAACCTCCCAGCCCAGCTGAAATCTCCCAGCCCAACCCAGCATCTCTGGGAGCTCTGCAGGCCCTGGGACTTTCAGCATGACCCTGAGCAAGGCAGGTGCAGCCAGTGACACACCTTGAGGTCACAACTGTCCAACCAGAGCTTGCACAACTTAGCTACAGCCTGGGCTGAGGAGATGGGTGCAATTAACACAGTCTGAGCAACAAGAAGGGATGGGGAGAGAAGTGGTTTGCCTACAGATTTTCCTACAGAAAAACCACTTGGGGAACAGGAATGGCGCAGACATCTCAGCATTTTTCCTGCAACCAGGAGGGAATATCACATCTTCAAAGCATCACTGGTTCCCCACTAGCTTCTGCTCACATTTTCAATTTCCCATCCACCAAGCACATCCAGAGTCTGAATCCTGAGGGGAGGATGGCACCCTGACATTTGCATTCCCATCCATAGCCCAACCACATTCAATCTCCCTTGGCTTCCAGATAAGCTACTAATTCATTCCTCACCCAGGAAATACTCACTGTAGAGCCAAAAAAAAAAAGTGAAAAAAGGCAGGAAAGTAACAAGGGGATCCAAACTCTTCTCCCACCTCTGAAACTTTGTATTCACAGGTCAGCTTCTTGCCCCTGACGCCTTCATTCAGAGTGAGGATGAAGCCCATGTAGTCTGCATATGCCTGCAAAAACACAGAGAGGGCAGAGCTTTAGGGAGAGCCCAGGGTCTGTCTGGGCACAAAACACAGCACAGGAGCATCCTGTACCCCAAGGGAACCTCTCCCAACACACAACACTACTTCCTTGGAGACACCCAGGGGTGCAGGGCTTGCTGTGAAATTACTGCTCTTTTTCACAACCCCAGAAGCAGAAGGCAGGTGGTGATTGCATCGCAGCGAAAATTACAGAAGGGAGAATCCTAAAAATGCTCACATTGACCCCAAAATCATTCCCTCAGCTCCTATCAGGTCAAATTCAAACTCTTCAGTTCTTCAGAGTCTTAGCCGTGCCCAGGCATCCTGCTCTGCACTGCTCCTCCCAGATCTGTTCTGTTACCTTCCCTTTCCCCTTGGACTCTGCCCCTGTGCTCACGATAGGGAAGTGGGAGACAGCCCAGGCTCCTCACTCCTCCTCTCTTTAGATTTGCTGCTTTGGAAGGATCATCTCCAGTGCAGCTCCACAGCAGCACACTGTGACTTCTCCCTCCCTGCATCAAAATCCTGACCTGGAGCAAGTCCTTAAACCTAGGAGACCTAAATTGGAAGCTGCACCCAGAGGTTTGCTTGACACCTGGCTATAACCTCAGTTTCTCTCGAGACATCTCACATGAGTCATCAAGCAAGAATTTCCTCTTAAGAGTAGGACAAGTCGGGGCCAACACCCCAATCCCTCAAAGGCAGAGAGGGAAGAACCTGCTTGTTCCACCAGCTCCGCACAGGCTGTAAACAAAAATTATCCAGGAAATTGAAGGGCTCAGCTATAGAGTCCTTTCCAGAACAGCACAGTGGGAAGAAACCAACCCAGGCTGGTGCTACCAGGGCCAGGCAGCAGAACCTTGCTTAAGGTGAGCTCAAACAGGGCTGGGTAAATCCAGTTTGGTTATAAAGTACATGCCAGATAGGATGAAACAGTCACCAGTTTCTCCTTCAGGTTGTTGGGAGGGAGCAGTAATCATTACTGCCAAGTAATTTTCCTACAAACAAGCACCAACTCTTCTGCTTTAAAACACAAATTCAATTATTTCCCATTCTCTGCCCAAGCCTCCTTTACTTCCTGGCTGTTCCCAGAGCAGACCTGGCTGCCACCAAAAAGATCAGCAGCATTTCCCAGTATTCCCTCTCCCCAGAGCCATACCTGAGATCGCTTCCACTTGGCCATGTCAGAAACCACGTTTATCTCCTTTCTGGGGACCATGAAGCATTGCTGGACAGGAGGAGCCACCTCCTCAGAGGTGCCTGGGAGAAACAAAAAAGAAGTAAAACAGAGGCACTATGGAAGGAGAAATCCTCTATTTTTCTTTCTTAGAAATGAGCTTTATTTCTCAGGAGATACAAAGCACACAAATCCATCCCAGCTGGGCTGTAAGCTCACCAAGTCCTCCTCACCAACATCCTCCTAAGGACACTGCAAGCCTTCAGACAGAAGCATTATGTCTGTTCTCATCATTAAAGATGCATTTCCCATTCGGACAGAGAGACCAGTGCAGGAGATAACAAAAGCAACATCCAGCCAGTTTAATTATTTCTGTCTAGTGCAGTCAAGCCTCAGGTCACGCTGAAGCACTGAGCTCTCCTAGAAACTAACCCTGCCTTGTTTTTAAGTGTTAAGCCTGACCTTCACTCCTCTAGAAAGGATAATTCCTGCATGGACAAGCTGGAGCAATAAATGCAGCCCAGAGCCACAGCTCTGGTCCAGGTAGCACCAGAACTTGGGGGATGATGGGACACAGCCTCTTCCAGGTGGAAGTTGTGAAGACTGTTTAATTTCAAAGCTCTCTCAGAGCCTAGGATGCAATATTTAATGCAAATGTGAGTTTCTAATGAATTAGAGGGGCTTTTTCCCCAGCATCTGAGCCCAGGGCCCAGCCTGCAGAATCAGAAAAGTTCCAGGAGATTTAAAGTAATTTGTTTTATGCTCCTGGAAGTGCAACATTTAATAGGAAGAGGCAGTGCACAGAGCACTGTCAAGGAACCTGAGCACTAATGACAATTTATGAATTCTGTCAGAGTCACTCAGTTCACCTTTTTAAACCCAGAAAATCTGCAGGCACTTATGCAGCACCAGCTGCCCTGACACGCTCCAGCAACTGCTGTCCACAACCCAGCCAGTTCAGGCACTGTCTCCCTAACAAATACCATCAAACTCCAACTCCTTAAAATATCAGCTGCATTACATAGAAAACACTATCCAGAAGCATCAGCAGCCTTTTCCACAATGCTCTCTAGCAGGCAGATCAGATTAAAATTCAAAGTCCCAGGAACCACACAGAGTCCACTATAGATTTGTCATACAACCTTTGACAGTCATTTGACTTCTCTGCCTTTCACATTCCCCATGCACAGAACAAATTAAGCCTCATCTTCTGCTCTGAATGTTGCAAAGTTCGGTTCATTCCTGCAGAAGTTACAGCAAAACTTCAAGGTATGAGCATGAACAACATGTGATGAATTTAAATTAAAGACACGTCTGTCCCTCTTCTGAAAATTCAGCACACAACTCACAGCAACTGGCACCATACCACAGACCTGGAGCTCTGCTTTTAAGAGTTTATAACATGAAAACAATGAAAAACTCCCAAGCAGTGATGTGAAAAGGCAAACACTGACGTGTCCATTAGTATAGGTGACATAAATCCCAGGGCAGCTGTCCTGGTCTGGGTGTTTGCCATTAACAGAACACCTTTCATCTCTTTGCGTGTGTTTCTCAGCCATCACTGCTTCTGCCCCACACTTTGTGCAATTCCTCTTGGAGAGGAGACCAGGAATATTCAAGGAAGGAAACAGAGAGGGCTGCAGGGGTTACAGTGTTCTGGGATGAATACAGAAGAGTCCAAACCTACTGGTATGACAGAGACAGGAGTGCGGTGGGTCAGCTTTATGAGAAGCAGCTTGGACAGGGGAGGCACTTTCAGGCTTCTGTGACGGTGTGAGGAGGGGGAGTCAAAGGCTCAGCACGAGAACCAGTCACAAATCCGGGCTGGGGGTCACAGGGATCCCCGATCCAGAGGCTCAGTCTCGACCACCAACCTCGCCCGGGGGTGGTGCCGACACTCGGGGGCCCCAGGTCCTTCACACCCTCAGCAAATCCCCCCCCTCCCTCCCCCTGCCCGGGCCGGGCGCTGCTGCCACCGCCCCCCTCAAGCCGGGCCCGGCGCCCTCGGCCCAGCACTCCCGGAGCGTGGGGCCCTGTACCGGCGCTCCCTGGCCCTGAGCACGCCCCTGAGAGGCCCTGAGCGCAGCCCATAGCTCGGTGGTTCCCAGAGCACCCCCGGCCGCCCCTCACCTGCCCGCCGCTCGGTCTCTGCCATCTTCCCGCAGCCCGGCCCGGCCGCCCCTCACCTCCCACCTCCGCGCACGCCGAAGCCGCCGGCGGCCATCTTTGAGCAGGGCACGCCGGCCGGCTCTGTCTTTCCCGCGGCTGTCACACGGCGGAGCGGCCCCTGCCGGCCACCGTCGTGTTCACGCCGCCATGTTTGTGAAGGGCGCGGCCCTCCCTGCCCACACCGGGGAGGGACGGGTGTGCGCGGAGGGGAGCGGAGGCGCGGAGGGGCGAGAGGAGGGATCCTCCTCACCATCTCCGGGAGAAGGCAGCGGAGAGAGGGGTCGCAGCACCGCTTCACCACCGGTTGCGGCGCTCCTTCCGCTCAAAGCATCACTCTGCCTTTCCCAAAGATGGCAACGCGGGAGTCGCCCCACTCCAAGATGGTGGCGAGGCGGCCCCGCCCCGGGGCGGTGGAGCGAAGGCGGCCGGGGTGTCCTTGCGGCGGGCTCGGGGCCCGGGGTGCGGGGCCATGCTCGCCTTGGTGGCCAGGGCTGTGGTAAGAGCGATACCGGGAGGGGCGGCTCCGCCAGGACCGGCCGGAGACGGGGCGCGAGGTGGCGATCGAGGGTCCCTACACTGGGCAGGGTACAGAGTGGGCGGGCGGCGAGCCCGCGTCCGTGCGGGGCCTTTAGCCGGGGCAGGGCAGGCGGTGGCTCCCGGCGGTGCCGCTATCGGGTCCGGCCCTGCACAAGCACAAGCCCGGGTCCCCAGTCAGGGCCGTGCGGGCAGGTGGGCTCGGTGCCACCTCCCCGGGGGCGAAGTCAGTCCCCCACGCCCGCTGTTTTCGTCCCGTGCCTGGCGGTAGCGTGCACAGTGAAGCTGTTCGGGACGGAGATGACAGTCCCAGAAATGGCAGGGTTGGAAGGGATGGATCTCTAGACATCACCCTGCCCAACCCCCCTGCCAACGCAGGTGACACAGGAACGTGTCCAGGTCTCCAGAGTGGGAGACTCCGTGCCATCCCTGGGCAGGCACTAGGGCACAGTGCTCTGCCATCCTCAATGTAAAAAAGTTATTCCTCATGTTGAGGGCAGACTTCTTGTGTTTTAGTTTATGGCCATTGCTTCCTCTCCTGTCACTGCGCAACACTGAAGGGAGTCTGGCACCACCCTCTTGACGCCCACCTTGTTGATATTTATATGGATTGTTGAGATTCTCTGTCAGCCTCCTCTTCAGATTAAACAGGACGAACTCACACAGTCTCTCACTCTCCTCATACAAGAGATACTCAAGTCTCTTAATTATCTTTATGTCCTCCTCTGGGCCCTCTCCACCAGTGCCTTGTCTTGTACTGAGATGTCCAGTTGGGGTGGGACAGCAGGAAGGTGGCTGCTGGACAGGGAGGGGGCAGGGAAGCCCAGGCAGATGGCATCGGTGGCTCTCAACATGCCCATCCTGCTACACACACGGCAGAGCTGTCAGATCCCTGACAGGCTTGGGAGCTGCTCACTGCAGCCCCTTCTGGGTCCTGTGAGAAGGAGACAGAGCAACAGAACAGCAGCCACAGTGTGGATCCACTCACAGTTACTGAAGGACCACGCAGGGCCGGTTGTCTCTGGGTTTAAGGGGCACTCCAGATTACAATTTAAAAATAAAAGACAAACCTCTGACATCCTGGTACTCAATGCTGTGGCTGTGCTAAGAATCAGCTAGGAAATTCCTTCTGCTCCCCAGCAGGTGGATTTCCTTTCCCACCAGCTTTGCAGGCTCTGGAAAAGGTTCTTTGCTGTGTTGGAACGTGGCTCAGCAGCGATGCCAGCCCACAGGCTGGCCCTGTCTGCACACCCTGCTCCGCTGGTGTTTGTTTTCCTGCTGCTTGTGGGGAAGGTTGGGCTGTTCCCTCTGCTGCCAGCTGCCTCCTCAGCTGTGATCACTGTACCTTCTCCCACCAAATCCTTGAGTTTAACCCCAAACCAAACAAGCAGGGGACAGAAAAGAGGCAATATAACAAATGCATTCCACATTTTAACATACAGCAGCTTCCATGGGTTTGTTTTGGGATTTTCATTGTTACCCCATAGAAATTCTGCAGTGGTTTGTTTGGGATCATCATACTCTATTTGAGCTGTGCAGACTGCTTGTCTGTCCTTCAGTTCATTAGACAGACACGAAGGAGGGGCTCCTATTCCTTGTGACTGCATGGCACTCTCATTGCCCTGCTGTGGAGATACTTTTTGGTTGGTTTTTTTTTTGTTTGTTTGGTTGGTTTTTTTTAAGAGTTGACAGCCCAGAACTCCCCAAAGTCTCAGCTTGCAATAATGACCACACATGCATGGGAAGTGAGGTCAGTTAAGGTACTGCCCATGGTGTCACCCCCAGGAAATAAACTGGGGTCTCTCCTGCCTTATGTCCAGGTCTCTCTCCCAACAGCCACATTAGTTTCATGGTCCAGGCAAAGGCTGAAGTAACAACATCCCCACTTCTGCCCTAGCTGGAGCCCAGAGCTTGTTCAGAGAGAGGCTCTAGCCAGGTATTGATCAGCTGCCCAGAGGGGCACCTTCAGGGCAGTTTTTGCAATCCAGTGGTCTGATAATTCCTGTCCCCTGCTGGGCTGTGCCAGCCCTTGAGCCCTCTGATCGGAGCAGTCATGTGGCAGTTGGCTAATGAGGTGACGCCCTGCATGGGCAGCACATTGTCAGGTGGAAGAGGAGACCCAGACAGGCCGAGGGAGAGGTTTACGGTCTTTTCTGTCCTACCAGCCATGGACAGGAAGCAGAAGCAAACAGAGAAGGTACAGTATGCCCAAGCTGCTGTGATCAACACCTTTCTTTTCCTCCCAGTCGCACTCTTCTTTTATGCTTCAGTAATTCCTCCTCCTGTTGTTTTTCTCATTCCTTCTCCAAACCTCAATCTCACAGCTCTTCTCGGGTCCCACAAAGACCCAACTGTCCAAAAACAGGGCAGTTTCTGGGGGGGCTTTGTCACCTCGTAGATTTAGCTCTTTCTTCTCTGTGCTTAACTGCTGGGAGGAGGTGTGGGGACAGCTATTTTCTCACTGTTTTGGAAGTCAAAGGGAATGTTCTCAGTGGCTTTGCATTCTCAGTACATTGACAATGCAAAGTCCAGAGTCCTGCAGGAGTGTCTGATTCAGTAGATGCATGGGAGAGGGAGGTGCAGAGGGAAACGGAAACCTTGAGAGTACTATTGAAACATCTTCAAGCTGAAGAATGTCCAACCCTGTTCATCCAAAAGGATGTTGTTATTCTTTCTGGGGAAAACTGGTGAGTTGATTTCCTGGTGAGCACTTGGGTTTGCTCCGTTATATTTCTCCAGCCAGGGAAGTGGTTGGTGTTTTCTAAGGCTTTTGCTCCCACATGACCCAATTGGATCGTAGGAGCCTTTTGGCATCACCCCCAGTTTCCTGAATAGACAGAGAAAAGGCAATCCTGCCCCAAACTTAGCTAAATTCTGCCTCCTCAAAGCCAAAAGGGTAGTTTGGTTTGGCACAAGGGTTCTGCTTTTTAGCCTTATGCTTTTGTAAGAAATAATGAAAGTTTTTGATAGTACATAAGATGATTATTTTTTTCACAACATTCTTCCCACTTACCATGGGATGGAAGGGTTTGACTTTGTCCTTCACATGGAGACTTTCAGCTGGAAGGTATCCAGAGAGTGAGGAGATGTGTCCTTATCCCAGTAACATTTTCTCTGAGGAGCTGAGAATAGGTATCTTGGAGATGGGAGTTTCTCTTTCACAGCTTTCCTGGATGTCTTGCACCCTCTCCAGCACACAGCCGTGCTCTTCTCCCAGGCTGGGGCATCCATGTGCCCACAGAGAGGCTGGGATGGAGACTCCTAGATCCAGGTTCTTTGCTACCTCGGGGGAAGTTTTGTCTCTACATGTGCTCTGTGCTTTGCAGGCCAGGCCCTGTGGCCTGCTGAAGCAGACAGCTCTAAACAAGATCCCGGGCAGATTCCGGCTCCACCAGGAAGCGCTGCCCCACCTGCCCGTGCCACCACTCCAGCAGACACTGGATCGGTACCTGCTGGCCCTGCAGCCCATCGTCAGCCCCGAGGAGCTGAGCCACACGCATGAGCTGGTGGCTGAGTTCAGCAAGCCGGGAGGTGTTGGGGAGAGGCTGCAGAAAGGCCTGGAGAGAAGAGCCAGGAAAACAGAGAACTGGGTAGGTCAGGGCTCTGGCCCCAGCTCTGGTTAGCGAGGGTGGAGGGCTGATGTGCATCTCTTCCCTGTCCTGGCTGCATCCACCTGTGTTTTAACGGCATCATCTTCCTGACCAGTTTGCTGCTGATCTCTCCAAGCTGTGCAAAGGATTTGGATGAGCAGAGAGATTATGGCAGAACAGGGAGTCACTGGCCTGAAGTCAAGACTGAAGGCTTGAACCTGTCAGCATCACATAGCTGCCCCAAGAAGTTGAAGGAAACCCTCTGCTCAAGCCCTGCACCAAAAGCCACCTATGCCTTGCTCAAATCCTCCTTTCCCCTTCCACCTGCATAGTACAAACCCCTAACATTTTGTTTGCAAAGTGCGGGGCAGAACTGGGGGCAGGATGCTGAGACCCATCAGCCAGGATTGGGTTGGACAACAGCATGTTTTCTTTTTCCATCCCAGCTCTCAGACTGGTGGCTGAAGACAGCTTACCTGGAATATCGCTTGCCAGTTGTGGTCCACTCCAGCCCAGGTGTGGTTTTACCTAAGCAAGATTTTCTGGATCGACAAGGTCAGCTCAGGTAAAATCCCTTTCTACCTTCCCTTAGGTTATAGGTGGGATGAGCTTTCTGTGTTCAAAAAGGGATGAGGGTATTAAGGCAGATTGGGAACGAGTAATGTGGTCCCCAGGTCTGAGCTGTCTTTGCTGTAAGAGCAAGGCTGCCAGGCTGTAAGGAAACTCCTGGTTGCACCAGACTAAATATTTCATATGGGGAGAAAACCAAAGAGTGTGATTCAGGTATTAAACAGCAACTGAGAATCTACATTGAGGTCTTTGCTCAAG
Source organism: Irena cyanogastra (assembly GCA_013397155.1). Lineage (NCBI taxonomy): Eukaryota > Metazoa > Chordata > Aves > Passeriformes > Irenidae > Irena > Irena cyanogastra. The sequence continues at coordinate 820,574 of VWZV01008599.1, forward strand.
CACAGATCTTCAGTGCAAAATGGTCCCATCACTGACTGAAGACATTGTGAGGTTGTATTGGAGGCACTGTGATTGTGTGTGCAGTTGAAGGAGGCACCAAAAGCAGCCCAGGCATGTAAAGGAGATGACCCAGAAATGCCTCTGGAGTTTGCTAGTTTATAGGGATGGGGAAGCCTGATAGGGACTGTCCCCTATTGTGATTCATGGTTTAGGAAACTTGACAGTGACCAGCCTTTCCACTCCAAGCTTTTCCTTGCAATCAGACCCTGCCATACCCTCTCTTCCTCGTGGGCTCCCTTTAATTTTTAACTACCACTAGGAGTGTGTTGACTCCATCTCCAAAACATCACCACCGACCTTTACACAGCTACCTTTGCCACAGTTACCAGTCAGCACTACCCTGGCAGATCAGAAGTACCAGCCAGGGGATCAATGAGGCTGGGAACAAATCCTTCTTCCCACCCCTCGATACTCCTGAGCCGAGGATTAGCCTTACATCAGTGCAAGAGTACACAAATGTCTTGAAAGCTCTCTGTCATATTATTCTCTCTTAAGTTTTCCAAATAATCTGGAGAACTGCAAGTGCCCAACCAGTGGAATTCAGCAGCTGCATAAGAAGGTGGACTCCTTTGTAAAATACAATTTAAAAGTATGCTTGGGTAGTTTGTGGCTGCACAAAGAAGTTTGACAATGGAGCTTGAAACTAAAGCTTCCAAAAGCAAAAGGCAAATTTGGAAAGTGGTGTTTTTTTACTCCTTAAGCTGTCAAAACTGCTGGCTGAAAACAAGTCAACCAACATCTCCAATCTCCTCGAGCCCAAACCCTGCTTCCAGGCTGTTAATTCTCTGGAAAGGAACACAAACTCTCACTGGTGTTTCCCTCATGTTTTGCAGTTAGGCTCAGGAATTTTAATTGAAAACTACTTTGCAGAATGTCTCATTTCACAGAACCCTTAGGTTCTTGGAATTGTGTCCTTTGATCTTTCCTAGGGATGGTCAGGCTGAGCCAATCTAAAGGATACTGCCTGCAAATGCCAAATCATGACCTCACTCAGCCAACAACACAATCTCCTGTCCCAGTGACCCCCTGCCTCCTTCCTTCAGGGTCAGGTGGGAGCACCCATGTCAGAGATAGCCAATCTGTCACTTCCAGCTAAGCAGCTTGATGTGGCTTGTCACACACAGCCCTGCTGGGAGCTGGCCTTGGCAGCATTTACGTTGATCCTAGTAAACACAACACCTCAGTGTCCACATGTAGCACACCTGCTTTGTTTCCAAGCCCTCAATGCCAGAGGAAGGTTCTCCAGAGTTATGTTAGTAGCAGGATGTTCGTTGGGATAGGAACTCAGTCATGAGTGGTGTCTTAGATGCAGGGAGAAACAGCTGCATCTTGGCTTAACACTCCAAGGTGGCCCCTAGCCAGGGAAGGGCATAAATCCCCTTCCCTTGGTGCTGTTTTAATGCTGAGAATCAGAACTCAGATGTGATAAAATCGTAACACATCAGTAGCAAACACTGCTGTTAGAGGGTCATTAATGCATGACTGAATCCTGATTTCTTGAAAGCTGTCCAGAGTTCCTTGGCTGTATAGTAAGAGATAAAAAAAGAAAGTGCCACACAGTAGGACTATCCAGAGTGGCTGTGTCAGTGAACCAGAGATGGGCACAACAGGGGCTTGGCAGAAAGGCTGAGCTTTCTGAGGAGCACAGAACAGCTCTGCTAATCCTCCTCAGCTCATCCCTCAGCCTCAGACAAGTCTGTGCTTGATCTCAGCTTTTTACACTTGGTATTTTTCCAGGTTTGCTGCCAAGCTGATCGAGGGTATCCTGGATTTCAAGACCATGATTGACAAGTGAGTTAGTGACCCTCCTGAGAGCTTACACCTTCTTTAATGTCACAGAGAGGCTGAGCCTTGTCCATAAATCTCCCATATAGAAATGCAAGAGATGACAGCAGAGATTTGGAAAGAGATACTGTAATCCCCAGCACCCCCAGTCCCCTCCAGTGGAAAAAAGCAAACTTACTCTTCTGTCTTCACGTTCTTTGTTTACCTTAATGCTTTCATTGGCATGGGAACATGCTTGGAGGGAGCGAGCAAGACTGACAGTCTCATGGAGCTTTGCACTTCTGTTTGCTCATAAGACAAGCTGCAGCTCAGGCAGCAGGAATTTTAGACTCTAATTTTGGGTTCCTGGTGTTTCTAACCTCCCAGCTAGATGGCATGAGCTCTAGATAAATTTGTTCTTCTCTTACCCTTTTTATTTTCCATAAGGTGTGTCCAGCAAATCTCTGCTGGTCCAAAAATATGTTTACCAACACCAACAGTCAGACAAAGTTCAGGGTAATTGAAATATGACTGCAGAAGTGAATGACTGAGCCTCTGCCTAGTTCATGAATCATATCAGCACATCAGATGCTCGTCACTCAGAACTACAACCGTGGAGTAGGTCCAGAGATCTGATTCTCTGGTGTCACAGAAAGGACAGTGTTTTTTTCCTTCCCAAGTGAAAGGCCAGCAAACAGACATTTTTTGTAGCCTGTACTAAGAAAGCTGCTAGAAATGTGGAAGGACAGCCCCTTTTCTATGCCACCAATACCTTTAGGTTTTGCTGGAGGGAGGGAGTGCAGCTGCAGGGCAGAGCCTATGACCTGTGTGAGGAGCACAGGCCTGTTCACACTGATCTGTTCTCTCTCTCTCCTTCCTCCTTACCTTGCTGTGTCTCCAGTGAGACCCTTCCAGTGGAGTACATGGGTGGGAAGCCCCTCTGTATGAACCAGTACTACCAGATCCTCTCATCCTGCCGCATTCCTGGGCCCAAGCGGGACTCCATTGTCAACTATGCCAAAGGCAAAAAGCAGTCCAGACACATCACAGTCGTTCACAACTTCCAGGTAAGGCAACTGCTGGGCTTTCAAGGTTTGTTAAGGTACAGGTGTCCCTTTTGCTAGCTGTTATCCAGAGGAAAGGGAATAACAAAGTCTCTGCCCACAAGGTTTGCCTCACTAGGCATTTGTTCTTGCTCCCTTTATCCCCTTTGGCCAGTGGCAGAATTGCCACGTGTAATCAACACACTAGAGGCAGAAAAATACTGTTTTCCTCTGTTTCTTCTCCCTGTAATTCCTGTCTCTCAAAGCCCAGAGACCATGTCTGCAACTGGAAACTGTAAGTGAAAATTAGATAACAAACCCTCCCACTGTAGCTTAGTCTCAGAAACAGGAATTCCGCATTGGTCCTTGTTACCATGGCTTCATAAAACCAGGACTGTATTTATGCCCTACAAAGGAAGCTGGACTTGGGTGTCTCAATTTTGAGCATCCTTCAAAAGTCTTGCAAGCTGAGTTCTTCAGCCAGTTCTTACCTTCTCAAAGTAGCTGTTCCCATTTTCTGCGGCTGGACAATAATTATCTTCTCTCACTGTCTGTCTCTGTCCTTGTTGACTCTTCTCACCTTCAGTTCTTTGAGCTGGATGTTTACAACAGTGATGGATCTCCCCTTACTGCTGAGCAGCTCTTCATTCAGCTGGAGAAGATTTGGAACACCTCCCTCCAAACAAACAAAGAACCTATTGGGATCCTCACTACCAACCACCGAAACAGCTGGGCAAAAGCCTACAATAACCTCCTGAAAGGTCTGTAGAGCCCCTAACACACAAGTGCTAACAAACACTGCAGATCCTTGAATAAGAAATCTCCCCACTGTACTCTGCTCAGTTCTTTCTTTTGGAAGCTTGTTTTGGACAGGTAACATGAGCTTTCCACCTTAAAGAAGCAATCATTGCAATCTATTGTAATTTTTGGGTTGGAAGGTACAGATTCAAAGTGTGAAGTTTAGTGAAATCCCAGAGTTTGTTGCCTTGCAAATGGGTAGGAGGTAAGAAAAGTGAAAAAAGGAGGGTGAATGCAGCATTTTCACACCCATAACCCAGCTGGCTGCAATTTGAATAGCTGTGTACACCCCCACTGAGGTACAGTGGGAAACCAACACTGCGTCCTTCAAACCCACTCTTTCAAATTTCTCTCCTTCCAATGACGCAACTCCCTCTTACTCACAGTCCATTTCTCTCCCAGATAAGACCAACAAGGAGTCTGTGCGTACGATTGAGAAGAGCATCTGCACCGTGTGCCTGGATGCCCCCATGCCCCGGGTGTCCGAGGACATCTACAAGAGCCGCGTGGCTGCGCAGATGCTGCACGGTGGCGGCAGCCGCTTGAACAGTGGCAACCGATGGTTCGACAAAACCCTGCAGGTAAGAATTGATGCTCTAAAGGTACTGAAGAGGTGGCTCTGAAGGTGTTTCCTGAGAGTACAGAAGTCCAGAAAATCCCAGGAACCTCTTGCAGGGAAGGTCCTCATGTCGAGAGTGGAAAAACAAGGGAGACAAGGAGTGGTGGCTGATGTTGTGAGATCCTGTGGTTCCCCCTGCAGTCACCAGCATTCGTTGCTGCCTCAGGGACTTGTTTCTTTTCTGCTTCTGCCCACGTTTATTCAGTGCAGCAGGTCTTTGTGTTCCTTATAAATCAATTTTCTGCCTGCGGTGAACAATGCCTCGTCTGCTCGGAGGCAGCCCAAACGATGGGAGGTCTGTTCCTTGGATCTCCTGCAGGCTTGTCACTTTTCCTGGTTCTGCTAGAAGCTGCCCAATGGCATTCTGTTTTGTTTTTTGAAACATGCACTGCCATCCCACAGCATCCCTCTGATCTCTTCTCCATTCAGTCTTGTCAAGATCCTTCAACAGCAGCTGCTGTTGGAGCTTTTCCTTCATTAGTTGGTATATCCTGGCTTGCGGATTGTAGCAATGGTGCTTTAGAGGACTCTTCTCATACCTGCTGAACTCTTCATAGTGTTTTCAGCTGTTTTGTTCCTATTTGGAACTCTTCACCAAAGGGATAAAGTTTAGATGTTCCAGCTGATTGAAAAGTAATGGTAAGCCAACATATGGCAATGTTATTCCTGTACTGTGGGTGCATCTCAGTAAATCAAAACCACTGAACCTCTCTGTATGGCCAAAGCACTGAGCACACCAGTATGTCAGGCACACCCTTATCCAGGAAATTTTACAGAACGGTAACAGTGCTCTCAGATCTTTTGCACCTGCTGAAAGGATTCCACAGCTGTCCTACTAAAAAAGACCTTTCAGTGTGCAAGGGCAGGCTCCGATGCAGACAGGGAGACACTGAGATCTCTCTGGGTATCTTCTGCCTCAGAAACTGCTTGTCTTCAACACTATCCTCTCGTGCTTCTCACCCAGTTCATCATTGCTGAAGATGGCTCCTGTGGTCTTGTATATGAGCATGCTCCCTCCGAAGGGCCACCCATCGTTTCTCTTCTGGATCATATTGTGGAGTTCACGTGAGTCTTGCCCCTGCTTTTCCTCAGCATTGGAAATCCCTTATTGGCATTGTGAAGGGTGTGTCAGGCTGTGACCAGTGCCACAAGGTGTTAGGGAAGGTCTCCTGTGCACTTCTATCCAGGCTGTGGCATTCCTAGCTGAGCCTCATGCCAAAAGTCTGGTCAAACAGAACCATTTCTCTGCGCAGGAAGAAAACCGAGGTGGGCAAATCACCTACAGTTCATCTGCCAATGCCCAAAAAGCTGCGGTTTAACATCACACCAGAAATCAAGAATGACATAGAGACGGCAAAGCAAAACCTCAACATGTAAGTGTGAAGCAGTGGAGAAGTGGGTGGGTGACTGAGGGAGTAATTCTTGTCCCCCTTTGGAGCCTGTCAGTGGTTTAAATGAGGCTTTCCCCACTGCAGCCAGGGAGTTTTCCCAGTGAATTCTGGGCTCCACAGCACTGACCTGAGCTGAAAAGCACTGCCAGGAATAAGGTCAGAGGTTACTACTGATTCATTCCATTTGCTAAGAAAGAGCAAGGCTTTACTGGATCCAGCCAAGAATACTGGAGCGTAAATACACACATGACCATCTAACCTGGTGAATATTTTCAGCAGTGGCCAAACATTCTTACCTCTGTGGTGCTGCCCAAAGAGATCTGTGTGCTGGAGCTCTCTGTGCCTGCATAGGTCAGATCCAGATGGCCCTTGTGAATGCAAATCCATCCCACTGTGTTACAAGAATCGGCAACAAACACAGGAACAGTTCCTCTTTCTTTCCTTGTAGAATGGTTGAAGATCTGGATATCAAAGTCATGGTCTTTCATCAATTTGGGAAAGGTTTCCCCAAGTCAGAGAAGATAAGCCCTGATGCTTTCATCCAGCTGGCCTTGCAGCTGGCATACTACAGGTAAGACCACCCATAGGTCATTCCTCAACATCCTCACTGACAGACTTAAACAAGTGAGCTTGATAAAGATGGCACAGACAAAGTTCTCCCAGGGCAGGCTCACTTGCGTGGCATTCTCCTCCCTGTCCCAGGATGTATGGCCATGCCTGTTCCACGTACGAGAGCGCGTCGCTGAGGATGTTCCGCCTGGGCCGCACCGACACCATCCGCTCCGCCTCTGTGGACTCCCTCAAGTTTGTGCAATCCATGGACAACCCTGACAAATCGGTGAGGATCTCAAAGAAGTGAAGTAAGAGGAATCCAGAAAAGAGAAAAGCTGTTTATTTGGCTAACCCCATGTCATCTGGTTTCAGCTAAGGAGGGCTGCACCCCATATTGAACTAAACCATAGCGCTTGCAGTACCTTTTCACATCAGGGGTTTGATTTGACTTTTCTATCATATGTACTGAAAGCCTGGGAAACATCACATGGATGTTTCTGAGCCCACCAAAAGTCCTTTGTAAGGATTTTCAGCTACTCAAACTTTCTGCTACTGATGGATGAACTGTGTTCAGAATGAAGTAACACTGCCAAACAAAATGATGTAAAAATTAAATCTCATAAATATAAATGAGTTTCATACAGACACGCAAAGCAGAATGTCCTCCATCCTAGGGAACAGCCAAAATTAGGTTCTCCATTCTTCAGAAAAACTTAAACAGATCTGTATGTTCTCAGGACCAGGAGAAAGCAGACCTGCTGAGGAGAGCCACACAGGCCCACAGGGAATACACAGACATGGTGAGTGTCCTCTATGCAGACAGGCTTGGGAGTTTACCCAGCAAATGAAAGTTCTGGGGAAAGACAAGACCTGAACATCTTTTGCTCCTGACAAAGCAGTGTCACCATTAGTGTTGCAAAGGTCTGACTCTGATCTGACATTGCTCTAAAGCCACAGACTGAATCCTCTCTAGCTGGTGTGTTAAGTGTCCCTTGGACTGGCCTAAAGGAGAGAATCAAATACTACAATAGCTTAATTTCTTACCATCACTGTTGCTAATAAACACCGAAGTTGTACAAGGAGCCCTTAAACCAGAGGGAGTCCATGGGCAGGAACTGTAAGGTTGTTTCCATTGGTGTGTTTAATTTCATAGTTCTTTCAGACAAGATTACTGGTCTTAAAGGCAACATCTACTTTCCTTCTAATTTTAAACATTTAGAGACTTTTTAGAAGTATTCTTTTCTTTAAACCAAAGAAATAGTTTTGCTCACTTGCTGCTGGCCTGGCTTTCATTGGTCCATCCTTGCTTTCCTCCAGGCCATAAGGGGCAATGCAATAGATCGGCACCTCTTGGGGCTGAAGCTCCAGGCAATCGAGGACCTGGTGAGCATCCCTGAGCTCTTCATGGACACAGCCTATGCTGTTGCAATGCACTTCAATCTCTCAACCAGCCAGGTACAACTCACCTGAGCCAAAAGCACGCACTCTCTGTTCCTTTTCATGCCTTCCTTCTTCCATGTTTCTCTTCAGTTCCTTTCTGTTAGAAACTCATCTACATTGGGTCAGAAATTTCTAAGCTGGCTGTCAATCTCATAAAGCTACAGATCTGATCTTAGACCTGCCACAGTCCCTCACAGTCATGTAAAGCACTAACATAACCAGAGCCAAGATCACCAAGAGCGTTTGCTGTCTAAATCTAAGTGGTATCAATGAAGTCAGCAGCCAGAACACCTTTGTGTTAAGTGCTGTGCTCTGATTCTTGGTGAATAGTTCTACTTGTGACTTACTACAAACTTACCCTGGGGGGAAGCACTCCTGTGCAAATGTAGAGGAAGATACATTGCTGCTAAATGGTAGGATCCAGCATGTGTGGTGAGAGGTGAGGCTGACCAAAGGCCCTTCTAGAGCAGTTTAATGAGATGAGTTTCCTCTCTTGACAGAGCTGTTTGCATTTGATGGTTTCATTTTTTTCTGACTGGTCAGAAGGCTTTAATCACATTGTCTCCACAGGTCCCAGCCAAGACAGATTGTGTGATGTGTTTTGGTCCCGTGGTTCCAGATGGCTACGGAGTCTGTTACAACCCTATGGAGGAACACATCAACTTTGCAATTTCAGCCTTCAATAGCTGTGCTGACACAAACGCAGCCCGCATGGCACATTATCTTGAGAAAGCACTGCTAGACATGAGGATCTTGCTCCAGGCTGCTCCCAAATCCAAACTGTAAGAGGGAAACCCCCCAGTTAAATGGGCTATCCCTGATGCACTGAAGCTCCCAGCTCCTCAGAAAACAATTCAGGGAACAGCTTGCCCTGGAACCTGAGAAGATATCTACCATTTGTTTTCAGCAAGATGTTACAGAATAGTCACCCGCAGATATCAGACTCTGTAGCGACGGGAAACACTCCTCAAACCGAAGTAGAACTGACAGGGCCTCTCCCATCAATGCAAAGTGCACCTTCCTGTCCTCAAAGAGGACGTAAAGACTATTTTTATAAAAATTACTGTAAAGGAATACAGAAAGCACAGTCCTTGGCAGTGTCTAAATCCATTTGGTGAGGAAGGGAGTTCTTGTCCATGAAAAGCAGGCAATGTTTATTGTATGACAGAACTACTGTAAGACCAAGTCTTTTTCCTGGTTTCGTCTTCTGAAGAGCATCTTCCAGTCTTGACTGAAGATTTTTCTACTGCTCCAGCAAAGCCTCATCATTCAGCTTCAGCAAGGAGAGAAGGAAGTTAAGCCAGAGCAGATCCAGTCTTGTTAGAGTACACTGCACTACTTATCCCAGGCACTCCAACCAGTACAGGCTTTACAGGAATGTTCCCTTCCCCTTGTTCAGGACACTGGGATTTCCTTCGTCTTACACTGACCTTCTTAACAAAAGAACTTGACTCGATACAAACTAAGGTGATTTTTACTGTTTCAAGTTATTTTTGTTGTTCTTACTGCCATGGTTCTACCATTGATCATCCAGCTCAGCCTACAGCTTTTTCCACATAAAGCTTCTAAAAAACTCTCCTCATGTAAGTTTTACCAGCTTTGGCTTTATGTACCTTCACATCTGCAGAGATGAGAAGGGATTCCCTATGCATTTAGCAGGACACTTCCTCCATTGTACCTTTCTTTGGAGCTGAGGAAAAGAAAAAGATGCTGACTCTTTACTAACAAGCCACATGCCTGATGTCCTTCCGGACACACACATTAACCCAATGTGGTTTTACACCTTGCTTTCAGAAACAGCCTTTTTGTACACAGTGTTATGCCTGAGCTGTGGACAAATAAGGATGTTTCTGATCGGGAACTCCAGAACATACGTCCATTCCTGGCCCACAGAGTTGAAATCTGTTAAAGGGCAAAGGAAAAACAGCTGCAGAAACCCTTCTTTCACATCACTCTGCTGTAACAAGGCAGAAAATCTTGCAAAACAGGAAGAAAGCGGGGTATACATGGATGCTGTAGGTTTTTTTCTGCACTGTGGCTGCCACTGTTCCTGTAGTAATAGCACAGCATCTTTTCTGCCACTCTGGGGAGTTATTTCTTACTGAAATATTACTCCAATTTGTGTAAGCTTTATTCTGTGAGAGAATGATCTCAAATGATACTGTGTTTATGTTCAGTTGACAAACTTGAGACAGCAAAAGATTATATATAAACATTAACATACAGTGGTAGCATAGGAACTACTTCCAACCAATCTGCCAGAACCCAAGCTCCTGGCTAGACTTTTATTTAGTAAAACTGTATGGTAATAAAGAATTCTAGTGCTCTTTCTGCGGTAGGAATTCTCTATTTAAATTGCACACCCTTCAAGATGTGTCTGCTGGGACGTCACCATAAACAAAAAGCATTAGGAATGTGATGGCCTGTTTTGTTAACAGGGAAACAATTGCAAGGGGCATGATCAAAGTGCCTTGATGAACATATATGAACAAATTTGCACTAAAGCTTTTTAAAGAAGAAAAAATAATTCTAATTTGCTTCTCAAAATATACAAGCCAATGCTTTGGCATTTTTTTCCTGAAAGGATGTTATTTCAAAGCTTCTATCTTATACCTAATAACATACCTTAAAAGAGGAAAATTTAATTGAAACTCACCTGCACAGCCAGTGATTGTATTGAACTTGATTGAACTGCCACTTTCACATCATCTACATGGATTTAGTTGATCTTTTAGAAGAATCCTGAATGGAGTGAGACAGCCTAAAAACATGAATAGGAGCACTACAGACCTGCAAGCAGAAATCCCTGCTCTGGTGACTCCTCTGTATCAATCAGACTGAAAACTGCAAGAGGAGACTCAATATTATCAAACTCTAAGTGATTGTGTAAATACTACAGACAAGAACAAACCTTACTGGAATAACATCTGGATTTATGGAGCCTTTTACATGGAAAAAAATACTCCTTTTTCCAAAGTAATCCTCCCCCCATAGTGAATCAGCCTCTGTTGCCAGGGGATGAATTATTTTTCCATGTCTGCAATGCCTTCAAGCACAGTTAGCGCCACTGAAGTATTTGAGACTGGCCCTTTTCCACTTCTGTCTCAAAGGGGAAGGCTCTCAAAGCAAAGTGCCTATTAAAGACTAAGCATGAGCATGTGCTGCTGAAGACTGTACCTCAGAAGACTGGATTGATCTATTCTGGATCTAAATCTGGACATCCCACTAGCTTCAGCAGAGTACAGCTGCAGGGAGCAGACTGAAAGAGATACAAGATTCATAAACCACCTACTGCATCCTTACTGATACACAGAGCTGAAATTCAGATGAATGAGGCTGATTTTTAAAGTGCTTGAAAGGACACTAAAATCATTACAAGGTTTTTCCTTTAAAAAGTCTTATGGTACAAGTTCTAAAATGTGATGTCCTTCTGGTTTGTATCTTCAAGATTTTTTCACTGTTGACTTACTGAATACTGTTCTCCCTGTTTCTGATTGTTTTATCAAGAGATGTCCATTGTCTTAAAGGCACATTAAGTAGAAGAAACTAAAGCTCCAGAAAAACGACAGATTTGGAACAAATTATTTCAGAAATTCATAGACTGAAAATATTCAGATAACTCTTGGGGTATGAATGCAATTTTTGACACAGCCTGGTAGTGTTGCATGTTTTGCTGGTTAGCTGTGTTAAATACTCTTGGGTAGTGGGATCCATGTCATGCAAAGTTTGGAAACGTTTGTTGAATAAACTGGGACACAATAAACAGATAAATGCTACAAAAAGGCGTAACTCTCCTTACACACTGCAGAAGTTACATAACTGCCCTTAATGGGACAATGTTTGTGTGGGGATAGCAAGAACAGTGAACCACAGCTTTCTGTCACCTTCCTTTTATTGTCATATCTCCATCCAGCCCCCTTGAGTACAGGGGAGGAAGAGAAAGCATCTGCTTGCAAAGCCACATATTCCAAAGAAAACATTCAATTTCAGAAAACTAGTGGCAGGAGACTTCATACAAGTGTAGGATAATAAGGCAGAGCTCAAATCTTTTTTCTGCACAGCACCATTTAGTTAAGAAAATCCATGGAATCACTAAGGAATTTCTACTGTATATCAAGTATTGCAAAGACTTCTGAAAAAGTACAGCAAAAGTAGCCAGAAGATGCAGATTACAAACAATTCAGAGAGAACAGAGGAGAGTTTATTACAGTGTCTTACAAGAGCTCTTCTTCCTCTCCCTCACTCTTAAAAATTACTGTAGGAAGCTTGAGTTTGAAGGCAACATGAAGTGGAACAGCTTTTTACACTGCACTGCTCTCCATGAGGAGATGAACCCTCTTCCCTATACTCAATAGGTGTTGCCATATTTATTTTTTCCAGCAGTCTGTCGTAACAGCTCAGGGGGCTGGGGAAGTGCTAAGCCACTCCTTCAGTGACCTTGGAAGAGAGGTGTGATTGCTGTTCTGGCTTTGTCAGTGCACTTACAAGAGATACAAAGAGAAAATGAATGGTTTTGCAAGACATAAGTACCAGTTTTCAAACTGAAACATAAGGTACCACCATGTCACGGGACCTATCTGGTGTCCTGTCTCATCCCAACAGAGCTGGTCTAAGGCAGATGAAATGTCCTTGTGAAAGCTGCAAGATGCCTCTATTATGGTGCACCTTCAAAGCAGATCCAGTGCTCAGGTCCTTCAGATGTTACAGGATTGCTTATGTTATGCAAGTACTAAACAGTACTTAAAGAATTTATATATATACTTGCTGTACCAACTGAAAACAGTTAATTTACTACCCGTAGCTATTTAAACACAGAAATTTAAACAGCCTTCATTCCTGATCTCCTGAATCAGGATCACTTTCTACAGTTAACACTCTGGGTGTGCAACAGCAGCTCCAACTCCACACAAACACAAAGACTCCTACAGCAACAGGCACAAACAAGAACTTAAAAGAAAAAATAACCAGGATGAACAGAAAAAAAAAAATCTCACTTCAAGCAGCTTTATAATGCAGGAGTCTGATTAAAGTGGAGATAGTAAAACAGGCAGCAAGACTGAGATGTGACAGTCATTTTACCTCTGCTCATGACTGCATCGAAGGCACACCGATGACCTTTGAGCCAGTTCAGAAGCTGTCCTTTATCTGTGAAAGTTCAAGTCAATTGTGCTTTGAATAAATACTTCTCTGTAGTTACACTTGAACTGCTGCATTATATACTAGAAATACAGAAAGTGTCCATGCACAGCCCTGAAGCACTTTGAGTATAGCCCTTGCCAGGTCAACTGATGGGTCACAGAGGTCGTAGGCATCAGCAGCACACAGAGATGGCAGGCACACTCCCACAGAGACACAGCATCCAGAGCGCCACTGGCCAGACGGAGAATCGGAATGGAAGAAGGATGGAAACCAAAACTTGCTTGTAGGAGTTCAGCATTCAAGGTTACAGCTGCAGAACCCCGACCAAGCTACTGTGATAACTGGCAGGAGCCTCTGCTAGGACGAATTCCCTACTTGGAGTTCATGGATGGAGTCTAACAGGGCTCTTCAAGGAATAATTCAGAGAGCAGCTGAGCTAGTTATTAGTCATTTGCCTTGTTCATTTGTGGTTGTCACTGTGTTCATTCTTAAAAATCCTTCCCTTAAGCTTTAACAGAAAAAAAAAAATCCAGTGCTTAAGACAGAGACCAGCAACTGAATTTTGTAAGGCTTTAGGCTGACTCTCACTGGAGCACAGCACTGCTTATAACCAACAGGCTTCCCAGTGCCCTCAGCACACTCAGTACAACAAAAGCTGTACAGATCACAGCAACCCTGAGATAATAAAAGTATAAAGGAAGAGATGGAATAAATGTGAGATATGTATGATAATCTTGCCATCTAGAAGAGATTCTGAAAAGGACACTCTTGCTAATTACACAACAGGAGCAGCAGTGGAAAAAAAATAAGAGTCAGTATATTTGTGTTTTTCCTTTGTTTTACACACACACTCCCCTTAATTTGTATCTGTGCAGGATTCCCTGCAGAACTGTCACTAGTGTTAAAAATCAGATCTTTATAGTCTGTCTGTCTGTACAAAGTACAGTTGGAATTGATTTCGATCTCCCAAACTGACTGCAGAAAGGAAAGTCTTCCTCTCCCTTCTGTCTAGGTCACCCCTCCTAGATCCCCTCCCTCCTGAGAAGCATGTAAGAATTAAAAGCCCTAATTAAACATGACCAACTTGAGATTAGTTTTGTCATCTTCTTCCAAAAAAAGAAAAAAAGAACCAAAAAAAAAGCAAAACACACAATCAACGCCTCACCCACCCCATAAACAATAGTTCCATTTAAAAAAATAAATAAATAGTGTGTATATTTCATGCTGAAAAAAAAAGTCACAGAAAGGATTCATTTTTGGCTTTCCCTCCCCCGAACACGACACCAGGCATTTTCTCCCCCCTCCCCTGACGTAGACACGATGGTACATCCAACCATGTGCATCTGTGTTCAAAATGAGTTTCTACTCCTGCACGGTCCCACATGCATCAGGGAGCATCCAGCTTAGCTGCTAAAGCAGAGCAAAGGCTTTCAGGTTTTGGGTATGGTCCCTGCCTGTTCCTTTGGTCCATCTGTTAAAAGGCTCCTTGCTGCTCCCAGGTCTCTGCTCTTGTCTGTCTCCGTTAAAACGCGCCCTGGTCCCCACGTTCCCAGTCACTGGAGCTTTGTACCCAGCTTGCGCTGTCTGTTCCTGCAAGGCAACAGAGGCACAGGTGACACAGGGGACCCCAGCCCCAACCCAGGGGGCTGCAACAAGCCAGAGGGAAATACAGGAGGATTAAAGTATGCCTCTGCTTAGCTCCACACAAAACAGAAGTGCCCCCACCATACCCGCCAAGCTGATCAGCCCTTCCCGCTCTCCACACTCCCAGAACATCCACCCCATCTTCAGTGTACACAAGCTCACGTGTGGATGCAAGATTATAAACAACTGCTTGCAAAAACCATGAGCCAGGGAGCTGAAACGCTACTTAAATGAGAATAAATCTTGAATCACACCCTCTCCAGACTCACCTTTCAGATGCAGTTGTTAACCCACAACTTGGTATTTCCTTACTTCAAGCTATTCTACCCACAGCAGCCAAAAATTATCAGCTACATATCAGAAGATTAATTAATGACTGCATCTGAAAGGTCAGAGCAGCTACAGCTCCTCCACTCCCAACAGAACTTACCTTGCTTCTGCTCTCGTAACTGTGTATTCAAACCACAGGATGTTTGGAATGAGGCTGGTATCTCGGATTAAAAAGAACTCTGAAATTGGCCTGAAAAAGGACAATGTGATGGAAAGGGGGAAATAATTAAGACTTTTTCCACTGGAATTTTGATTTTAAAAAAACCAAAAAACAACAAACAACCTGCTCTACCTAACAGTACCATTCTATCACTTCAGGCTGTCAAAAGGATTCTTTGTTACATTTAAAAAAAATGTTTTTTGCTTTCCTTATACAATATTTACAGACTTTATTACATGTAAATAGCTCTGCAATTTGACTAGGTCATAAGACATTCATTAAGAAAGGTGTGCTGTTCATCTTGCAAACCTCCTCCAGCACGCTGCCACCCCTCACAGCTTTAGTAGGGCTTTACAAAATGTAGCAATTGATTGAATTCCCTCTTCCCCACCCTTATCAAGGACACATGATCCTTTGTAGATATGCATGCACAAGAAAACATGGAGGAACAAAGTAGGTTACACAACAGCCAGCATGCAAAACTGGGACAGAGCCCAGCAATTCTCATTTCTAACGCTAATAACAAACCTCAGCAGAATGAAGAGACTTACCACGCAGCTATCCTCGGGAAGAGGGGAGTTAGGATCTCCTGTGTGAAGGCAAACCAGGCTATGGCCATGATGCTTCCTGCCACACCTCCATATAGCACTTGGCTCCAGGTGTGGTAAAGCAAATAAACCCTGCAGTGGAAGAGAAGAGTCACCAGACAGGATTTAAAAACAAAGGAGCCAAGACTTAGGAGCTGAGGTGTCACTGGACCCACAGACGTGGGTGCAAGTTATCCTCCAGACGTTAAAAGTGGGTGTCTTTTCTCAGTAAAAAGCTGGCAAAAATAATGGGGGGGAAAAAACTGAGGAAAATCCTTCTCTGCTACAGCAGTTTCAGCTTGGAAACTTAACTTTGAGCTTAACTCAATAACCCTCCTCATTCTTCTTCATCCATCTTTAGATGAGCTGAAGAACTAATACTGTTAGTTCCCTCAAGAGACTTTTCCAAAGGCAGTAACAGGACAAGTCTCCTCCAGGCCACCAAAGCTGAGGCTTAAAGGCTTTTAAGAACATGTACAGCATTTTTTTTTGTGTGATTTTGCTGCTCTCCAATGTGACAGGCACAGAGGCTGCATGACCAATGTGCTCACTGTGACTGCAGCACCCAGAGCTGCACTGTTGGCCTGTTTTATGTGTGCACAAGCTACACTCAAAATTCTTATTGCCCACATATCATTATGATCATCTTATCTGACCTTCTGTCTAACATAGGTAACTTGATTTCCTCTAATTTTGTTTTAATTAGACTATATACCTCTGACAAATTTGTCCTGTCAGGCTTTTAAAATAATTAGTACTAAGTCATCAGCTGTAGTGTACAGTCAACTGTGCCAACAGGTAATTACTTTCCTGTGGAAAATGTGACCCTATTTCTAGCTTGAATTTGTCTGTTTTTCCAATCACTGGCACTCACTTTACATTTAATCTACTAAAGAGAAAAAAAAAATCACTATTACAGTTCCATTTTCTTTATCTATCTTAATGCAACTAAATCTTGCAAGCCAACAGCTATAAATGTTTTGATTAACTAATGCTCAAGCAAAACCATGGGATTGATCAACTGCAGCAATCCCCGTGGTGCAGATGCTGGTGTGCCCAGGCATGGGGCAGTGCCTCCACATTAGTGCTGGAAAGAGGGCGAGGCAGCCAGGCTGGATGGAGCATGGCACTGGAGGCCATGGGGAATTGGCACAAGCTCAGCTGATTTGGAGTTTTGCAAATGCTTCTGTGAAGAACCACACAAGTAGCACCTTTGTTTATTGGGTCTCATGGCAACGCTTCTACAAAGCTCTGACTCGTACAGCGCACTGCAGAATTAGGTGGGAAAGGCAGGATAAGGAATGCCAGGGCTGCTGGCTGGGACAGGAGGCTGTCTGAGAGCAGAAGAGAAACAATTGCTCCATACCTACTATATGAGACTAGCAAAGCCACTGTGACGAGGCAGATGGACAGCACATGTCGCCATAGTAAATCCAGGAACCTCGCGTTGTTTGTTTGGTGCATTCTGAAAGAGATGGAGAGCCATTAGCACAGGGCAGGGAGCTGAGCAGGCCTGACCTCCCTCCCTCTGAAACCCTAGGAAAGCTTTACTCCACTGGGGTCATGGGCAGCTCAATCCCATCCCAGCAGCAATCTGTCCCACTGGCAGCAGTTAAAGAGCAGCCAAGAAGCCACACGTGTTTCTCTCCAACTGTGTACGGGGATTGCTGTGATGGAAGGCAGGATGCTCGCACTGATGTGAGAGGCACATGCTGAGCACATGCAACAGGGAGCCAAGACAGAGTCCTTCCATCACTCACAGAGCCAGGAGGAACTGTGAGTTCTGTCTTTCTCTACACACAGAGCCATAAGACAGAGCCATGCCCCAACAAGAATTTCATTAAAGTACAGGTAAACCCAGTACTTGGTAAGGGAAGCCAACTAAAAAGTCATGTAAGTGGACAGCTGGTATTATTCAAAAGACTGTAGATAACCCCACTGAAACTGAGACAAAATGAGAAAGCAGCTCTTCATTTCTCCTCCCTATCTCCCACCTCTTTCCCCACAATGAGGCACCATCACAGCTTAAAAAAAGAAAATTGGGAGACCTTTACCCTGACAGGTAAAAGGAAGCCCACTCACATCCTCCAGTTTTCAGCCATGCTTAACTCCAGCCCTACATTCAGATTGAGACAGACATGCTCCAATCCCACCTGAGCCAAAATAAATTGTTCAAGTCCTCAGATTTAATTCCATTATCCCACTCCAGTGGCACCCAGCAAGGAAGCCACCCATTTCAGGTGTTTCAACATATTAACAGCCAAAACTTGACCTGGAATTTTTACCTTAAATAAAGGAACAGAAAGGAATAGACAGAGAAAAACCACATGAATTGGGAGTGGCTGGACGGCATCCCATATTTTGTTGTCACTGTTGAATGGGCTTCTGGGAAGAGACGAAAAAAAGAGTATAGTCAAGGTATGGTCAGCAGCTGGAATACTCCAGATATGAAGCCAGACCATGGTGCTGGAGCATGCACAAAGTTCAAAGGACATGTCCCTGCTCAGGCAGCTCTGTCAGCCTTTTTACACCCAGAATTCCACAGCCAACGTTAGGCAAAGGGGGGAAAACCCTCTAACTCCCCCCAGGTCAGCATTCCACCCAAAACTCCCCTGACACCACCACACCCACGGTCCATACCCTACCTTCGCATGGCCGAGGCTCCCGGATTACATTTTTTATTAACCAGTTCACTCCCTCGTTGAACATCAGCCCTCCCAAGAAAGAGATCTGTGAAGGCAAGACAGCTGTGTCATCACCTCTAAGAGATCCTTCTACTTACCAGGCTCTGTCTGTTGACAAAACCCCAAACATTAAGTTTATAATTTTCTTTTTTGATTACTAGAATTAAAACCAATGGCTTCCAAATTCTATACCTGAGAAGAAAAGCATTTATTTTCATCTTACTTTCTATTTGGCAACACATTGTGTACATGCAGTTTCTCAGCAGCTGATACACAGAAAGACACAAAAATTACACAGTAGGGCACTTCTGCCAGCACCTTGCACCAGCGAGTGCAGAAAGGGACCTTTTTAGTAGGGCAGGTTTTTGGGAACTGGCTTTTCCCGATGACCAACAGGGGGAGCACAGACACTGTTATTTGGGGAAATAGTTTAAAACAAAGGTGACTTTTTAGGCTTTCTGGCTTTTCCCTCTAGGAATAATTTCATCTTGAAGCTGCTGTCTTCAGTCTAAGATGAATTCACATTCTGAGCTAAGCCAGATCTGGTAGCATTTATTTTTGCTCTTCAACTTCACAGTTCATACACCTCCCCTAAATTAGTCCTGCTGCTGTGATGAAATTCCCAGCTGGTGATGACACTGCCTCCTTAGCACTCAGTCCCATTCCACATGATGAAGCAATTTTTCACTCCACCTCCTGAGCTACAGATCAGGCTGCTGCAAGTCAGCCAGTGTCTCTCTCCAGCCCAGTGGTGACTTCCCACATGAAGAACTGAGAACCAACCTCAACACTTGTGTCGTTACCAACACCAAACAAATCCCTGTATTGAAAAACCTATAAATCTGTGCAATAGTTATTCTGGCTTCTTTTCTCTTTTGGGCCAACACAAAACCTTTGAGTTGCCAAAACTGAACAGCTGCCTTCCCTAGTTGTAAGTTCTATTCCCAGGTCCCTTGGGCCACTGGTTCCCATGACACTGTGGCCCTACATTTGAAATGTGCTGTCAAGATCCTTTCAGTGGCCCCTGTTTTATCTGTTTACTGAGGACAAACGTTACAAGAGGTTTACATGTCCTAGAGGGAGTTTATCCATGACATTGATTTCCAACTACCTGGCAGAGCAGATAAAAAGCATTTTAAGAATTTGGATTGAAACAAGTCTCTTCTGCCCCTGGTATTCAACTCACATTTCAAAAGCAGCCCTTAAAGACAGATCCACTCCCTTGGAAAGCTTTAGGTTTTATTTTTATCCCCTTTTCTGCCTCAGTAGTTCAAAGAAAGTGCATCCCCCTGAGTTACACACACCATTTCCTGCATATGCTGCCCAGTGCTATGATCCTACTGGATCTTGGGAGTGTTCCCACTCTGCAACAGCATTCTGTACTTCCTCAGACATCTCCCTCGATGGGTCTGGACAGATATTGTCCAAAACACACCAGCATAACAGAAAAGCCAGAAAAGGCTGAGCAGCCTTTTAACCTGGTATGGGTGCTAAGTGCCTCCTGCTGTTCCCTGACAGGAAGATGGCTTTCCCCAGCTTGCTCCTTTTAGAGAGAAAAAGAAGTGTAAATACAGGAGCCCCAGGTGACAAAGGAAAATACTTTTGTCACAAGGAGAGGCTGGGAAGGGAGGGAAGGACTCACCGTGTGAAGCTCTCTCTTGAATATGATGAGTGTTACAAAGCCAACAATAATGAATATTGGACCAAGACTCAAATAAGCTAAAAGCTGGCCAGAGAAATCACCTGGGAAAACAAACAAGAGAAATAAATGAGTGTAAACTTCACAGGTACTTGCCTGCCACCACAACATGTGTCAGTCAGAGCCCTGCATCACAGAGTAGAGGGGCAAACTCAGCAGTGCAGCAAGTCCCTGTGTTCCAGAATGACAGAGGAGCTGAGGCAGGGAGACAGCAGTGTTTCCATGCAGGTTCAAAATCAAGGATGAAATGAGCCTGGAATCACCCAGCACCCAGTTCAAAACCATAACCATGGGTGTGGGCCCAGAGCCATTTCAATCCAACACGAGCACAGGCCACTGCAGAAGTGCCAGCAGCTTTCCTTTCCCCTCATTCCTATTTCTTCTCTGAGCCAGCAAACAGTGCCCAAACAAATCCTTTCCCACTCCCTCACTAAAATGGGTTAGTTTTCAGCTGGATCAGCCTCCTAATCTGTCTAACCATGTGTCTGCACGAACACCAGCATTAGCAAAATGGGAAGGAAATAAAGAGCTAAACATAGCAGGAGATGTCAGGGAAATAAAGGAGACTCTGCCTTTTTAACCAGTAGCCCACTTGTACCACACAGAGGGGGATTTGGGCCTCCAACCCAAATAACTAACAGTCTAGTTATGCCCCAGGGAGAATCAGGGAGCAGTAATGGGACCTCAGAGGTCATAAGGTCCCTCAAAATCTTTTTTCTGAACTACAACAGACACAGAAGTGGGCAGCAACAGTAAGGAGCAGCTGTGCAATTTGATCCAAGTTTCTCTTGCCTCTCTTCCCCAAAAAGGGATATGCAGAGAAGTACTTGGAGAAAAGATGTCAGCACAAATTCCAAGGAAACAAAAAATTATCAGAGCAATTCTGCTCCAACATCAGCAATTCGTAGGAGAAGAGTGAGAACTGTCTGCCAGCGAATCTTTAAATACAGAAGTCACCACACTTGCTGTATGAACCCAGAGAGCAACAGAAGAGATGGGTACTTTGTGTATTGGTTCTCACAGACCAGATCCTCTCTATCCACTGAACACAAAAGGCTCAGCCCCCACATAAATTTGTCCTTCTTCCCTCTTCTCAAAAGGAAACAGGATGCCTCTGCAAGTCTGAGCATTGGACTCATTCCTAGATCAATTCCACTGCAAGACACCCAGTCTCCCCAGGCCCACACACTCACATTTCAAAGCAGCACTTGGCAAAAAGGACTTTAACCTCAGCCTCTGAGTGCTGGAACTGATAAAAAAAGAAGTTATTGCTCCTTTACAACAAAGTTCATGCTGCTGATGTTATTACCACATAGCTGTGGTTACATCAGGTATAGTGCATGGAAGCGTCTGGAATTCCAAATTCTGGGTTAAATTCAGGAACCAGGAACATCATCAGCAAGGATTATTAGCAGGAGTTAGGTGAAAGGAGGAAGATTTGGAGGACAAAACCCACAAGCACACTGAGTTTCCACTGAAGTGAGGTTCTGCTTTGGTTTTAACCTGAAAAGCACTGGAAGATGCTGAATTTGAAACTTTTCTTGCTCCATATGGCAGGTTTGTCTTGCATCAGGTGCGTTCCAAATGCTCC
Organism: Irena cyanogastra; assembly: GCA_013397155.1. Taxonomy (NCBI): domain Eukaryota; kingdom Metazoa; phylum Chordata; class Aves; order Passeriformes; family Irenidae; genus Irena; species Irena cyanogastra. The sequence continues at coordinate 842,075 of VWZV01008599.1, forward strand.
CAAAGCAATGGATTATGGTAACACAAAGGGGATGTAATTGACAGTACCAACTACCTGGCAATAGAGAATCAAGCCCCTTATGGTTTTTCATAAATCACAAACTCTCAACAAAATGAGTTCTGTCATCAATGATGAGGGAATTCATGAGAGAAGCCACCTTGTCAAGAGACAATTAAACTACCCTGAAAGCCTTAGGAATACTTCCAAAAGTCTCAATTCCAGCATTACCAAATAAAGAGAGCTCATCATCACGAGATCACCATGTTTCAGATCACTCACTCTGTTAATCCATGGTACATAAAGGCTTAGCACTTCCACACTAAAAGCCGTAATTTTGTCAAGCAGAAACCAAACCAGATTATTTATCTTCTCAGAGGGTTCTATTTCTTGTGCAGATGGTGGAGAGGTACTTAAATGAGTAGTCTTTTAATTTAAATAGGATCAGCAGTAGCAAACTCAAAATCTTCTGTTATTTTACATGGTAACATTCCCAATAAATCAAATCACTCAGACTTCACAGGCACAAAATCCACACCTGAGAGCGGAACCAGACACCATCACTCCCAGATGTGCCCACTCAGTCTCAACATGAAAGCTCTACAAATATTTCAGTGGTCCATTTAAAACAGAGCAGATATCACTAATAATACTCCGTGTTCCTGTGGCTAATGGCAATTAAACACAGCCACATTCTGAAGCCACTTTTTCTACGGAGGAGGCAAATAAACAGCTGGGCACTAACTGAAGGCAGCACTGGAGCTACCCCAGGAACACGCCAATGCCATCACAAACGCCCCGCTGGATCAGCAGCTCAAGGCAGAGCTGCAGTGACTGAACCAGCTCCGAAAGGACTGGAAATCCCCAGCGGAGGAGGCAAAGTGAGCTCTGAGAGCAAGGCCAGCGCTGCTCAGCGCACAGTGCTCCGGGGGCCTTGGAGCGTGATCGCTTCTGTCACTCCTGTCTCCTCTCACGCTCCAGTGCGCTCCGAGACTTATTCCCAGGGAAAGGAGACGTGCAGGAGAGCCACAGTTTAAAGTCCAGTCAGATCTAGCAAGCAGCACCCCTGCCTTTTTTTATAAAAAAATAATTTACTAAACTTGGGAATTTTAAAGCAGTTCCTCCAACCAGCAGGAACAGAGACAAAATCTATGCAAAAATGCAAAAGGAGAATCTACTTAATATGTATCTCGGGTTTTGTTCAGTTTTAAACTCTGCTTTTTTAAAGTCCAGCTTTCCCTGGACATTATTTGGAGCTCAAAAAGCAAAAATAAAGGATGCAACTATCCCATTTTTGGGCAGTCAAGAGATAAGTACGTGCAGCACTATACATAGCTCAGACACACGCTATTTTTTCAGCCTTCATTCAGCATCTACTTCTGCTCCAATTCAACATTTTACCCAGCATCCTGATGGTGGAAATAGCTGAGCTTCACCACATCTACTTAACCTGTATAGGATGTAAAAATGTGAATCAACAGCCCCCAACCACATCCTACCACAAGACTGAGCTTTGCCACTGCCACTTCCTTTTGAAGGATCTATTTGTGGCACTGCCACTGGTTGTGTGTTCTTGGCTTAGTGGATATGTGCAAGTTGCACAGAAAACATGCAGTGTATTTGTGTCATGGGCATTTACATCACTAAATATTCATGATACAAAAGAATAATTTCCTCTGCTTGTGCATATCCCCATAACATGAGCTGTGGGACAGCAAAAATATCTGCAGGAGGCTTTAAATTCTGGCATAAAGGCAGGAATCAGACGTAACTTCTGCAGGGAGATTAAACATAAATCCTGCATTAAAGCAGCCAAACAAGAGTGGGATCTGCTTCTTCCAAGAGATACTGCTTAGCTATGGAATGAGCCCTGACTTGTGAGCTCCCAGCCGGCACAGAATCACAGGAGGGTTATCAGAACAAACATTCCCATAGGAGCTGCGTGTGCTGATACTGAACAGCAACAAGAGCTGCTGAGCCAAAGCACAGACACAGCACCTCTGAACCTCTTCACCCACTGACTGATTCTGCACACCTGCCCCTCCAACTCTGCCTGGCTGTAGGAAACATCCTGGAGAAACTGGGAAAATTGGAATATTCTGTCATTCTGCAGAGAAAAGGTTTGGCACACCAGGTTTCTCTCCTTAAAGAATTTGTCCAGTGTGAGAAGGTCCAGAAAATCGCAGAGCTCCAAGAATCCCAGCTGCACTGAAGAGAGGAAGTTTTCTTTCTTTTCTCCAAATAATAATAAAAAACCCAAACAAACCAGGAACTCAATGTTTCTCCAGTGAAACTCACCCTACAGGCAGGAAGTCCCTGAAGATGAGTTTTAAGTCTGCAGCACAAAGTCATCCCATGCAAAGCAATGCATACGGGAAAAAACAACCCTAATTATACCCATGACATGACAGGATTTAGTTCAGTTGTTATCAAACAAAAACCCTCAGACTCAGTGTGTGCCAATACTTCCAGAGTAGCATCCAGTGCTCTGCAGCAGTCAAAAAGGCAAGAAGAACATTTTTAAGAGCACAACAGAAGTCACTGTTACAGCACTACAAAAATTAATTATGCAATTGTGGTGTCACCAGCTAAAAAGAGAGAGTACACACAGAAAAGACAAATAGAATGCGGACAAAGATAAGTATGCAACAGCAGCCATTCAGAAAACATCAAATAAATCAGATTTTCAGCTGAAAGGAAAACAGATGCTACAACAGTTATATAAAGTAATGAATTACACGGAGAAATCGAGAGCAAACAATTGCTGCCTCTCACTGCACATGAGAGAGTGTTTGATGAAATTACTATGCAGTGGACTTAACAGTAAAGAAACAAAAACCACATTAAGCTACAAAGCTCAGTGCCAAAGATACTGTGAGATCCAAAGTGGAAATGGATTCAAAGAACAATTAGAGATACAGCTTTTATACATCCATCAAAGGACTTAACAGTCCTGATGCAATCACCAGCTCATTACTGGAAGGACATAGGGAAGAAGGATTATTCCTACCTACCTGCCAGCAATCAAACACTATGCCAGCTCATTCCTTGGTCTCAACAAAGCAGAGCTGGTAATACAAAATGCTCCAAGATCAAAAAATTCTGAAAGCAGCATCAGGACAATATTTTTACAGGCTGTCCTCTGCAGCAGTGTGCTTTAGCACATACAGGCAGCACTGCCATGGCTGATTTTTTTCTCCCTATGTTTAATCTTAACATTCCCTATGGGTAGTATTTCAGTCAGGTCTCCAAGATTCCATTCCTCAGACCAGTCTGCAGTTGATTACCACAGCATTCATTTGCTGTTTCTCATTTATTTTGCTCTAAGTGGACATCACAGAAAGCCCTGGAGAGCTGTACAGCCACAAAATCAACTAAGGATGGGTTTGATGTATCACTATTGATAAAGAAACATTAGATCAGAGCAGGGAGCACCTTTCTGGGGACACCTCTCCAGAAAGAAGCCCAAATCCAGGCTTCATATGCCAGGCAGAAATCAGTGACAGCTCTTCACCCGGTCGCAAGGAGTGGGACCATCACCCATGGCAGATGAAAGCTGGGGTTCTGCACTGAAATCTTTAAAGATGTGAGATTTTCAGAGGTGGTTGCCACAGCAGCTCAGCGGCCTCTGGGATCAGCCAAGAGCCGAAGCTGTTTGCCACAGAGCAGTGCATGACATGCCAAGACAGTTTAATAATTGATGTTGGTAAAAGCAGGATCCATTTCTCGTTCCGACCCCTCTCAGCAGCACAAGGCTACATTAACTCCACTGTGCTGAGCATGCTGCCAACATCACTCTTTTATAAATATACATTACCTAGACACTTTATGGACCTGGACTTTAGATGTGCCCAGGCTGAACGTAAACAGCTTTCTAAATAAAGTTAAGAGCACTTTCCCCAAATCCAGGTAAAAGCACCAGACCTACTGTTTACTGCAAGTCATTATTTTAGACCAAAATGTTGTCTACCTTGACTTAGTAAAGCCTTTGACACTGCTTTCCAAAGCATTCTCCTGGAGAACATCCACGGCTTGGATGGGTGCTCTGTTTTCCAGGTAAAAAACCAGTCCAGGCCCAGATGGGTGGGGAATGGAGCTAAATCCAGCTGGGGCTGGGCTCAGTTCTGAGGCAGGCTCTGTTTCATATGTTTATCAATGATCTGGACAAGGCGATCGAGTGCACTCTCAGTTCACTGGTGACACCAAGTCCCCCTGTGCTGGACACTGCTAAGGCCCCACCTCAAATCCTGGGGTCAGTTTTGTGCCCCTCACAACAAAGACGTTGAGGGGCTGAAGCACGTCCAGAGGAGGGAACAGAGCTGGGGAAGGGTCTAGAGCACCAGGAGCAGCTGAGGGAGCTGGGAGGGCTCAGCCTGGAGAAAAAAAGGAGGCCTGGGGGGACTTTCTGGTTCTGCACAACTCCCTGACAGGAGGGGACAGCCAGGGGACAGGCATCAGGCTCTGCTCCCAGGGAACAAGGACAGAAGAGGAAACAGTCACAAGTTGCACCAGGGGAGGTCTAACTCGAATATCAGGAAAAGCTTCCTCACAGAAAGTGTTGTCCAGCCCTAGCACAGCTGCCCAGGGCAGTGCTGGACTCTCCGTGCCTGGAGAGATTTAAGAGCTGTGTAAATGTGGCACTTGAGGATGGGGTTTAGTGGTGGCCTTGGCAGTGCTGGAGAAACAGCTGGACTCAGTGATCTCAGGGGCTTCTCCAACTTAAATGATTCTATGAAAATAAATTTACAAACTTTTATACCTCCAGCTGTTTTATTGTCTTTGGCCTTTGTCTCCATTTTATGGGCTTTCATAAATACAAGTTTTATCCAAGATAAACACAGTGCCCATCCCCTCCAAACACAACCCTAAGCTGGGTGGTGATTTACCTCTCCACATAATCATCTCCTCCCTTTGCCTGTTTAAGAGCTCTCAACACAAAGAGAAAATAATCAGGTTATGTCACATTGTTCAAGATCTGACAGATAACCCTTGTGCAGCGATTTCCACCACCTTCATTTCCCAAACCAATCCAACAAATGGAACACAGGACTCTCTGTGTATACTGCCAGGTTCAGATAAAGAGATAAGATACAAAGATTAATATATCAGTACTACTGGCAAGATTATTTCCCATCTCTCCCAAACTGACACATTAACATATTTGAGAAGGTGGATGGAAGAGGAGCTTACAGTGTGGAGGAAAATGCAAGACAGAAAAGGAAATGCCAATATTTCACATAAAGCATCACAGAAAACCATGAAACAGCCATAAGGGGGAGGGCCAAGAAATAATGTATCTCCAGTGCCAGATATATTTTCAGTGTTGTCACATTTCAAGTCTCCTAGCTAAATGGGCACTTTCAACCCAGAAGATCCCTAAGCACTTTAAAAGCTTTAGGAATTGCACTACTGAGAGGAGCTTTCATCAGGAACTAAAACCCAGCTACTGAAACAGGACATACAGCAACACTTCACGGCAAGTTGGGGGCTCACCAGAACTGGAAATACTGAGAATAGTGTTTAGACAAGATCTGGATTTTGAGCAAATTGGTTAATACTGTAACTCTGATGCTTCATTTTTCTCTTATCTCTGAATATAACAAGCACCCAAACCCAGCACAGCACAAAGCACCCACAGGTACTGATGGGACACAGTTTAGACATATGCCAGCTGAACACAGACCCACCTGCTCTTGCACCCTGGCACATCAGGAATTCATTCCACCTGGGTTGGGCTGCTGGTGTGCAGGACCTTTGTGGACTGTACCTGTCCCAGCTGGAACAGCCCATCCTGCACTCAGGCACCTATTGCTTCTCAACGCCGCCAGGACACAAACCCACCTTGCCAAGAGCCGAGCCACAAAACATCCTGTGCCTGGAATCCTCGGGGCATTTCCCTCAGCGCTGACTGACCAAAGTGCTCCCAGAAAAACCAGCAGATCCACCTGGGACAGGGACACCCTGCCACCTCCACTCCCAGCACAGTCACCAAACTGCCCTGGTGGCCGAGCCCACCCAGGGGACACATCCTCGCTCCCTGGGGTGTCACGAGGGCCCCCAGAGTCCGCCGGCACGGTGACACACCAAGCCGGACCCCCAGCACACGCAGCAGGGAGGTGACACCGACACCAGCACGCGGCTGGGGCGGCAGCGGGGAGCTCCAGACCGTGGGTGGGACCCTCGCCTCGAAGCCGGGGGCACCACACATGGCCGGAGGGCTGCAGAGGCGGCGGTGTGGAGCGGGCAGGGCGGCAATGGAGGGCCAGGCGGCTCCGGGATGCCCGGGACGGAGCCGCCCC
>VWZV01008599.1:848414-867056 GCA_013397155.1 Irena cyanogastra
GGCCAATGGGCGGGGGCGCGGGGAGCGGCGGGCCAATGGCGGCGCGCGGCAGGGGAGGCGCCGGGCAGCCCAGCACCGCCCAATTAAACATCCAGCCCGAGGAGCGCCTCAGCCAATCGGCTGGCGGCACCGCGGCCCGCCAGTGGGCGGGCGCAGGGGGCGGCACAGCCAGTCGGAGGAAAGGCGGGCTTCACAGCATTTCGTCATTGGCCAGAGGTGCCGTGCGGATGGGCCAATTAGCAGCTCGCCCTGGCGCCAGTTCTCAGCCAATCAACGGCGGCGCTGGCGCGGCGGGCGCGGGGCGCTGAGGCGGGGGCTCGGCGGGAAAATGGCCGGGCTGGGCTCCCCTCAGACCCCGGCGAGAACGGCCCAAGGTCCCCTCACGTCTCTGCACCCCGGCGCTACCCGGTCCAGGCTCCCCTCACACCTCGGCGGGAGCAGGCCGGGCTTCCCCCACATTCCTTACACCTCGCTGGGGACAGCCCGCGGATTGTCGCTCTGGTGCCGCCCGGGCTGCCCTCACACACCGCTGCAGCCGCTCCAGTTGCTGTTAAAAAAAACCCAAAAAACAAAAAAAACCAACAAAACCCACACCGAAATACAAAATAAAAAAAAAAGGATTTAAATGAGAATCGTTCATTTCAAAAGGGTATTACTACATTCAGCTCTGTATCACTGCCCTACCCAGGGCACATTCCTCTTTGCCCCACACAGGAGTCATTCACTGATAAGCCGTTGAAAGTGAATATTTGGATTTTTTTAAAATAACTCTTAGGAACCACGTCTAGCTCTGTAAAGAATGAGCAGCTCCCGTGTGGGTGTGCACACTTGAAGATAAAAACCTGGAATAAAGTCATCGAATCTCAGAATGGTTTGTTTAAGAAGGCACCTTAAAGCCTGTCTCATTCCATCCCCTGCCATGGGCAGGGACACCTTCCACTAGCCCAGGTGGCTCCAAGCCCTGTCCAACCTGGCCTTGGACACTTCCAGGGATCCAGGGGCAGCCACAGCTTCTCTGGGTACCCTGTGCCAGGGCCTCACCACCCTCACAGGGAACAATTTCTTCCTAAGTCCTGGCAGAAAATCCTTTAAAGATTCTGCAAAAGCCAGGCAAACACCTGGTCCAGGTGATACTTTTTTATCACACCCAAATACCTTTAACTACTGAAATCACTTTGAAGACAAAGCCAAAAGGAATGCTCCCATATGTGACCCCAGAAATAAGACTTACCTGGGGAGCCTCAGGAAAAGCAGAACATGGAGCAGCATTGGACAGAAAAGCTTTCAGAAGGCAAATCTACCTTCAGACCAAACAACCAAAGTTAATTCAATATAAAAAAAAATAAAACTTACAGAAAAATAAATATGCAAGAGGCCCACAAGATGTGATCAACAAAGGCACGGGGTTGCCTTTAATTTGTGTCAGGAAAGCACATGGACCAGGATTTCTATCCTGTTAATTAAGATTCCAAAAAGGGTAAAAAACTCCTTTTCCTGCAGTTGTAATATACCTGCTTCAAATATGATTATGTCCCATTAATTTCAACAAGCTCAAGGTGACATTCTCCCTGGCATTTCAAGAAGTAAAATAGCATTAAATTCTTACTATGTGGAAAGAAAGAGAAAATATTTACTGCAGGAGCTCAGTTCATCACAGAAGACTGCTATGAGAGAGCATGAGTGATTTACTCCTTTCATTATTCAAGTTAAATAAATCTCCTCCTTTCCAAGCTATTGAATGTAGAGTTATGCTGGCAGAGTGGATTACATTTGATCAATGTACCATGACAAGTACTGAAAATTGTGGGCTTCATTGCTGTGTTCACCCACTCCTTCCTGAACAGGAGAAAAAAGTGTCAATACACGGAGCAGCCTTTGCTCTGTGCCTCAGCACAAGAAAGCACAAAGCTGCTCTGGAGCTGTAATGAGTGTGGAGTCTGACTCCATGGAAACTGAGATAAACTCGTTTTAACTCTCTCAGCTAATAATCAAGGTGTGGCGTGAGACAAAAATTTTCCTATCCATGAACATTTTATTTGCATATATCCGAGTTCATGACAGGCTTGCATTAATGCTAACACAGACTCATTTTTACTTTATTTTTAAGCATAGGGATGCAATTCTAATCACTGTGGAAGAATCAGCCAATCTGATTCAGTCTGGTTTCTCTATCGTTTGAAAATGAAAGTATTTAAATCCACTGTAGTTATTTCAGGGGAGCAAGAAGATGATTTTCTTGCCTTGCTCAGCAGATAGGCAGCTCTGATACAAACCCAGAGGCTTTAGTCTGGATTTCACAGAGTTTGGGAAGCTGGTAAGTGCTACAGGAACTTGGACAATGTTTAAGAGGTTCTGCTCCTCACTGGGATTTCTGTTATCTCTGCATCACAGCCTACTCACACCACACCCCAACACAGCCAAACCACCACAGAAGAATCTGAAAAATGAAACCCCACAGTTTCCAACCACAGCTCAAAGTACAAGAAGTTGTTTTGTTTACTTCATAGCCCACTTCATCTGTGGACTTTTCAGCAGAGCCAGGAAGACTCTCCATGCAATCGAACCCTTTAACTTTACATTTAAACCTTTCAAGTTCCTCATTTTAGCCCTAGGAACAGCAAGACTTGTTTGATACTATCACTAGCAGCAGAGGTTCCACCACAACTGTCAACTAAATAAGAAACCAAAGACTGAGTTTCTAGCATGTTTCGCCAGGAAATTTAGGAACAAAAAACACAATCATGAAGGAAAGTTTTATTTTACTTGTAATGCCCACATCCTAAGATTAAAGATATTTTTAAAAAAATTAGCTGCAAAGAAAAAGATAAAAGCAAAACAAGAACAGATTTTTACACCCTTAGGAAATCAAGAAAAAAATAGGCACAAGTTTACATTCATTAGTTTCAGATATGGCAGAGGAATGTTCTACTGAAGAGGGGTAAATAAAATCCTGCTTTCCCACCTCCCTGTATGAGACAACACAAGTCATGCTCTTCAAAGCCACACTGATCTTGTAGATACAAGGCAGATTTTTCCTCATAATTTTTTATTAATGTGCTTTAAAGATCATAAAGACTCTCCTAGAGCCATTTGGCATAGTCTCTACATACACACTAAAGTACCGAGGATGTACTTTAACCTCTGGTGAAGCTTGTTACAACTTCTACATAAAAAATGAAAAGTCATGCATATTTTAAATTCTGTTTAAGCATCAGACAGTATTGAAGGATTTTATTTCATTGCTGCTAAGCCACTTTAAATCCCCGTCAGTGTTAATATCTTGCAAGTGTCAGCCTAGGATGATTTAACCCCTTGAGAGTAAGGGTTCATCATAAAAAAAGGTGAACGTCTTACCTCAAGGGACTCTACCCGAATACACAGCTGCTGCTAATACTGAAGAATTTCTGTTGCTGAACACAATATGCTGGGGAAGGGATTTTCTAGGGATCTCTGGAAGCCAGAGGGCAGGCAGGTATTCCATCACACCCTTTACCTCTACCCTGCAATACAGGCGAGTACGAGAGTCACCTTTTGGGCTGGGCCTGCTCTGGGTGGGATCAGTGGAAGCAGCCTGAGGGCTGCATCCAAAGGACTTGAACACAGCAGGTGCCTGACACCACTGCTCAGGCCAAGAAAAGCTTCTTCCACAGGAACAGCTCCTGTCAACCCGCTGATCCTTGAAATTCCCCTCAGAGGCTGCAGACACCTTTCTGCCTTTCCTCTTGAGCTACACTGGGACTAGGGAGAGACAAAAAGAACGGTGAAGTGAGGGGGAGGTGTAGAGAAGTTTAACATCCATCCCAGTAAAGATAAAACCAGTTTGTCTCGGCAAACATCCTTGGCTGGTGCAGGACCAAGTCACTGCTGGTGGGAAAAGGCAGAGAACTCGACCTTCAAGAAGCTGTGGATCTTCCCGAGGCAGAATCCTCTTTACCTTCACTGGGAGGGCTGTGTAACCTACTTGCAATAAGGGCTAAGGAAAAGCATCAAGCTATAATAAAACAGTCTTTCTTCATTTGATTGATAAGGAATTTACAATTTCTCAGCTTAAAAAGCCACAGTGCAAGTTAGTGTTTGCTTCAGGGGGACCCTGTTTCAGTATCCTCTCCCACAAGGATGCAAAAGCCCAAAGTCAGTAGCCAGTGTTTTTGTCTGTACACAAAACAGGCAGGCTGCTCAAGAACTGAGGACAAAGACACTCAAAATAGTAAATAAATACACATAAAACCACACTAAAAACGAGAATTTAACAGCACTGATTGTTTAGAATTACAGTCCATCTCATTATATTAATCTTCACATTTTAGCATCTTTTTAACCACTATACAAAAGCTGCTGAAGTGACTTTCTTCTAAACCAGCCATACCAGAGCACAAAACACTATCAACATTATTTTTTGGCAAAGTAACTTGCTTTCAGAATATACCGTACTTTCAAATCACAGTTTACATTTAGCAGGTGTGTCATGCTAATACAACATCCTCCATTTATTCACTTTCTGCACACTACCAGGAGCAAAACACCTCAGAGACCCTTCCTAGTTTCAACTGCTGTCTCTTAAAGCCTTCTCATAACAGTTTATTCCACGCAGCCTCACTTGGGGCAGCTGCTCCTAATTTCTGCCTCAGCATTGTCCTGTTTATTGCATTAATCTGGTTTCCAGGATAAGCCACATCAGTCTGATGTGCTTACAGAGCACCAGATGTTACTGTCCTCTACACACACCCCCTGCAAATATCACAGGAGCATTTCAAGGAATCACAGAACCACAGAATGGGTCAGGTTGAAGGAACCACAGTGGGTCATCTGGTCCCACCTCCCTGCTCAGGGAGAGTGTCCCTAAAACACATGGCACAGTACATTTATCTGCTCCTTTTACGTCCTCCTGTTTACTTTTTTTCTCTGTTTATTTCCTTCCTGCTTTTACCAGCAGAATCCACATTAGATATCTGAAGAGGAAGAAAGCATTTGTATTCTCCAAGCCCATGCATTGACTTTCCACTTATATGGAAATTCCAGATTCTTACATATTTTTTCCATTTGCAAAAATACGTCCGGGTAAGCCTTGTGTCTTTCACCCAGAACAGGCACAAGGGGTAACTAATCAGTCTGGAACAAAACCAGTGAGGCTCATGTTTTTGTGGAAGTCCTGAAGACCTCCTCATTCCGAGGGCTGGACTTGGACCTACATGTGGACTGAAACAGAGGAAGGCACAGGCTGGATCTCTACTTTTATCTGTGGCATTGTACTCACAGAGGACTCAGCAAATCATTGCAAACCACAGTCCTGCAAGCAAGGACTGCCTTAACTCAATGGCATGAAGCTGAGTCGGGAGAGGTTTAGGTTGGATATCAGGAAAAGGTTTTCTACCCAGAGGGTGGTTGGGCACTGAACAAGGAAGCAGTCACAGCACCAAGCCTGACAGAGTTCAAGAAGTTTGGGCAACTCCCTCCGCACATGGTGGGAATGTTAGGGTGTCCTGTACAGAGACAGAAGTTGGATTCAATCCTGATGTGTCCCTTCCAACTCAGCATATTCTATTATTCTGTGATTTTTATGATTCACTAAGTCCAGCATGCTCCACTGCTGCTGTCCAACATGAGGATCCAACTCAGCTCACATCCCAAAATAGCCAGATTCCAGGTGCTGGCTGGGCAGTCAGGATCACAGCATTTGAGAAGCACTACCATACCCACACACATCTGATCATTACCCAAAATTATGCTGTATTTCTTAAAACTGACAGACTGTAAAGAGTCATTTCCTCTCTAGAAGCTTGATCCCAGCTCACCAACTATCCACACACATAACCTCACATCCAACATCTACACCTCTCACTACCCTGTGCAGAACAGCAAGAGGCACCACATTATTACCCTTTCCCCCTGCTTATACACACCTCACACCTCCTACCCAGCAAAAACTGCTGCTGGGTCATTCTGAAATCCAGCAAGGCACTTTCATGGATATCAAAGACTTTGTGCAAGCACAGGCAGGATGCAAATCCCCCCCCTCCTCACACTAACCTGCCTTAAGGGCAAACACAGACCTCAGCAACCTCCTAAGCAAGGATGACCAGGACACAGAGCTCATCATCTGGTCTGCAAAGAGCAGCAATACCAAGGGAACAGACCAATTTCCCCAGAGCTTCAGACTGCTTAGAAAAGTCTGCATTTTACTTCAGTGCTTTACAGAACTATTTCTTCCTCCCCGGGAAAGAAATCTTTGCTAGTCACATTGGATAAGTTATCACATTAAGGTACAAATCAGCAGTAATTAATGTCTGTAGGAACACAGCAGAGAAAAACAGTAACAAAAATCCCAAAGCAAGCAAAGCCTCCTTGAGAAGCTAGTGGTCAAGTGGAGAATTTACCAACGATATTCCTGTTCCCACACACAATCGTAAACGTCAGGGATTCACCTCCCAAAAAACACAAAGGCAAAACAAGTACATACATTGCCCTATTCAAGAGAATTGGGCAAAAATCTGGGCCCGGGCAGTTCAGGACACAATGTATATATGAAACATTGAAAGTAATAATAATGACAGGAAGGTTGAACAAAGAAGAAATTCAAACCATAAGTTGGCAAGTGGTCCTGGATCCATCCCAGCAAACACTACTGGCTACAAAAAGCAGAAGGTCCCGCCTGATTGCTGTGTGTTCACATAGTCTTGCTGCCACTGCTGCACTTTTCAGGTAGTTTTATCCATCTCTGGGAGGAAAAGGTCCTTGTACAAAAGTGTTTTCCTCCAGTGACATTAGATGAGCTCCTCCTTCAGAGGCTCGGTTTCCCCAGGAAGCGTGCCGTTCATCTCCGGGGAAGTCTCGGTGCCCAGATATCCTAAGAGGATCTCGCTGCGCCGCCGCGACAGCTGCAGAATGTCCTCTGCCAGCAGCTGCACTGTCGTGTACCTCACGTTGTCGAAGTCAAACATGTCCTTCAGGTACTGCACGATCTGGTGCTGCAAGAAAAGGAAGGTTACGGTCAGACCTCCTTCACTTGCAGCTACCAGCCACCAAGAGCACACATCAGCAGCTGTAAGCCAGTAGACAGGAGTCCCACGCAGATGAGGTACAGAAAAGCCACCTTACCTTGAAGAAACTGCAGACTTCAGATAGCTGCTGCTTGGGCCCCAGAAAACCAAAGGCTAGAACAGGACTGACATGCTCCGATACGGAGTAGAAATGAGAGATAAAGCCGTCTGGTACCTGTCACAGGGAAGGACAGAATTAGTTGGTCTTCATTCTCAGACAGAATTAGCAGCTTATTCCATATCAGCCACCAACTTCCCTGCCAGAAGGCTTCAGTAACTGAAGTTAAGAGCTATTTGGAACATCTCTTCCTGCAAAAACTACATTTATCTTTCAGATCCCTTGAAGGATGATTAGAGCTTTTTATCTTCATGTTTCTAAGCTGCTATTTGAAGAGGAAAATTAACAGAAGAAAATTAAAAGCAAATCACCAGCCAGCCTTTATAGCCTCTATTTATAATTTGGTGACCAAGCCAGGAAAGGACATGCAAATATACAAGGCAAACCTACTGCATGGCAGCACCAGTAGAGTTTCCAGCTCTCTCATTTCTCTCTGTGCCATCTCAGAAGCCTAACCCTGTCCTACCAGCTGGCTGTGGGATCGAGCTGAAAACTTGCCAGAGGCCACAGACCCTGTGGCAGAACCAGGGTTGTGAAGTTGTGGCTTCCTGTTCCCCTGCTCCATAAACTCGTCTGCTGTGATACTTTAGGAAGTCACAGATTTAAGTGAAACTCATCAAGTAATGGCTAATTAGCATCAGCATGGGCGAACGGAGCAGTGCCTGAACCTTCCTTTTGCTGCCAGCAAGGAAAGTACAATTCAGGAGCAGTCCCTTGTTGCTTGGGGTCTGCGGCCATTCCTACAGTATTGTGAGCAGGGAGAGGGAATACCAGACAGGCAACATTGTCATTTGAATCCTCACATTAAGAAAAAGGGAGAATAAACTCAGACTGATTAAGTAAAATACTGGCATAGCACTGGAGCAGTGACTGCAGGACCCCAGGGCTCTAAAGCATCACAAAGAACTTGACTCTGTTCAGTCTTCTACCACTTAAGATTTCACACTTTGTCAAGATCTATATGTTCTCTTTTCAGCCTCCAATACATTAGATTCTTTCCCTTTTGATTAATTTTGCTTACCATCAGAAGCCTCCTTTTTGCTTTCAGAACTGACCAACAAGCAGTTGCTAGAGCCTACGATTAACAGAGAGAGCCCATTAGTTACTTGGATTATTTAAAAAAACCCAAAGTTTACCAACACATTGTCATCAAAACATCAAAGCAGTCACCCTTTTGTGACAAAAATTCTTCAAAATGACAAAATTGAAGTGAACTGGAAGCAGTTTTAGCCACTTCAGATCCATTCCAGAGAAGCTGAAGGGTTTTTGAAGATTGTTAATATGATCTGACATAATTGCCCAACAGCCCACGATCCCCTTTAAGCAGACGGCTGTTACAAAGTGCCATTTTACTCTCAGTCTATCAAACTAATCAGTCTTAAAAATACAGCTGGGGAGCAGAACTAAAGGAAAGCTTTGCAGTTTGAGCTTCAGTGTCTGCTGAGGTACTGCCAGAATGAATGGCCACGTGCTAAAACCCACATATTTTTCCCTACATTTTGGCCCTTTTATTCTCATTCATAAAAATAGGTGCTGTCATCCTTTAACATCTCCATGGCATCACTGATAAAGGCCCCTAGAGCCATAAGTGTGGTTGCCAACCAGATGCTTTCAAAATAAGGAACACTTTCCTGTAAACAATTTCCATGCACAAGAAGACTGTTGTTTAGAGCTTCAGGAAAGCGTGGCATTTATAAAGAGAGAATTCAGATCAGCTGGGAAAGATGAGGTTATGCTCTTTTCTGGCCTTGGCACTGATCTCACACTCACACCAGCACTCCCTGTCTCACGCACCGTCTCCTTGAAGCTGTCGGACAGCCAGCGGTTGCGCAGCACAGCCAGCACGGACGAGGGAGGGTTCTCCAGATCCTCAAAAGCATCCATGAGGATGAAGTCCAGCACAATATCAAAGAAGCTCATGCACACCACCTGTCAGGGAGCAGAACAGTCTGTAAAGGGAACAGGTTTTAAAAAGGCTCTTTTGGTTTGAAGCAAGAAGATGTAACAAGCTGAAGTCAATGTAATCGTATTTCAACAGCAGGTCTTTCATGCCTGGGCCATTCCTACATATGCATTATAATACAATCACAGTGGTTTGGCTTCTAAGGGACTTTAAAACCATCCAGTTCCACCCCCTGCCATGGGCAGAGACACCTTCCACTAAACCAGGTTGCTTCAAGCCCCACCCAGCCTGGCCTTGAGCACTTCCAGGAATGGGAATTCCACAACCTCTATGCGCAAGGATTATCTTCTAACCCCTCTTCAACTCTGTAAAGACAATGTCTTTACCAACCCCTCTTCCTTCGAGCTCCTGCTGAGTGGTTGGCCAGGTCTCTTGCTTCAAGGCATAACGCAGCATCTCCTCGTAGCTTTCCAGGAAAGCTTTGGGATTCTGGGAGAGCAGAGAAACAAAACAGAAGTTTAACTACTCAGATTTGAGCTGACATCAACGTCACAGCAGTCATCAGCATGCATATGGAGTTTTCTTCTTCCAACACACTGGACAAACTCTGAGTTGGGATGGAGAAACAAGTATCCCTGTGCTCAAGACACAGTTTAGTTGTTACACAAACTTCCTACCTTTTCAGCTTTTGTCATCAGTCCTATCATCATCTGCTTCCCAACCTCCCCAAAAAACAGCTGATTGCTTTCATCCTCCAGCAGCTCCTGCAAAGGGAACACAGATGTCTCCTGTGAGCACCTACACACCCTCAAATTCTAAGCTGGAAAAAAAAAAAAGGGCAGGACATGAAGCAGTGCAATACTGCACACACCAGTGTTGTTAACCTTTAATAAGCTGGAACCTAGGAAACAAAACTGCACTCTCCAGGAACGTCCTGCTGGCAGCCATGTGCCATGGAAACCCAGGAGCCTGGAGCCATTCTCACCTGGAATGCCTGCCTGACACAATGCAGCTTCGCCAGGAAATCTTGGTCACTGTAGCAGCCAAGGAGCTCTGTCCTAGAGGGAAAGGGGAAAAATTACGTAAATCCCAGTCCTGATGTCGGTGTTCCTACAACTGTGATCCCCTAAAAACAAAAAAACTAAACTCCAAGTCTGTGCATAGGAGAATGGAACAGTCACATTCCCTTTATCCAGCTCCTTGGGGGAGCAGAGCACCTCTGCCAGGCTGGTACAGGATATGCCAGCCTCCCAGAACAGTCACACTTCCTATCACTAATTTCCTGGGACAATTACTCTTTCTTAACAAGCAAGTCCCTAAAACCTGGGGTTAATTCCCTGGGAAGGCCAAACCAGCAGGAAGGATGCTGTGATTTTATGATCCCAATGGGTTATTCTGGTTATGGGGCTACTCAAAGGCAACTGATGTGTTCACAGCACCCCAGGGGACAAAAGGTCCCACAGCTCCAGCTGGCTCTTCACCTCAGCGTCCGGCACGCGACCTTCCCTTCTTTCACCAACTGCAGAGCTTCTTCGTATGCTGCCACTGGCTTGGAGAGGTGGAATGGTATTTGCTCAAAGGGGAGAGAGTCAAAGAGCTGTAGAGGTAACAAGAGACATGGGAAGAACAAAATGAGCTCAGTAAATATTTGCAAAAACACAAGCAAGTGCGCACAAGCAAGGTGGGCCTTCTTCAGAGACTCTTCAGCTAGCAAGGTTTGTCAGTGACAATTGTTTCATGCAAAGATATTTCTTTGTTCACCAAAAGCTATCTCAGCTCTGACACTGCTCAATATTCCATAAAATTTACACCACCAAGCCATCTTACATAGATAACAGCACTTTCCTAGCTGTTATGGCATGTTTTCTGTAGTAGATAAGAAGATGACATGGAAGTGCTGGTTGGAAAAGCCTGCACCATCCCCCTCATTAAAATCTTTTCCTAACATCCATCAGCCTGGGGTTGTTGCTCTGTGCTTGATCATCTTCCTCTCCCAAGATATGTTTGGCTCTGCTGCCTTTGTGCCTTCCCTCCAAGCCACTGGGCTGTGACACACAGGTGACACTTCAGTCACCTCTGCTGCAGAGAAGAAGGAATCCTCGGAAGCTGAGCTGTCTTCATCATCCGTCCGCAGTCGCAGTGATCCGTCTGCCAACGGAAGCATCAAAGTCTTCTCTGGAGGAGAGAAAGAAGTGTTGGAGTTCATGGACCAACATTCTTCTTAGCTCCTGTTATCTCTTCCACTCCCACTCTGTCACTCCTCCTTTAACTGGCTTATAGAAAAGACATAAAACCAGGCAGGAAATTGGCATTTTACTGCAGCCAGGTGCCCTACCCAGATCCAGCAGCACGCTGTCTGACGGGAGCGAGGAGCCAAACTCTTCCTGCAGGTGGTAGGCTCGGTGCAAGAGGGACTCCAGCTTCTCAGCAAACTCCCTTTTCTGGGACTCCTCCTGGAACACACATAAATGTCATCCTTAGTTAGCCAGCTGGGCACAGACAGATTGGACAGCATAAATACGGGAGGAAATTTTCAGTAAAAATGGGATTTGCAGTCTGCAGATTAAATGATTAAAAATAAAAAGAGAGAGGAGTCATTAATCCTACAATGCAGCTAATAATGCATAGGGAGGGAAGCTTCTACACAGCCTACTCAAACCCTCTGGCTTTTGAGCTTCACAATTTTGTTTTCCTGTTAAACAGGGAAGAAAGAACTAAAGAACTTTAACCTGCCACCCAGAAGAACAGGTATTTTATTAGGTTATACACCACTTAAATCTCCTGCCTTTTGATTTTAGCCTAACTTCCAGGAGAAGTCGCATGAGGAAACCTGTGTTGAATATATCAGGATATCCAGAACTGGATAACAGAATATTTAGATTAATAATCAAAGTTTGCTGTAAACAACACAGGAGGATGGGAAAAAAAAGGTGTGGAGAAAATAAGACTTAAACAGCATTTTGCCTTCATGCCCCTATGTTTGCATGAGTATCTCACCCAGAAGACAGAAGCACCAACGAGAAGCACAGAATCTATTTTCATAATGAATCAACCGCTTTTAAGGCAGTTTTAGAAACACTACAGGGCCCTTCAAGGAGAGCCAACAATAACAGAATCCAGATTTGACTTGGACAAATATTAACCAGCACAAAAGACAAATGTCCCACATACTTACTACACCAGACTCTGTTTACAAAAGGCTGGGAACACTTTTTTCCAGTGAGAACTCCTGGGGAATTCAGAGTTCAGCTCCTTTCACAGTCTTGAGTTACAGCAGGTTTTTTTAGCTTTGTGGCTGTCACTGAGCCATTCTAGTTTAGATCTCCTTTAACACAGGTCTTCTCTGCATAGTCCTCAAGTCCCAGACAGCAAGGGGTGTCCTAAAATCCTGGTTTCTGTAGCTGCAGAGGCTGAGTGAGGTACACATCCCCCTGCAGGGACCAAGGTCATACCCAGCTCCTACCAAATTACCACTGCTTCCCTCATCCACACACACAGAGCTGGGCTCTGCTCTCCACCCAGCTCCCAGAAGTGGCAGTGACCATCCAATCTCCATTTTAAATGCATTAAAAAGTTACAGAGACAACTCTGCCAGCCAAAGCAATGCTGCATTCATCACAGTCTTTTCTCAACACAGACTGTGCCACGGGAGGACACGTGTGACAGTGAGTGACACAAGGCTGGAAGGTGGATGGAAATGCTGGGGAATGAGGGGGCGAGAAGTATTAAAAAGAGAAAGAAATTAAAAACACCCACTCCCACTGCATAAGGAAGCTGCAGATACAGACAGCTCTTCAACAGAGTCTGGCCTGACTCTGCCCTTAATTTGCTCTCCTTTTAACCTCCCACTGTTTACAGCTTCCAGCACCCAGGCTGGCCTTTCAGCATGTGGGGACCTACCTCTGAAATGTTCTCAGACATGCTCTCCTGCTGTTTCCTGCTGTCCCAGGGCACAGGGGTGCTGGTACAAGCACTGTCCCTCTGCCTGATGCTCAGTGCCTGTTCCCATTTCTGCAGGGCCTCCTCAAACAGCTCCATGCCTGGAAACCCAACCAAATACTGGCTGTGAGAGTCCCGGGGCACTCAGGAACAAAGAGATACAGGATGAGTCTTTGCTCACTCAGACAATCCAGCAAAGAGGGAAATCCCTCCTCAAAAGAAAGAATAAACATAATCTATTTCTTTCCTGTTTAAATACGGTTTATTCTGGCTTAGAAGGAGAACATCCCCAAACTGGCTAAAGCACCATCCATGTTACTGCCAAAATACTGTTCTCTGCACAAGATGAGCCTGTTGCTCAAGAATGGTATTTTGGAAGTAAATTATTCACTGACAAACAAGGTTTGTTTTTTTCCAAGAGAAGATGAGATTTTTATCTGAGCTTAAGCTGAGAATGAAAGGGAACTTTCTGTTAGAGCTCTACATTGAGCTGCTGATGCTCTGTGTCAATTCTCACCCCCTTCTTGCTCTCACAGTGATAAAGAACCCCCCCAGAGCAATGTTACCCTTGTGCCTGCTCACCTTGAACATAGAGGCTTTCTGCACTGGAATCACCAATGCCTCCAGCATCTCCCATTGCCTGGGCCTCCCACATCCCTGGGGGTACTGGACTTGAGGAGTTGACTGCTACCATCTGCAGGAAGAGAGCAGAGGGCAGCAAATGCCTTTTGAATTCTCTTAAGGTTAGAGATGCTAAGATCAAACCAACACCACCAGCCTTCAGCAAAAAGGCATTTTCCTTCCCCATGTTTGCCCTTGTGCTCTCCTGTATCAATGAGCATTAAAAGGAGAGCACTGATGGAGGAAACAGCCCAGAAAAGCTCCAAAGCAATCACTACAAGGGCATCAGGATTTTGATGGAAAGCTCACGTCAGCCCCAGCTGCCTGTACAGAAAACACTGGAGGTGGCAAGGAAATAAGCACAGTCCAAACAAAAGAAACAGTTTCCCAGAAAAAATACAGCTGAGGATTCCCAGAGGGCAAGGGGAATCCTCACTCTCCTCTTTGCAACCAGATCCTCTCCTGGGAGGGCTGAGCTTGACAATCCACACAGCAGTATCTGTTCAGCTTTGTCCAATTTCACACCAGGGCATCGATGTCTTCTAAAGTCTGACCCAATAAAGTGCTGGATTCAACACTATCAGTCACCAGTGTTTTCCTGTGGCTTACAGAAGGATGTCCAAACACGAGCCTGGTACTAAAAAAGAGCTACAATAATCAGCTGATAGATTAATTTCTGTCCTGCCTCCATTGACCAATCCCTGTGGAGTGTTAATAAATCACCTTGAGATCCTGAATGCCAAATCATCAGTTCACTGCTGCCAATTTACTTAGTGGATGGCAAAGAGGAGCCTAGGAAGCAAATGAGAGCACAGGCAAAACCTGCAGCTGTGCAAAGGATGAGCTGTTTTTTCACCAAGTAATATAAAACTGTAGGTACAGGGCTAGCTCATCTGTACAGAAACAGATGCCTCTCTGCGGGGATATCCCCACCCAGGCACCAGCAGTGGAAAAAGGTATTTATTTATGGATTGCTTTTTACTTAAAGAGAAATAGAACTTCAGGGATACAAAACCTGGACAGCATCGGTGTGAATTGAGAAGCCATGGGGGAACTACACGGATGTGAGTCCCTGCGGAGGGGAAAGAGCCGGACACGGCTTGGTGCTCACGGACACATCCCATCACACCCCAGCTCCCCCGGGAACGCGGCCCTGCCCAGCGCCGTGCCGGCACTGCCGCCTGCTGGACACACACCTCGGCCAGCACGGATTTGGGCAACTCCTGGTGCTTTAGCCGTACTAAAAACAGCAACACCAGCATGTGCTGAGGATTGCTGGCACCCAACAGCTCCTTTCAAACGGGTGATTTTCCCCTCTCCTTGCCCCAGCATTGCCAAGCAGCCTCTGAGCCCGGGCGATGACGAGGGAGGGCTTTGCAACAACTCACAGAAGTTCATTTGTGTCCTCTTTGCTCCAACAGAATGTTTGCTCTGAGCAATGGGGATGTGAAACAGGTCTTGAAGACACAAATGCTTCCAGTTTTGGTCTCACAAAAGGTGGATATAAGCACTGATGGCTTCTCCCACCTGGTTAAGCCTGAATTACCTGTATTCATAGGCTGCTTTTTCAGCTTTGGAGAAGGTAAAATGACTAGGCTGTGTTCTCACCCTGTGCTGCTTCCTGAACAGAGCTATCAGATTTTGGTAGTTAATTTGGTTCTAAGAAGAAAGAAAGCTGTGAGCAGCCCCAGCACAGAAGAGAGGGGCTGCTGGGCCACCCAAACCCCCACCACAGAGGAAAGCAAACAAGCTCCCCATTGCTGTGAGACCCAGGAACAACCCAGCCTAACTCCCTGAGGGGGTCACAGAGAACTCCAAGGAATCATGGCCATGTCCCACAGGGAAATCCCTCCTGAGACTCCTCCTCGGCCAAAGAACTGGCCAAGGAACCCTGGAGCTCCTGGCCACAAAAAACTGCTGCTCACAGGGAACTCCAGACACTCAGTGTAAGCTTAATATCAGAACCCACCCTACAATTATACTGCAACCTGTTCTGCTCTATGGGCCAGGACAAGCCCAAGGACTTGGTGATCTGGTGACAGGTCTGTGCACTGACACCTCCCAGCCCTGCTAACAAGGTCCTTACCGAGGCGAGGCTGTGGGAAGAACTGGAATGTTTGCTGGGCTCAATGGAGGAAATCCCGCTGAGCGTGTCATTGCTCTTACTTCCAGGGCTCTGGACTCTCCTGCTGGAGTACCCTGTAGTTGGGAAAGTCACACAAAAACAGGATTTTAGGCCCAGGTGATTGTAGTAGGGAATAGGGAGGGAACATCACCTTGTCCAGTGACTGGGCCAAACAGTATTCAATACCTAGAAATAAGCCACAGATCTCCCATCTGCTCTGCTTTGCTCTGAGACTGGTGTCAGTGGGGATCTGAGGCTGAGGAATGTATTCACTGCTTATGGACAGCAAGAGACAAGTGGAAACAATCAAGCAAAAACTCCTCCACCTTCCCTCAGGACCAGCAGAGCACGGACACTGCTCCCTTGATTTTCATGTTTCACCAAACAAATGCTTAATCCCTGAAGTGCTTTGCTGAGGGCCTGGGTCAGTCTTACCCCTAAAATCAGTAAAGTGGTGAGGACGCTGCCCAAGGTCTGGGAGTCACCACAGACCTGGATGGACACTCCCAACTGCCCAGCCTGGCTCAGGCCACCCTCCCCTCCCCTCAGCTGAGCACTGACATCAGGAGATCAATGCAGAACCACGTCACTGCATGCCTGGGTTGTTATTATTGGGGCAGCCTGGTAATGGTCCACAGGCTGCCTACAGGAAAGGGGATGGGAACTGCAAACCTCAGGGAAAACATCCGGACACCTTTTGTTCCCGAGGACTGTGAGCTCACAGTTCCTCCCTCTGCTCCTCAAATCCCGTGCTCATGGCACTGCACTTCAGAATTCCCACTTCATTCCGCATCGAAGCCCCACACAAATGGCTTTGCTTTCCCCTCCCCACACCTTCCCGTCGCTCCCCGTACAACCTCTTCGGGGATTTTTCCCGTTTTGCGAGGCCAACCTTTCTTGACGGAGGAGACCCTCCTGGTTGGCAGGATGGGCACTGTGATCCCTCCTGGCTTGAAGCCGCACTTGTCCGGAGCAATTTGCTTCTTTCGGCGGCGGCGCCGCTTCAGCTGATGAGCTGCAAGAGCCAGGGCCACCGTCCCCAGAGCTGTGGCAAACAGCACCTTGCGCAGGCCTGGAGAGAGCCGCAGCTGAGAGAAGACAGACTTTAAACACAAAAGAAATGGAAGAGCAACAATGAAAAACCAATTCCACGGCTCTTTAAAAAAAAAAAAATTAAAAACAGTGTTAAACATGAATCACCTTGGCTTTACCCTCCCACCCATAAAACACACTCCTTGCTACACAACTAAAACATAGCAGCGAAGAGACTGTGGAGCATCATTTTGACAGGACTTGGAGACCTCATTGCGAAAACACACTGCAAAATCTGCATGCAGCCTGGGACAGATGCAATCCAGGTTACCCAAATTCAGCTCTGAAACCCTGGTGTGAAGCTGAGCTTTACTGCTCCAAGTGCTGCATCACTACAAGTGCGGAACATATTACTCTTCTTTAAAAGAGAAATCTTTTTTTAGCGCCTTTGATGAAGAGAAAGATTGAACCTGGGTGTTCTCACAGGGAGGGATGTGGGAAGCGCTTTTCTCTCCTCTCCAAGCCTGCTCAGAACAACTCTTTTCCACCACCCTGAACTCCCCCTGCAATTCCTCCAATCCCTCAAACTGCCCAGGTCCCCCAGCACCACCCCACTGTGCCTCCATCTCACACAGACAACCCCGCAGAGCCAGCCCAAGGAATGACAGGAAAACCTTTCCCGCTCCTTGTACCTGCCCAAACGTGGTGTAAACAAACACGGGGATCTCTGCCACGGTCATTGCCAAGGCCTGCATGATGGACATTCCCTCTGTCCTTCTGAATGCCATGTCTGCACGAGCACCTCGGCACCTCCAGGAGCTGCCACGGGGTAGGGCACTTGTGGATGCTGTGTGAGCTGCTCACAAAAGAATCCAACTTTTCTCTGACATCTGGCTCAGCGTCCCGGAGTTGGCCTTCATCCAACAATCCTCCTCCTGAGGGAAGAGGGGGAAAATTGGGTGAGTGAGGGGAGCACACGTCCTGCTCCTCCCTGCACTGCACTTCACAAAACACACACCAGGTCACTCAGAGCAGCGAATCTAAAATATCTTCTCACCAGCATCAGCAGCAGCAATTCCTTTGCTTGTCCTACCAACCACGGGGACAGATTCCCAAACTGCTCTACAGCAGCAGCACCCTGGGATTTGACAGAAAATCCCAGAGATTTCTACATGTACCAGACCTGGCTGCACATGGTTGGAGGGATTTTGTTTGCAGTCCCTCAGTTATCCCAAATAACCATATACACATTTTCATTGCCGAAACTCTGCTTTCACCGAGTTTTCTGTGCATCACAGCCCTGCTCAAGAGCCACCAACCAAAGGGGGTTTGCCCCAAAGGCGGTTTCAATGCTGCCAGCGGGGCTGGGCAGGAGGGACGTGCTCAGGTCAAGGACAGAGCGACAGAAGGCGCTATGTGTGACCCCAGAACGCGGGTGACAAAGCCGTGCCCCCGCCCGACACCCGCCCCGCACCCACGGCCCCGGAGCACCTTACGGAATGTTCTGCGGGCGGCGGGAGCCCGCAGGGACCAGACACCGGACATGGGCTCTGCCCACAAGGTTAAACACAACGTCCTGGCCACCGCAGAGGTGAGGAGAGCAAAGTGCACGGAATTTGGGGCACAGAAAGCAGTCTGCGGTTACCATACCGGGACAGGGAGTACAGGCACCGAGGCACCAAGGCAGCCCCCCTGTCCGGGCAAATTCCCCCAGCCCTGCTCGCCGTGGGCACCCGGCGCCGCGGCTTCAACCCTCCGGCCCGGCGGGGAGAGTCCCACGGGACCCCCCGCACCTGCACTGCAGCACGCTGGGCCCTGCAGAAAGGGCTCCCGCACCCCCCGCAGCACCCCCCACCACCCCCCCCTC
>VWZV01008599.1:867547-953970 GCA_013397155.1 Irena cyanogastra
GCGCGACCGGCTCGGGGATGCGGCGGCGAGGGCGGTGGAGCGGGAAGGGAAGGGGCGGAGAGCACGGCGCGAGTTCCTATTGGCGGGCGCTGACAGCTCCCTCCGCCGCCGCCGCCACAATTAAAGGGGCCGCGCCCGCCGCCCGCCCGCCGAGGCGCTCCTGAGGATCACGGTCCTTGTAAGAAGTCGCAGCCCTTTTAAGAGGCGCGGAGCGGGCGTCACCCGACGCTATAAAAGACGGCGGCGCGGCGGGCGCGGTGACAGCGGGGGCGCGGCGCGGCCGGGGCGGCTTCGGGGCCGCCATGGAGTTCAACGTGAAGAAACTGGCGTCGGACGCGGGAGTCTTCTTCTCCCGTGCCATGCAGGTGAGGCGGGGCGGGGCGCCCCGGCAGCGGCGCCGCCCGGAGGCCGCGGGGCGGGAGGCGCGGGGGATCCGCGGGTCTAGGCCCCGGCGGAGCCAGGGGGGGTTTGCTCGGCCCCGGGCGGGCTGGACAGGGAGATCGGAGCCGGGTGGGTCCGTCTGTGTGAGCCGCAGCACCAGCCGCAGGTGCATCCCCTCGGGAGCATCGCCCCGGCGCTGGCTCGGGGGTGCCGGGGCGGTCCGAGGGAAGAGCCCCGGGCACGGTGCGCGGAATGGGGACGGGACTGCGGGGGCACATTTGTGCCTGGCCTTTGTTGAGCTTAAACAAAGCTGTGTGATCTGGCATACGGCTGCTTTGTCCGTGCCCAGACCCGCCGGGAAGGGGTGCAGAGGTCTGGAAGAGCTGCCCGGGGGGGACGTGGAGTCTCCCAGGCTGGAGACATTCCAAACCCGCCTGGACGCGTTCCTGTGTCACCTGCTCCAGGTGACTCTGCCTTGGCAGGGGGCTTGGAGGGGATGTTCTGCAGAGGTCCCTTCCAACCCCAGTCCTTCTGGGATTCTGTGGGATGGTCCCAGTCGCTGGGGAAGGGTGGTGGAGGTGCCCTGCAGCCGCTCTGCACTTCAGCCCCGGGGCAGGAGCAGGAGATCCCAGGGCCTGGGACGACACGGGGACGTTCAAGGGACAGGAAGGAGCTGCTGAGAGCGAGCGGGTCGGGTCTCACGGGGCTGCTGAGGCATCAGGACCACACGAGGAAACGACAGGAGCTGAGTCGGGGGGTTTAGGTTGGAATTAGGGAAAGGCTCTTCCCCCAGAGGGTGGTGGGGCACTGAGCAGGCTCCCCGGGGCAGTGGTCACAGCCCCAGCGCCTGTAGAGCTCCAGGAGCGTATGGACAATGCTCTCAGGCACGGGGATTCCTGGAGCTGTTCCTGTGCAGACCAGGAGCCCTACTTCAATGATCCTTGTGGGTCCTTCCAACTCAAAATATTCTGACATTCACAAACTTGAGATCAGGAGCTTCTGGGGATGAAGTAACCCCCCCTGGAGCTGTGAAGAAATTTGGGTACACACGAGCAGCAGACATGCAGCAGGTGGTGAGATGGAGCTGGTGAGTGTGTTCATTTCTTGGGCATCATGACTGAAAAACTGCTCTTGTTTGGCCAGGAGAGGAGAGAGGCAGGTCAGGACTGGTTGGGATCCTGCCTGGAAGGTGAGGTCCAGCTGGTGACTCTGGGACTGGGCTTCTTGCTCTGCCTATTGTGTGGGGGCTGGTAAACAAACAGAGCAGAGCTGCCTCGTTCCAGACCTTCTGTGCAGTGGAGTAATTCTGGCTCTGTCGAGGACTGGTCTCCTGTGAGCAGATATCACCTCTTGCAGCCATGCCAGTGAGTCATGTGTTATGAAAAAGGGAGATATTAACTACAGGTGCAAAATAAGGAGCAGATGGAAAACCTAAAGAAGCTGTTTTCATGCAAATGACCTTGGATGCAGAAGAAATGCTAGAAAGAAATCTTGTGTTTAGAAGCCTTATTGTAAGTCTCTGATAAGTGTTTTTTAGCTCCAGGGCGTAGGAAGGAGACAGGCCTGGGAACAGTGTCTGCACACAGTGATTCCAGAGCAAGGAGGCGTTTATAAATCGTGGCTTCTGCCTGCTACACCTACTCCACTGTCTCGTACATGAATATTCATATGCCTAATTACAGTAGTAATCTCTTGAAACCAAATGATCACTAGCACTTGTGGACAGTGAGCAGGTGTGTAAAGAGGGGGAGCTGGAAGGAAAGAGATCTCTCAGGCTGAAAACCTCCTCATGAGGGGTCACTGCTGGGGGAATTCAGCCTTTCTGGGTGCCCACACAGCCCTGGTGTGGGTGAGCCCTGCCCCATCTGCCCCAGAGCCACCACTGACAGCTGAGTCTGCTGTGGGCAGTAAGGGCTGGGTTTGTAGCCCTCTTTAGCACTGCAGATCTTCTAGGATGGGAATAAGCTGTCCAGAAAAAGCTGTTTTCTGTAGCATTTGGAGATGCTTTCTCCAGCTCCAGGCATTTAACAAAGTGATGTTTTACTGGAACTGCAGCGACTGGGAGATAAATGGACTGGCCATTATGTGCTGTTCCACTCAGACAGCATTTGCTCCTGCTGTCTGGCAGAGCTGTCTGACCAACACAGGAGCTTCACTTGAACTGGAATTAGGGCGCAGCCAGGGGGAAAGGAGGCAGGGCATGGTCAGCACAACCCCTCTGGGCTGGCTCAGGGCAGGAGCTGTCAAATCTGTCAAATACAGCCCAACATAGGTGCTGGAAGAATGATTTTGGACTAGGCTCCCCATGACAAAAAAAAAAACCCAATTAAAACAGCTCAAACCCACTGCTTCCTTTACATGGCTCTTCCTTGCTCAGGCTTCAGTCACAGGACTCCTCCAGAAAAGCAGAGCAGACAGGAAAGTTGGGGTAGGAAAGCAGTGGACAGCTCTGCACTCCCCTGGGAGTGGGGAATGAGCTTCTAGGCTGGGGCACTGCAAGGGTTAAAGAGCTTGTGTAGGATTCAGCCTTCAGCTGAGGATGGGCTCTGTAGTGACACTTGCACCAGTTGCAGCCATCAGATCAGCACTCTCTGAGGGGATGCACACCTGCAGACAGACTCCTAACATGTCACTCTTCATCTTCACTTGAAGAAGGGCTCCTCTCTTTGATCAGCTGCACCTTCCAGTTGGCACTAGGTGGTCTGATCCCAAACCTTGGCCAGTGGAAGCTGTGTGGCCACACATTGGATTTCTCTCTTCTAGACAGGCTGCAAGCCACACTCTTTCAGGGAGGTCTGGAAATAACTGTAGGTGTCTGTCTTTTGTCAGTTCTGATGTAAACAGGCTCTGGGTGAAAATGCCCGAGGGTGAATACAGCTTTTGGGTGCTTATCCCCCTTAATGTCATTACTAAAGCAGCCAGAGGCTGACTTACTCATCTTGAAGCCCCTGCAGACAGACAGACTCCCCCAGCTCCCTGAACTCTGGTGATTAAATAGACTTTTATCGTTAGTAGATAAAATTAACCCTCTGCTTGCTGACCTTATTAGTGTTCACACTTTAAAAGTCGAGAGAGCAGAAGGTGACCCAAGGAAAGGGCAAAGTCTTGGTAGGGACACAGCCAGGACAGCTGACCCAAGCTGCCCAAAGGGATATCCCATACCATAGGACGTTGCTCAGCAATAAAACCTGAGAGAGAGGAGGAGGTGGGACATTACTATAGAGCACATTTCTCTTTTGGAGTAACCTTGACATGTACTGGGACCCAGCTTCACACATCACTTGCAGATGGGAAGAAGACAAGAAAATCCTTTTGTTTCCTTTGCTTCCACACACAACTTCTTCTTCATTAAGCTGCCTTTATCTTGAACTATGAGATTTTTCCATCTTATTTTCAACCCCTCCTGTTCTGCTGAGGAGGGAAATGATAGAGAGACTTGGTGGCACCTCATGTCCAGCCAAGGTCAACCCACCACTGCAATATTTTTCCTCTCCTAAATGCCATGCTCATGAGTTAACCAAGCTGTCCCTGCTAATGGCTTCCTTCTGTCCTCTAGCACAGTTTCACTTGGCTCCCAGCCTGGCTTTCCTGACTCCTGGTGACCAAATACTTGGAGCAGACTCTCTGTTTGGTACAGAGTTGCTGAAAATCAGGTAGTTTTCAGATGCTGAGTGGCTGTGGCTTCTTTCCTACTGCAACCCTGTGCAAAGAGGGACACAGATTTGCTCAACTGACTATGTTGTGCTTTTGATCACCAAAAGAGCAAATGTTACTGTGTTTTGGGCATTTTGGGCTATTTGGAGTCTTTGAAAAACAGTCTAAATCTACTGGCAACTACAATAGACTATTCCTGGTTTGAATCTCCTGGCCCCAGTTTGAGCTTTGTAATTTAAAGTGGAAAGTCATAAGTGACATCCAGCTGGATCAAACAGGGACCCTGCAAGTGCTACAAGGGCCTGAACTCTGCCACCAGATCCTCTGCAAGGGGGCTGCAGCCACTCTATCAGAGATCACAGCATACAGGCCTGGGCTTTTATTGTACTGGGATTTTATTCCCCTGACTTTTAAGGAGAGGAAGGTGCTGATGCTTTCAGCATGGGCTATTTTAAAGCCTAACTCTGATGTCCTTTAGTCACAGCCCAGCCTGTCTGATCTGCACCTGTAGTGCAGAGGGGCCCCTCCAGCTCAGCACTTCTTGCTGACCCTCCTGACATCCCAGACATGTGTCTGCCAGCTCTCTTGGGGAAGGGGCTTTTCCCCAAGCTGTGAGAGCTTGGGGCAGCTGCCCTAACTGCAGTCCAGCACATCTATGCTCCTGTTGGGCCTGTGGCCTGAGTGCTGCTCTCCTGCTGGGTCACCCTGTTTGCCACCTGATAAAGCATCTCTTGTTCCTGCTGGCCAGCCAAGCCTCCCAGAGGAAACCCAACCTTTGGCTGAATTATTGATGTCCTGGAATGCAGCACAACTCTGCTCTTCCTGGAGAGTGAGAGTGGCACTGACAAAAGGCTGCCCTGCATTATTAAGCACCTGCCCTGGGTCAGCTGCAAGGATGTTCCCTGCAGGGAACAGTCTCTCAGCACTGACACCTGGCTTGTGATCCCAGGATGCAGATCTGGGAATTGGTTCAGGCCAATTGACCCAGTCCTTAGGTTCTAGAAAACAAATGGGAGCAGTTCTGCCACGGCAGGGTGGAGGAGCTGGAGGTTCTCAGCACTGCAATTGCCTGTGCTCTGCCAGCCCTACCTCTCTCCCCAGGGATCTGCACCAAGCCTGTAAATCAACTTGACAAAATCCAGTTTCACTCCCATTTGCGACAATCTGTTGTAAAAGACAGCAGTGCTTCTAGTCTGGGAGCAGCGAGATATAAAATACTCAGAATCTGTCTTTTTACAGTCAGGAGGCTTGAGAGTATGATCAGTTCATTTCTCCTGCATCTCTTGGCAGGAAATCTTTCCAATCAAATTTCTGTGTTATGAAAACAAATTCTCAAGAATAGAAATTCCTTACAGGGGAGTTCTGCCTGAAGTGCTTGAGTAGCCAAATTTCATAAACTGCTGTTCTTCTACCCTTCTTTTCAGTGGGCAGCTGGGTAAGAAGGGACCTGCAGCTGAGCTCTGTTGCCACCCAAAATCTCAGATTTCCACTTGCAGCAGACAAAACCACAAGCCAGCTCATAGGTCAGTGTAACTCACCTGTAATCTCCTGTGCTGGCTGTGCTTCCAGGAGAAGCTTCATCTGATCTCATGGCAGGCTGCTCCTGCAGCAGGTGGTCCTGCTCTCCTTGCACTTCATGGCACATCCCCACTACTGCTGTGAGGTTGAGTGGGCTCTCTGATAGATCTAAAAAGTCACATTAAAGGTCAAATTGAGCTGGATCAGCGACTGTGCACAGGAAGGGGGAGGAGGAGATAGCACTGGGCAGGGATAGCACCCAGGGCAGCCCCTGCAGTGAGGCACCAGCCACCCAAGGCTGGATCCAGCACATCCAGCTCCTGGGCAGGGGTCAGGGAGACACTGAGGGAATTAAGTGCAGTGGAATCACAGACTCCCATGCCTTGCACCCACTTCCTGACCTTCACGCCCTCCTTTCCAATCCTGAAAGAAAACCTGAATAAGAGATTGTTCTCTGGCCTGGCCCTTTGGAACCAGGGGCTGTGACTGAGATTCCTGCCCACCCTTCCCTCTGGCATAGTCCCCAGGCCTGCAGTGATCCTGGTGCTGCCCTCAGCCTTGTTGCAAGACAAACAACTTAGCGCCTGACTTGAGATAAGAATTGAGTTTCTGAGTTCTGGCAAGCGCTGGGCTGTGACCCCTGCACTGGATTACACAAAACAGCCACAGAGGACAGTGATGCCAAAGATGTCACTTGCTAATAGAGCAAAGGACCCCGGAGCTGGAGTGGTTCAGGACAGTGGCAGTAGCACTGTGGAGATGCTGGAGGGCCTCAGCAGTGATCTAGCACTGCAGCACTGCTGTAAGAAGCTGACTCAATTCAGCTGATAAGAAATTGGGTTTAGGTTTGACAGCTCCAGGGCAGATGCTGGTGCAGGATAAGCCTAAACTGCAGGAAAAAGAGCTGGACTTGAAAGTGAGATGAGGTCTCAAGATGCTGTCTGGGAAAGGGGGGCAAGAGAGACTTACCTTTGCATCAAAGAATCTTGGCTTATTTAGGAAAGATTTTTAACAGATGACTCAAGAATTGGTGCCAGATACCTGGGAAGTCCCAGTTTGCTGCATGGCAGTGACTCAGCCCAGCCTGGCAGAGTCTGAAAACAGCCCTGGGCTTCCAGACAGAGGAAAGCAGCCTCAGCCACTGAGAGCCATGTGTGACCCCAAAGAAATCATACACCGAACAATACAAACACCTCTCACCTTGAATCTGCTTTTACCCCTGTCCAGCAGTGGCCAGGGGACTATGGCAAGACCTAAGTAAAATTATGTTCCAGTAACCAGGGGCTGCTGGTGCAGAGGAGAGACCAGTGACATGATCCCTGTCCCTGCAGCTGAGGACCTGTCACCACCCACCTCTGGCAAGGCACTCCAGTGGCTGGAGCTCCAATCCTGCCAAACAGGTCACTGTGTAAACATACCTGGAGGGCCTGTATATCTCAGGCATCTGGTAACAGGACTCCAAGGGCTGCTTGCCCCTGCTCTGGGCTCTCCTTATCTCACTTGGTTCCCAGCATTGGGCTGGATGGGAAAGGAAAGAGCTGGCCAGGAAGCTTTTCAGGAAGGGCAGCAGACACCAGATCAAGACCCCTTGGAAGGGACATCTTGGCCCACCTAGAGCTGAGCTCTGGTGTAGGGAAGCAGAGAGGAGATCAGACAGGAGCTGCATTTCATCTAAGAGCTTTAGCCAGGCTGAAATCTTTGGCATCTGTGCCATTATTGCACAGCACCATGTCCTGATGACTCAGCAATGGCATCAGAGACCATTAACAAGGGTTAAGGGACAACTGGAGCCTCTGTTGGGCCCCAGGTGGCACAGCTGTCCAAAGGGTCTTTTAGCATGATCCAACAAGATACTGGTTCTGTCAAGAGCAGGAAGTTATTCTTAAAAATACACAGAAGTTGTCCAGCTTCACTGAAAGAAGCAAGTGGGAAGTGGGGATGGGACAAGAGGGAATGGGCTCTTCCCTCAGATATCCCTCAAGGAAGCAATGGAGGGTGTCCAGGCCATCTGAGGCTGCATCTCCAGACTGACAAACCTGGTCAGATGCCACTGCCCAGTATGGAAACACTGGAGACTTGCACCACCTAATTCTCCCTGCTGCTAATGTTAAGATTAAAAGGAATTGCAGAGGGAGGGATTGTCTATTGCCAGTATAAATCTGAGTGCTGAGAAGAGTTTGACAGTGTTATATTTCAATTACCTGCTTCAGAGTGTGTCCCAGAAGAAGAGTCACTTGCTGAAAGTGGTTTTATCTAAATCCTGAGTTTGAATCTCCTGACTCCAGGTGGTAGTGGCATTCCTGACCCCTTGGCTTTGCAGAACACAGACTTGATCAGTAGGAGATGAAGGGATTTAGCACCTTTTCTCATGTGAAGGATGTCTGTTGCTCTCCTGCATGAAGGAGTGGAAGCCATGTGCATATTTAAATAGATCCCTCACAACTGGAGTATTTCTGCACTAGACCTTATTAAAAGTTACTTATTCCAGAACACCTCTCAAACCTGGAGTCTATTTTTAGCCCAATGCCTGTTCTACTCTGGGGCAAAAAATTTTCCCTCTTCCCCTGAAAGATGCCTGGGAAAAAGAATGACACCTTGAAGGGCTTTTAGCTCTATTCTAAGGTAAATACACAAGACAAAAGCAGCTTCACTGTCCCTTATTAGCTCTCTAACACACTGTAAATTTGCTTTGGAAAAACAGACCTAATAACTGCCTTCTTCCTGCAGTTTACTGAAGAAAAGCTGGGCCAGGCTGAGAAGACTGAACTTGATGCCCACTTTGAAAACCTTCTGGCCAGGGCAGACTGCACAAAGAACTGGACAGAGAAGATCTTGCGTCAGACTGAAGTTCTGCTACAGCCAAACCCCAGTAAGTCCAGCTTCTCCTAAGGCTTGAAGGACAAAATGTCACTTGCAGCTCAGTGCTGAAAGACATGGCCTCTGGCAGAGAGCCCCGTAGAGTTCATGGGGCTTAGGAGAAACCCCAAGGGTGTCTTTGCA
Source organism: Irena cyanogastra (assembly GCA_013397155.1). Classification (NCBI taxonomy): domain Eukaryota; kingdom Metazoa; phylum Chordata; class Aves; order Passeriformes; family Irenidae; genus Irena; species Irena cyanogastra. The sequence goes on from VWZV01008599.1 coordinate 876,101, forward strand.
GGGCCTGTCCTTCTTCCCTGTGCAGCTGAGAGCACCTCACAGCCTGGCAGTGCCCTGGGGCAGAGACACCGCCCCTGGCACTGGTGTCTGCTGTCCAGTGCACCACTGAGGACTGCATGGGGTGGGCTATCATGAATCCCCGTTCAGAAACCCTCTTTCAACCTCCCTGGTGTCCCAATTCCAGGTGCCAGAGTAGAAGAGTTCCTGTACGAGAAGCTTGACCGGAAGGTGCCTTCCCGGGTCACCAATGGGGAGCTGCTGGCACAGTACATGACAGAGGCAGCCAATGACTTTGGGCCAGGGACACCTTATGGTAAGTCAGCCTGGCTAATGAAAAAATCCTGGGAATCCATCCCTTCCCAAAAGAATATCCCTAATACTGTTTTGCATTGAGATGTCTGCAGCAGGCTCCTTCCTGACCACACAGAGCATCTTTCTGCTCTTAAATCCTCACAGCTGTCGCTTCCTGGGAGAGTTTTGGGCTTCTTTAAGCAGCAGAGCTGCAGAGACACAGCTTTTACTTCCAGCTGTCCTTGCCCCTGCCATGAGCTTTTTTCCTGCTCTCCAAATCAATAGTTGTTCAATAGTGAGTCCTATTACAGCCAGAGCAGCTGTAACTGCATCTATAGCCAACACTGCCTAATCAACTCATGTTTTCTGCTCTGGTGCTTTTTAATTTGCTGCTCTGTTCCTGTGCCTCTGTTTTATGAGGCAAAGAAGGATCAGTCTGTGCAAGCAGGTAGAGCAGTAAAATACATCAGTGGCATGAGTGCCTCAGCAGGTAGATAAGATCAGAGCTGCCCTGGGAGCAATGAAAAGATGCCTCAGGCCAACAGCAGAGTGGGTAGGGCTGGAGCTGGGGTGGGACAGGCACGGTCACCTTGCCCAGGCCAGGTACAGCTGTGCCTGTGTCCCCCAGCATGGCAGTGTGGAAGCTCTGGCTGAGTTGGCTGCAGCCAACACATGTTAATTGGTTTCTCTGGAGCTGAAGGTTCCTGTTGTTGCAGGAAGGACTTTGATAAAAGTTGGAGAGACTCAGAGGCGCTTGGGTGCAGCGGAACGGGAATTCATCCGCTCTGCCTCCATCAGCTTCCTGACCCCACTGCGCAACTTCCTGGAAGGGGATTGGAGAACCATCTCTGTGAGTGTGGCAGCAGGGAAGGGGAAGCTTGTCACATACCTGGAGACAAGGGGGGCAGGGGGAGAGGGCAACAGTGCTAAGAGAATCTCTTTTCTTTCCCTATGGTAAAGGATGACTCTATACCTCTCCCCTTAAAGAATGCAAGGATGAGAGAGTACCAACCCTAGATCAGCTCAGGTTCCCCCTCTGATAGGGAAGGGTTGCCAGCTGATGTGCATGAGGAAAGTAACTCATTTCCCCACTCCTGCAGCTTGTGGGCACCACCCATCACAGGCTGCCCTGTTTCCAGGAGGTTATCCTGTATCCCTGGCAACCAGCCCCAAAACTCTTGCTAAGGAGATGAGCATAGCAACTGATTCTTTCTTCCTGGCATGTTTTGATAAAGAAATAGATTTGATTCCTAGGGGATACCACATCCCCTCCTGGTTCTAAGCAGTGTGCCCTGACCCATCTCCTGTCCCTTCCAGAAAGAGCGGCGGATCCTGCAGAACCGACGCCTGGACCTGGATGCCTGCAAAGCCAGGTTGAAGAAGGCCAAAGCTGCCGAGGCAAAAGCAGCGGTAACTCCTCCCCTCATCTCCCTCCCCGTCCTTCTGGCCACAGGGCTTGGCTCACATGGTCAAAAATTAGGTTACCCTGCTGTGTCCTGTCTCTGGCAGGCATGGGTGGGGGAATTCCTCTTCTGGGATGGAAAGGAACTGGGAGCAGGAGCCATGTGCCTGTTTCTGACATGCCCTCCCTTGGGGGAATTGTTGAAGCAAAAAGTTCTGAGCTTCTGGAGTCTGGAAACTGGTACTTGACCCAGGCTCCTGCTTCCTGCCTCATCAGGGTTGCTGGATGAGTTGTGCTAGTAACTAAAAGGCTGCATCTTTTGAGGACTTGCTAATTTTCACAGGGGATTTTAAAGCAAGCTGAGAGCTGAGCTGGGAGGTGCACAAGGGAAAGGCTGCTGGAGCTCTGCAGGCTCCCAGCCTGTCAGACTAGTTAGGATTCTGCCAGCCCCCAGGCAGGGGTGCTGTGGGAGCCTGTAAGGGGTGGCCAGGGTCAGACTGGCTACCAGGTCTGTCCCTGAGCCTCTCTGCTCACTCAGTTCGTGGTGCTGTAGTTACAGGCTTGTCTTGCCCTCTGGCTTTGGGGAATTCATCACACTGGGCACTGATGGGTTCCCTGGAGGGCCTGGTTGGAGCTGGTTGTCATCCTGTAGAGCTTTGGCTGTTGGCACAAGGACCTGCCAAGTTCTGCTTTTGCTTTGGGGCCAAGAGCTCAACTGGCAAATGTGTGCAAATCAGAATCAGACTGTCCTTGTCAGTCAGTCTCTGGGATACCAGTCCAGCAGCCCTACTATGAGCCTGTTTCTAACCATCTGCCAGCTGGGCCTCTGGCCTTGTCTCTCCCTGGGTAGCCAGTTCCCAGGTGTTTTCCCTTTCCTCCAGCTCCAGTTACACCCATGGCCAATGAGGAAGCTGTGCTAAGCTCACCAGCCTCCATCAGCAGGTCTGACAGAGTGCTCAGACCTACACAGGACAGCTGTGAACAGAAGTAATAACTGCCCTTTTAAAAAAAGCCTTCTCTAGTCAGTCAGGTCCCCCAGATCCTCTGAAAGTAACTTCAGGAATCCCCCATTCCCCTTCTGGAGGGGACAGTGCCCCCAGTCTTAGGGGAAACTGGTGGCCTTTGCTTTATCTTTAAGCTCAGATCAGAGCAGGAATTCAGATATCTGCTGTGCTTCCTCCCTTTCCACCCTCTTTACCTTGCTTCCTGCACGAGGTGATCCCAAGGCCTCTTACTTGCAGACACACTCCTGGTTTAGGGACTCCTCTGTAGCTGAAAAAGAAAAACTTTGTTTCCCACTGGAACTTTTGGGGTGCCCCAGGCAGGTGCAGAGCCAATCCAGACTTTCCTCCTCAAGCCAAGCCTCCAAGCAGCAGAGTGGCTGAAACACTCACCACAGCAGCAGAGCAAATGCAGCTGCTGTGGTGGGGACCCATCTCTCACCCAGCTCAGCCTAAAGGTGGAGTCCCTGGGCTCTGGGTGCCTCCCTGACTGCTGGATGACAAGGTGGAAGCTCAGAGCTGCTTCCTCTGCTCTGAACACCTCCTCTAGATCACAGTAACATGCCTGGAGTCCTGTGTCACACTCCCCATCCAAGCTGAAGTATCCCAGCTCTCCCAGCTCACCTCTCTCTTGCTGCTCTTCCCCTCTGTAGTGCAAATTGGTGTTCCCACAGCTTCTGTCTCCTGATGCCCCTGGAGCCTGCTGCCCAGACCCGTGAGCTGCTGTGGAGCACCTGGGCTTGTGCATTTCCCATGGACTCTGTGCTTTGTCCTTCCTGTTGATGCTGTTTTGTTTACTAACCTTTTTGTTTTGTTTCTTTGTAATTTGCTCAGTGTGAGGGAGATGTGAGTATTGACTGTGCTAACAGTGCTGTGATTTTTTTTTCCTTTAACACCTCTCATTGTCTCTTTCCCATTTTTAAAAAGAAAATTCATATCTTCTTTGTCCCATTGGGACTGGCCCTGCAGCATGTTCTGAGTGTGATCAGGGCTGTGGCTGCCTGGGGAGGGTGCTCCAGAAGGATGGGCGTGTCAGAGACCTGCCTGCAGCCCCTCTGGAGCATCCCTCAGGTCCATCCACATTGCCTGCAAGCAGTGCTCAAGAGAGGCAGGGGCTCCCCTGCAGACCCCCTCGGGCTCCTCCAGCTGCAGGCAGGAGGAGGTGGGGTTGGGTGGCCAGTTCCTCTCTGGAAGGGCAGCCCAGAGACAATGACAGGCAGGATGATCTGGTTGTGCTGCTGTTCTGCCCCTTTTCCCCATTACCAGAGTGCAAGGGGGAGGGAGGTGGGTCCCTGTTGATCACTGCTTGCAAATACAACTTCTCCATGCACAGAAGTACAAGAGAAGCTTGCCTCCTTCATCCCATGTGCTGTGACCAGTTTTGGGACTCCCTGGAGACCAGGGAATAGGAGGAGAGGTTTCTTCAGTTGCTCTTGATCTTCAAAAATCAAAAAGCATAAGCATCTGTTTCTCTGAAACATCCTTTCTCCCCACAGGGAGGAGTCCAGCCTGCTTGCTATGCTGGCCTCAAACCTCACTGGTGCATTTTTCTCCCTATATTCAGGTTTAACTTGCAGTAGGAATTGCTCCTCCTTATTCCTTCCTCCAGCCATCCCTAAAACTCCTAAATGGTATTTAAAAAATGGTTGGGACTGCCTGACTGCTCTTCCACACACTGGTCACTCATTCCAGCTGGCTGCTTGGGGCCCAGCAAAGTGGGTCAGTGTGTATAAGTGGATCTGGGTGACTGCAGAGAGATTAACCTGAGGGGATTAACGCCAGAGCTGGGATCCAGCAGGACTGTGCCAGCCCTACACAGCAGCCACTGTGCAGTCAGGGCTGGCCAGGAGGATTCCTGATGTCAGGCAGCTCATTGGTTTGTCTCTTTAGGTAGTGCTACAGCCAAAGGCCATCCCAGGAGGAGGCTTGGTCTTAACTGAATAAAAGCACCACATTGTGGTGGTTAGTGAGCCCATAACTCTGGAGGAGTGGACTGGATCCATTGCACTTACGCAGTGAGGAAATCTCTGGAATGCTCAAGTGTTCATGTCCCAGGGCAGAGGTTTAGCCATGGAGAAGGTGGTTTGGTTTCCTGACCTCTGGGATGAAAACTCCTACACTGCCTTTGGTGAGACCTGGCTTGGCTGAGCCATGTGCCTTCCTGAAAACAGCAGATCTGGCTCTGTTAGGAGGAAACGTGGCTTGGAGAGAGTGAGAGCAGTAGAAGGCACTGTGGAAGCGATGCTCCAGTGCTGGTAAACACTCCTACCTTAAGGGCAAGGCCCTGTACAGTGACTGTAGGCAGAAGACGAGGGGAAGGGAGGTCCTGCCCACAGGACTGAGTTAATGCAACAGGTGCAACCTGCTGGCTGCAAGGGAATGGGAATGCCTTTGGGATCATGCTGTATGAGCTGATAGCTGTAAGTACAGGCAGAGTTCCTAGCAGTAGGAGTGTCTGCTGTTCAAGCACCACATGTGACTGCACAAGCCTGGCCTCCACAGGCCACTGCTGAGCTGTTGGGAGACCTCCCTCCTGCCTCTCATCAGCATCGAGCAAAGCTCCCAGCACAGACAGGAAAAAAAAGCCACTGGTCTCTCGTTCCACTCATCACCCAGTGCCTCCTGTTGACTCCTCCAGTGCCTTGTACATGACACTCTATTCCCCCCCAGGCTGTGCCTGACTTTCAGGAAACCAGACCTCGTAATTACGTGCTCTCCGCCAGCGCATCAGCGGTAAGATCACCTCCTCCTGGACACTGCCTCCTCCTGGACACTGCCTCTCCAACCTCCTCCTGCCCCTCTCTCTACCTGACTTAAACTCAGGCCTAGTGCTCTGCTGTTTTCAACATTTTAATGTGACATGGGCTGCCCAGGCTCTGACTCAGCCTCCGGGATTCACATCACCCCTATGGGGGTACCTGCTCAGGGCTTGGCCCTTTGCAGCTGGGTTTGCTTTCCAAACCAGCTTCCCTGCCAGCCCTCTTCCACATTTGTAGTGGAGATCTTCTGATGGTTTTTTATTATTAGGGGAGCAATTGAGAGGAACAACCTCCAAGAGATGTGTTTCTGGATGGTTCCAGCTGTATAGTGGCAGTCACACACATCACTGCCTGATCTGTGTCAGAGTCAGAGGCTTTGAAGCTGGTCAAGAGAAGCAAAGGTGGAGAAATCTTTCTGCCACCAGTGTCAATAACAGTGCAGGTTTGTCTCTTCCGCAAACAGAGGTCATTTTTTACCATTTCATTGTGTTGGCAGCTGTTGCATAGCCAGATGTGCCCAGGGTGAGTGAACAGCTGCTGTGTCTCCACTCTGTTGCACTGAGTGGATGTGGCAAGCAATTGACTTCCCATGCTGTGTTCATGGCTCCCCACTGCACAGTGTCACATTTCTCATTAAAATGTTGAAAACTGATCATCTTGCTTCCTAACAAGCATTCAGAACAACACTGATGCCTGCCAATAGAATAATCTGGGAGTGGAAGTGCTGGGGAGTGGGATCTGTAGATGTGAAAAAGGACAGCCTAGCCTTCTCAGAAACAAAAAACACTATGGAAACAAACTGGATTTGGTTAATGGGAAACCCATCCCATTTGGAGTCAGAGGTGTGTCTGAGCTGACAGCATCAGTGTTAGTTCCTAGGAGGATCTGTCCTGACCTTCTTGGAGAGCGATGCTGGGATCAGAAATAGCTTTGCACAACACCTGGAAAACAATTTCCATTGGTCCCAGGCTCATTGATGAGAGTCCTGCAGAAGAAGCTGATGCTGGTAGTGCTGCTGCTCAGTTCTCCTGTCTCCTAGTGCAGCTCAGAGCCAGCTTGTGGCTCTGGCTTTTCCCTTGGGAAGGTCTGTTCCAAGGAACTGCAGTTAAGCTCTAGGAAACCAAGAGGAGAGAAACTGGGCTTTCCCTGCCTCTGAACGGACCAGGGCTAAAGCAGAGCTGAAGACAAGCATTTGTACAAAGTGCATTGGCACCTCAAGGAGTGCCCAGACACTCAGCTGGACATGTCCAGCCCTCACCAAAAAGTACCTTGATCTGCTGCTGCTCTGGGGAGCAGGTGCCACATACAGGAACCTAACAGGAGAACAGATTTTGTGAGGTCCTGGGAGATCTGTGCTTAGTTCAGTGCTCCCTCATCAGGCTCTGCTAGTGCTGGTGGCACTGGGCAGCAAGATCAGAGCTCTGGGAGAGCAGCCAGCCCTGACCCCATGGGCTTTGATGATTGCACAGCAGAGCCTCCTACCAGGAGTGCCTGTGGGAAATGTGCTGGCCTGACCAGTGTCAGGCCTTGTGGCTTCCAAAACTCTTTCAGAGGCTGCAGTTGGTGGGTGAAGGGCCACCTGAAGTCCAGCTGTACTGGCAGGGGTGACCTGAATTACAGTTTGCATCTCTAATTAGCAAGACACAGGCTGAGCCCAGGCTGCTCCCTGGCTCTGTATAGCCAGGGCTGCTTTGCTGCAAGCTCTCAAATCCCAGCATTCATCCCAAAGGGTCAGGCACTGCAGCAAGGTAGGAGCTCTTCATCCTGTTGCTCTGCTTTCCTTCCAGGCCAGAGTCCTTGTGCTACTTCTTAGTGTGCACTGACAGTGCAGAGCAGTGGCTGCTGCTCTCCTTGGCTCCTTTCTGGAGGGAGGGGTTGGCTGTGCCCAAGGTAACAGCTTTGTCTCACAGGTGAGCAGACAGGTCAGCTCTCTCCTGGACCACACGCCCTCAGCCAGGCTCTGATTTGGATTCTAAATTTACTTTGCTGGTTTTTGGAGAGGTGGATAACATGGTGCTTTTATTTTTTTCCCCCCTTCCACAACAGGAGGGCTCAGATGGAATTAAATCCAGGAAAAAAAGCACCTCCCTTGTTCTGTACGAGTTGGAGGCTGAGGAGCCATTTCTCCTCTCTCCCACACTGACCTTTTGTTTTTGTGTAAGAAGGTGTACATAAGCTGTGCAAGCCTAAATATCCCTTTCTCTCAGACCCTGCCACATGCTGTACTCCTAGGAATGATTCCAAGAAAAACATATTGAGTACCTTAAAGAAGATTCCTCTGGCTTGAGCTGGGTTACAGGAAGACAATAGCAGATCATGGCCTTTTCTGCCCTCTGAGCTGTCCAAAGAGGAGCCACACAGAGTCTTAGCCCAGGGATAGATCTGGGCAAAGCTGGACTATCCCAGAACACCCCAGAGTCAGATCTGGAGACAGCACAGCAAAGGCAACAGAAAAGAAACAAATCTGGCTACAAATTCAATGGGTGCTGCACTAATTAAATGGGGCTGCCATAGCTTAAGTGTCTGAGTAGGAAGGCCTGGGATCAGAGGGGAGCTTCCCCTTGCTCCAAAACCCTGGGGATGTGGTGGCAAAGGCCTTGTGCCAGAGAAGCAGTTCAGGATCTGTTTCTCAGCTTCCTACAGGATGCTGCCACCACCTCCTTCCCGAGTAGGAGCTCTTAGAAGGGGAAGGGACTTGTGTCCCTACACAAGGCTGAAATTGCCCAGGCCTTACTCACGCCAATTCCTGATTTGCAATAACAAAACATCCCCATAAAAGTCAAAGAAAACACCCACCTCAGCACCCAGACCAGTACAATAATTCCACTCAAGTAAGAGATGCCAGCCAGGCTACATACCATGGAGCAGGAAGCAATCCCAACAACCTGGCAAAACAGCTTCCTGCTTCAGCCCCTCCCCAGTGCAGGCAGGTCCTGGGGGTGCTCCTTATATTGGCTGCTGAAGTCTCTCTGCACCTGGGGCTCCCACAGCCCACCTGAGGACAGTTGGTGAGCAAAGCTCAGCTGGGAGAGCCTGGTCCAAACAGAACCTGCTCTCCCTCTGACACCCGTGTCCAGCACAAGTGCCCCCAGTGCAAATTCAGCTGTCTGGTGACCTTCCCTGACCTGCAGTGGTGGCACTGGGTGGTGAAGCTGAGCTCCACAGGGGTCATTCCCTGACCCCACTGGTGTGGGTGCTGCAGGCAGGCTGCTGTGCTCCCAGATCCAGGGGGATTTCACATTGCCAGGACTGAGGCAGTAGTTGGCTGCTGAGGAAAGGCCAAGCCAAGGACCTCTGGGAAGGATCAATGTGTTTTTCTGGCTCCTCTCTCCCTTTGCCATTGCTGTGTGTGACTTCTGTTCATTGTTTCATGTCCTGAAGCCAGATCCCACAAGCAGCTGGAGGTGTCCAGTGTTCTGCTGCCTCAGGTGTGCCCCTGTGGATGAGGAGAATAGGAAGGAGTTGTGTGATGTTTTGCCTGGCTCAGAGGCAGCATCCAGCCCTTGCTTCCTCCTTGCTGTGCCTGAGCAGGCCTGTGGGCAGTGCAGGCTGGGTGGATTATCCCATTGCTCTGGACCGTGGGTGAGGAACGCTTGCCTCTGTGTGGCCTGAGCTCAAAAAGCTCACTCGCCTCTCCACAATCCTCAAAGAAGGGCTGTCCTTCAACACCAACCTCTGCAGCTACAGCAAAGAGCCTTGCTGTGCAGAGGGCTCTGCTGTTAATCCTTTTTTCCTGGAGCCATGGAATGCAGTGGCTGTAGCAGCCCTGGCAGGGAGCAGAGCTGGCCTGCTGCTGGCTCTGGTGGCAGGGACTTGCTCTCCCGTTGTGAAACTGAACTGGAGGGTGCAGGAATGAGGGGAAGGGGCATGGATCTGGCAGCTGCTGCTGGGTGAAGGGCTGGCTTGTCCCTGGAGTTGGCCTGCTGTGTCCATGGAGTGTCCTTGCCTGTTGGTGTTAATGCCGAGTGCTTCACGACGTCTCCAACACTGATCTCCTTTCCTGTTGCTCTGTGGCCCCTACAGCTTTGGAACGATGAGGTGGAAAAAGTAAGTACCCAGCTGGAATTGTGCTCAAACCTTCTGGGGGTGTTCAGAGGACAGGGGAGCTGTGGAACCCTTCCTGCTCACAGGCAGGGAGGATCAGGGCCACTGCTGTTGTTGTGTGCCCCAGCCTTGATCCCTCTGTGTGGTTCAGTGCAATGACAGCAGCTTGGGATGAGCTTTGGGCCCATTGGCTGTCCCTGGTGGGAGACACTTCCCTGGCATCCAGGTGTGTGTCTGTGTGTGGTAAAAGGAGGCTCAGAGCCCTGCACTGTGTGACAGGAGCAGAGCTGATGCTTGAGGTGTGACCCAGCTCTGCTCCTGTGGCCAAGGCTCCGATCTTCCATGTGCCTCTGGTAGCCCCTGGCCTAATCCATCCAGCTGGCTCCACACAGAGCTGGAGCAAGGACAGAGCACATCCCCAGCTGCTGCAGGGAGCAGCTCAGTCAGGGGGGAGGTTTGAAGCCTGATGGAGTTGATTCTCTCTGGATGAGCTGCACTTACCCTTCTGATCCCTGGAGGCTCTGGAAGGGAAGTGTGACTTCTCCATGGAGATGGATGGAGAGCTGTGAGACCAAGGCGAGCTCTGTGTGGAGCTCCAGCACAGCATGGAGCTTCCAGAGACACCTCCTGGGCTCCTGTTCCTCTCACACCTCAAACACCCCCAGCAGGCATTGAAGCCTGAAGTGCAGGGTGGCAGAAGTTCTGTGTGCTGTGCATGACAGCAGCCTGTTGCTGTTACTCCAAAGGCATTGCAGAATGGACTGGCTGTTCCTGACCCAGCTCTTCCTGTTCTTTAAATCCTTCAGTCCCTCAACCAAACAGGCTGGCTACAGTCAGCTATGAGCATGCAAGGATCTGTTCCTCTATCCTCTCTTTGGGCTATTCTGCTTGGATAGACTGAAGTATGTAAGTAAATGTTGAAGTTCTCCATGTCTTGGAGAAGCACAAGACTGGAAGGGGCCTCCAGGTCACCATCCAGCTCTGGTTTTATAGGAAACTAAATCCTGAACTAGAGTTGGCAGGGAGAGGCAAATCCCAGGGAGCACCAAATGGAGCTGGGTCTGCCTGGCACAAGTTTAAATAGCTCTGAATTCTGGAGTCAGCTCACAGGAGCAAGAATCACTTGGTGTTTTGAAGGCATTGCACTGGTGTTTTCTGTTACATATCCTCTTCTCCTTTAAATAATCCCTTTCATACAGAGGATGCAAGAAAATAGATCAGTTGAGTTGCAGCTTAAAATAGACAAATCTGATTAAAAGACAGTCAAAGCATTTCTTTGTTGTAGCCTGGCTCTACACTGGTAATGCTGCTGCCAGATGAGAGCTGTGCTGGCCCCAGCAGCACCTCCAACTTGTCCTGCTGGGAATACTGGGTCTCCTCTGGGGTCACCAGTGATGTCCTCTGCTCTGAGACTGTCAGCCTGGCTGGACCAGCCCTCTGGGCTCAATTCCAGACATGCCAGTCCTGTGCCAGAATGGTCAGGGCATTCCCAAAGCAGCAAAAGGAAGCCCTGCACCAAGGCAGCTCTGTGATGGCTGCACGCTCCTGGAGGAGGGGAAAGGGTTCTCTTTCCAGTGAGCTGGAACTGGGTGGGTGTCACTCTTCTGTGACCAGTCACAGCACATCCCAAGAGGACACCAGCACTGTTAAGGGATACTCCATACTGCAGAGAACACATGGGGATGCTTGTCACCCCTTTCTATCAGCAGGAGGGGAGAGCCAGCACCAGAGCACTTGGCTGCTCCAGCACTTGTGGAGATCTCCTTGCCAGGATCCACCTGGGTATTCTGGTACTGCAAAACTGCCCCAGTGTAAATGCACAGTTTGGTGGGAGAGATGGGTCTCCAGTGTGAGTCTGTCTCTGAATTCCCAAAGCCTGCTGTGGAGCTGCCTGCTATTCACCAGTGTTTAATTCCTCCTAGCTCAGAATCAGTAACCAGCCTTAAAGGAGACCCTTGGGCAAAAGTTGGATTGGGATGTTCATCTCCATTGCAGATTTAATTAGCAGCAGCAGTTTGGTAAATGCTGCCTGGCCTCAGCCTTTGTTCTGTGGTGATAAAAACGAAACCACTGCACTTCCAGAGAGAAGCCTAGGGAGGCTGTGACATTCCTATGCCTGCAGGTGCAGAAACAGGGGATTAAAGGGACTGGAGCTGGCATGGGCCTGACTTCCCACAGACCTCAGGATTAACAAAGCCTCCCCATCTTCATGTTCTAGTCTTGTGGGAGTAGGAGCTTCCTTGCTCGATGCATCAGTTTTGAGCTGCCATTCCATCACCTGCAGTGATCCAAGATTAGGATTAAGAAGGAATCAAGCTGAAATACAGCCAGAGGTCTCTGGGATCCCAACCCAGGGTCTCTTGTGCCTGCTGCTCAGTGTCACAGCTGCACGTGGATCCTGCAGCCCTGTGTCTTGCTGCCAAAGGGGGGGTGTGGAGTAGGGGGCTGCAGAGACAGCACAGGGCTCCTGCCTTGTGCTGCCTGAGCCCCCGTGCTGTTTGCAGGCGGAGCACGAGCTGAGGCTCACACAGACCGAGTTCGACCGCCAGGCAGAGGTGACCCGTCTGCTGCTGGAGGGGATCAGCAGCACACACGTGAGTGACTCCTCCTGGGCACCGGGGCTGACAGGGACCACAGAGACTCTTGGCTCCTGCCAAGAGGATCCTGGAGTCCTGCATGTGGAATAGAGGTAGAAGAGGTGGTAAATTTGGGGCATCTTGGGAGCAGTAGCTGCAGCAAGAGAGTTTCTGTGCCTGGTAACCAAACTCAGTCAAGCTGATGGTCTTTTTCCCTCCAGGTGAATCATCTTCGCTGTCTCCACGAGTTTGTGGAGTCCCAAACCAACTACTATGCTCAGTGCTACCAGTTCATGCTGGATCTACAGAAGCAACTGGGCAGGTAAGACAGGAGACTGCTTTTACTTCTCTGAGGGTTATTATCTCCTTACCCCCAGCTCAGGGCTCTTTCCCCCTCCCACATCATCATGTTGGGAAGAAGTTATAAAGTGCCCTCACAGCTCTGACAGAGCTTCTGTGTTTACAGAGTGGTGACCAGTCCTGGTGGTGGTGGTGCATTTGGAGCAGGCTCTGCCATTGGATTTTTACATTCCTCTCAAAGCACGATGGCCATGGGAGTTTGAACATTCTTCCTCTAAATTAGTTAAATCACACAGAACTCAAATTCCTGTTGCCAAGCAATGAGCCTCAGCATGCTCTGCTGCAGCAGTAACAAATCCCAGATTCCATATTCTGTGCTGCTGGCTGCACATCCCATGGGGTGGGCTGGGATGTTCTGTGTGGTACTGTCACACCAGCACAGGCCTGACCCAGGAGGGGCTGTTGCCTCTACATGCTCACTCACACTCCTGTTCCATTTTTTTTCCATCCCTGCAGCTCCAAAGGAGAAATGTAAGTATGATATTGGCCAGGATGAGCTCTGAGGGCTCTCCTCCCCTCAGTGACTCTGGGATCTCTGTGTGATCACTGCCAGGGCCAGAGCTATACCCCCTTAGATAACTGAGCCTGAGCTCCATCACTGTCTCTCTAGAGAGCCTGCAAAGCCTGGGAGCCTCCAGCTGTGGCTTCCAGTTCAACAGCATCAGTGCCCATCCCTTTCCAGAAGAATTAGCAGGCAGAACAGGTAACACAGACTGTGTGAGAGCAGGGCAAGGACACAGCACAATGGACCCAGTCAAACAGAGGCAAGAGCAGCACCTGCCCAGCCCCCTCTGCAATGCCAAACGTCAGTCTGGTGCTCTCCAAGTTGGTGAAACAGAGCACTGGAGTCAGAATAGGCAGACAAGTGTCACCTGCTGCACAGTCTCAGCACCTGAGAGCTGAGGGTGTTTCCCCACAGGAAGGGCAGTGTGGGTATGTTACAGCTGGGTATGTAGGCTGCAACTGTTGAGCATCATCTCTGCAGAGCAACTGCTGTGAAAGGAAGAGCTCATTGTGGTTCCTCAGGCTGGAGCCTCCCTGAACTGTGCTTTTCTCTCCCATGTAAGATTTTCAGGTACATTCGTAGGCAACGCAGAATCCGCATCTCCCGCAGCCGCTACCTCTCCTCCAGCTGTTGCTGCTGCCACGCTCCCTGCTGTGCCTACAATTCCAGTGGTGCCCACAATTGTTGGGGTGCCCAACTCTGTGGCAGAGGGTGTGCTGAACCCCAATGAAGTCAAGCCTCCTGCCAGTGGGACACGCAGGGCCAGAGTCCTTTATGACTATGAAGCAGCTGACAGCACCGAGCTGGCACTTCTTGCAGATGAGGTTGGTGGCTTTCTGAGTGTTGGATTTGGCTGTAGCTACCCAGCAGCCCATGGTGTGCCCAACAAGGACTTTGGTTCCTTTTCCTGCCCCATAAAACTTGCTTTATTAAGAGTCTTCTCCTGGATACCAGGATCTGCTGAGTTGCAGTGAGTTTGTGCTCATGGCCATAACTCTTCCTGTTGAAGCCCAACTGTACCCAAAATAAAATACTCCAATACTCAGCATCTTCACTGTGACCCTCAAATACAGCTGCCTTATCCAGAGCCATGGGATAAGCTGTTGGCTGGAGGACTGCTCTAATCATGCTGAGAAAAAAAGAAAAATCAGCAAGTTGGAAACTTTTCTGTTCTCTAGATTGAGCTTCTATGTTTAGAAGGGATGACATAGCAACATGTAAAAGTACCTTGAGTCACTTTGGAGAATGAAAAAGCAACAGGGACATCACTGGGCAGTCTTCCATAGATCTTGTGTTAAAGCTGCAGATAGCTCCAGGGAAAGGGCACAGATGCCTGCTAAATGAACTTCAGGAATTACTGTTCTTTCAGTCCTCATCTGACTGAACTTCTTGGCTCTGTCTGCAGAGTAAGGTCCTGTCTAATGTGCTGTCTTCTCTCCCCAGATGATCACTGTGTACAGCCTGCCAGGCATGGATCCAGACTGGCTCATAGGGGAAAGAGGGAACCAGAAAGGGAAAGTTCCTGTCACTTACTTGGAACTGTTAAGTTAAATGTTAAGGAAGAAGAATGTACAAGCAGAATGCACCCCTCATCTGGCACTTCTAATGCGGATTTCCTCATCCGAGACCATTGCTCTCTTCAGGGTCGACACTCCATTGCTAATACAGGAATTGTGGGAAAGAAGTAGGAAAACTGTTATGGTGAGGTTTTGGGAAAGGGCTGATGGTACCCAAGACTGAATTTGTTACCTACCAGTGCAGTCTGCTTTGAGGTTAGTCCTGATGGCACAAGATTCCTTGATGACTTTTTCCCTTCCTTGCCCTAGTCTTGTTCCTCACAGTGGCTTTCCTGGGGTGAGCGAGCTGTGTCCCTCAGCAGCTGCTCACCAGTTACACTTCCCTTGTGTCAGGTGTGGGTTAGTGCCTGTTGGCCCCTTCTCTCTTCTCCAGCAGTAGAATTGCCCAAGTTCAACCTCTGAGCATTCCAGCAGGGAAGGGTCCCACACACACCCCCTCTGACATGTCCTGGCACGTAAGGCAAGGAGGCTGCAGTTAAAATTTAGGAGCCTGTAAAACCCACCCACCCTGCTCACCCGTGGGAGATCAGAAATGCTCGGCTGGCCAAGAGCCACAATCACTGTCCTGGGGCCTGGAGGCTCTCACCTACCCCTATCCCCTGAAGCTGGAAGATTTCTTTGTGAAGACCAACCTGCTACTGTAGGGCCTAACCCCAAACCTCTGTGCAAGGGACCATGCATCTTGCTTGCATTTCCTTTGGGAAATTGCTCTTGGACTGCAAAGTTTACAAGCCTTTTTACAAGCTTTGCTCCCTGTGTTATTGTCCAGGCTTTTCTTTCAGTGTGTCTGTCCAGGCATGTTTTAGCCTGACTTTATTTCTACCCTGAATCACTGATTTAATGAATGCTTCCCCTCCCATATCAGCAGTGAATGGACTTGGTGCATCCTAGTGCAGAAAGGGACAGTCCCACCTGCTGTGACCCCCAACAAGGAGCTGATCTTGGCCATACACACACCATGACCCAGGCTGTCCTGGAGGGATGGGGTGGTTTAGCTCAGGTATGTGTGTGCCTGCTCACTCTGGAATGAACTCTTAGCTAGAGCTCACCTAAAGGATTTCCACTTGATGTGTCACGAGTTTTCCACTGAAGCTGGATGGAAGAGAAACTCACCTGCACCAAGCTTTGTTCACACACTTCCCCTGGGTATGTCAGAACTAACTTTGCTTGTTTATTGATCTTTTGCACTTTCCCCAAAGGTTTCGTGACCATTCTAATGTAACAGGGCACTGAGCACCTGTGTTTGTGGGGCTCATGGGTTTCAGCACTTATTTGCCAATAAACAAACTGCCTGACCTCCTGCCTCAGCATCTTCTGTGGGCTCAGGGCTGTCCTTGCTGCCCAGCCACAGGGCTGTGGGGACAAGCAAGCAGGGAATAAAGGGATCAGCTCAGATGAAAGCAGTGCCCTTCTGCTACCCCAGGCTTGGAAGCTGGGGTTAAAAGCAAAACAAAGCTGCTCATCCTTCCTGTCACTCCCAACACACTGTCAGAGCCTTGTGGTTCGTTTCCCAGCTGACACATCTCAGTTGTACTATAGCTTCAGGGACTCTGAGAAACAACAGCTCCTCCTGCACTTGAAGCAGAAATAGAGCAACAGGATGACTTCAGCTGCTGAGAGACCCAAGTGCTATTCTAGATGTAACAGACTTTTTTAGTTGTTATGGAAACTAGACCTGCTGCTAATCTAAAATCCTAAAGTCTTGTCCCTAACACCCAGCTTGGAAGGAACTCCTGGGAAAAGCAGCTGTTGAAATGCTCTGTAATGCAGTAATAATGCTTGGCTGTTCTACTTAAAGAGAACAGGGAAATCAAATGATGTTGTTGTTCTAGTTAGTTTTAAAACTGCCAGGACTACCACTCTCATAGTGCTGATCTATTAGAGATCCACTCCTGCCTATTTCCCTTCCAGCTTGTGTATTTTCCCTCAGGCCAGTGACATCCCTGTTCCTCTGTTATTCCTCTCCTTGGTACATTAAAGCAGCAGCAGCTTAATGAAGCAGAAAAAGGTCTCTTCCCTCAGAGCAGCCAGAGGAATTCTCTTCCTGGCACCAGCACTCTGTTCCCTCTGCAGTAGGAAAAAAAGCACATAGAACATCCATTGCTACTCCTGACTCTGTACAGAAAGGAGACAATTGTGCTGATTCTTTGGAGATGCCAGGGGAGCCCCCCTTGGCTGGATCTCCTCTGTGCCTGAGGGACAGGGACAGGTATGACTCAGGACTGAAATGCTACTGTGCTCTAGAACACACATAACCAACAGCATCCACTGCTTTTGCTGTCTGCCACCAAGGGCTTCTGCCAAGCACCACCAACTCACCCTGGTGCTTGAATAAACATGTAGAAGAATCCATTCTTGTTGAACACCACTACAGTGATGAGCACACTGCAGCTTCCAAAGCCAAAAGGAAGGAAGGAACAAAAAAGGAAGGATCCCAACCACAGCTGTCAAGTAACAGCCTCTGCTGTAACTGAACTTGCTTAGATGGACCAGATTCCAGCTTTGCTTCCCCTCCCCTTGGCAGCCCTCATCCATTTGCTGTCTCTGCACAGTTGTTCATCTTCAACTCTCCATGGTCACACCCAGTTCTCCATGGCACAAAGTGTTTCTGGTTACAGGCTGCCCTATCAAAACACCACGAGGTTTAGGACTGTCACACCACCTCACAAGCCCCTCTCCCTTCTACTGTAAGACTTTACTCTAGCCAGTTCAAATCTCTCCAAAGCCCTCAGGGCACGTGACACTCGATCAAACAAATGTGCCAGGATATTACCAGCACTTAAGCTTACAAGGTAAAAAAGCCCAAACAACCTCAAAGCAAGATAATCTCATTTTCTAGCTCTAGTTTCTTAAAACCATTGAAATTAAAAAGGTTCTGGCTGGTAAAGCAATCAAGTGTCTATTTAGGAAAGAACTGCTAAGTTAATAGCTCACAGCTACACTGAAATTTGATTTCTTAGCTTAGCTAAGTCTGTCCAGATTTCAGGCTGTATTTCCCTCCACACCATTCTTCTCTTACTGTCATTACCACACATTGAGCCTCAAACTTTAATGAGTTTGTTGATCTAGAGCTACACCACATGATGCACCTTCAGTCTGCTTACAGTGATTCCTGTGCAGGGCCCTCACCACCATGCAAGGGAATCATCCCTGAGGAGTATTTTATAGTGCTGCTTGTTTCAAACCTCCTACGAGTTTCCCAACAGGAGAGTAAGAGAAAGGGAGTGGGTGTGGGGAACCCAGGGAATCAGCCTTTAATTGCAATTATTTCAGACAGTCTCTGGATTGTCACTTAGAAGTCACAACATTAGCTGGGATTTCAGCTTAGCAGAACTAGCACCCAGACACTGCAGAATTGGTGCTGCTGTGTCCAACACAAACTCATGAACACAGCTGCTGTCTATAAAGCTTTTAATATCAGTATAAATAGGGCACAGTTACAAAAAACTGCAAGACTGGAGCAATGGAATTTTGACGTAAAAACCTTAAGTGAGGCTTTGCTCTTCAGAAACACACACAACACACAGACTGCAGGGTGAAGGGAAGGCATGAGCACACATACACCACCGTGCCTTGAACCATTCAGTACAAAAATAGCAGTAGAAAGATGGTCTCTGAATTGCTGGCTGATCCCTTGGGTGTGCCTTAGCTGAACTCCACGCAGGAGACGCAGACTGCACCTTGTGTTAGGAGCAGAGTTAATGCCCAGCAGAAAGCATCTCCTCTCTCCATCCAGCCACAGCTCCCCCAGCTGAGGTACAAGCTATAAAAATAAAGGTTTTGACTGTTCAATGCTTGTACCCAGCCAGGATGCTCTGTCAGACAGAGCGAGCAGACTGTGCATGTGGGCTGCTCAGGGAGAGCAAGCTGGGCTCTCCTTACATTCACTCTGCTCCTGGGTGGCAAGAGTTCCATGGGATCTTGCTGCTCAGGTGACACCACTGCCCACACCTGGCCTCCCTCCCTTCCCAGTCCTCATTACAGCTCTGCCAAAGGTGATGCCTTCTGTGGTGGACGTGAATTGTTCCGCTGCAAGTCCTGACAAGGAAGGCAGGGCCAGGACAGGATCTATCTCTGCACGTGCCGGACAAAGGCCTGCACGAGCTGAAACAAAGGCTCCTGCCCCTCTGGACCCAGCTTGGAGGCAGACTTTCCTTGGGGAGAGGGAAGGACCCCGCTGGCAGGTGAAGAGGGACCACCCCGGCGGAAGTAACGGGACAGGCTGGAGAGCAGCGTACTCTGAAATTGAAGTGCGTAACAAGTCAACTTCGTTCCACCCCACTCCTCTCCCTCCCCTAGCCGGGTGCTGTGGCACAGGAATGTGCCAGTATGAGCAGCCCAAGGCTGTTCAGTCATGCTGGGAAATGGGCAGCCCCAGACAAGACACACTGAACAGTGAGAGGACAGCACAAGGCGCTCACCAGCTCCGAGCTGAGCTCCTGCTTCATCCGCTGCTTGTCCCGGGGGTGCACAGCCGGGTCCCGCAGGTACCGAACAGCCTGGGAGATGAGCAGGTAGAAACAGTTCTCCATTGTAAACATGAGCAGAGACCTGTGCAAAGAAACACAAATCAGCAGGAGCCAAAAAGGTCAGCACACTCTGGTTTCCAGGTCAAATTGGGAGACTTTACACACAAGGGACGTACGAAGATACACAAATGCCTCTAAACTTCAGTTCTGATCTGAGGAGCTCGGACTGCTGCTTGGCTGTAACTACATTGAGTAACTAGAAACTTACTTGAGGGTTTTGGTTCCATCTTGCATATTCAGCCCTGCAGCCTGAGGGAAAGGTTCTTTCTTCTTATCCATCTTCAAGGGAAAAAAAGACAGGCATTAGAGACAGGGGATAGAAAAGAACTACTCATGCTCTTCAGAGTATCAGTTGAATGATCACTCTGGGTATCACTGCAACGGCCATGCTCCCAGACACAGAAAGGGCCAGTACCTCTCCCAGCATGTTCAGGGCCACGTTGACTGTGGCAAGCAGAGTCCCAAAGGAAGGTGCAACGTCCGAGTCAAAGGCTGGTGTGGTGAAACTCAAGACGAAGAGCACGTTGTACTCAGCAAGGTCCAGCGACTATGGAGGAACAGAAAGAGGAGTGAGACCCAGGAGGCCAAAAGTATGGTGCTGCCATAGGAACAGGAATATCCAGTCTCTTATCATGTTCCATTTATTATGGAGAGATAGAAGCACTGTGATAATTTCCCACGTCTCAAGTGTACAGCTGGAGCAGTCGTGTCCTGCACAGCACTGCACAATCAGACTCCATTGCTCTCCTCACTCAGGTGCCATCACTGGCACAGCAAAGTACTGGCTGCTCCCAGAGGCACAGAAGGGTGTTCCCTACCCAACAGTCAGCAGCAGGATGCTGCCAGAATCAAGGATTAAACCTTCCTTTTCTGAACCTGGAGACCAGGCATTGGATCACACCACCATGGGAAGATGACAGGAGGATTTTTCCTGAAGAATGGTATACTGAAGGTACAAACCAACTGGGTTATTGTCTGCTCTAGTAAGGTCACACATACACAGCCTTGTGTAGATCACACAAAAGTTCAGCCAAGTCTTCCCTTCACACTGTGCAGTGCCTGATTCTCAAGGCAAATTCCTTGACTCCTGCCTTCCTGCTCTGTGCAGGGTAGCAGACAGGTGTACAGTGGGGTCACTGTATCAAGCAGGACACACACATCCAGAATATCCCTGGAAATGCTGGAAACCCCCCCCTTTGGAGTGCCCACCTGGTCAAGGAGGATCTGGCAGACATCAGGGGTGAAATGGCGCAGGGCAGCGAGAGACTTGCTGAGGATTTTGAGGAGGCTGTACTGCACTGTGAGCAGGGCCTTCTGCTCTGCTGCCTCTGACTCAGGGCTGGGGTGTTTGGAGGAGGCCTGAGGGTTACGCTGCACTCGGGGAGTCACGCTGGATGGAAGGGAATCGCCGTTTTTTGTCTGCGGAGCAAGAAAAGAGGAAGTCTTGAATACAGGTATGATTATTTTGCAGTAAGACAAATGTTTGGAGAAAAAAATATGCTGTGAATAAAGAGAATGAGGAAATAAGGGACCCAAAGTCTGTCACTTGCTGAGAATCTACAGTTGGTGAGGGCTGGGGAGACACTGCATTGCAGGGAGGCAGCTGCAGAGGCTGTTTAGATTCCACACTCAGGAAAAAGAATGATCAACACACCAAGCCTGAGCCATGCTGAAGGAACACTGCAGCAGCAATGCATCATCTCCACCTAATGCATCTGAAGATGTCCCAAGAACAAGAACTATCTCCCTTTAACAAGTTAAATCAAATTAAGGACACCAGGTCAACAGTGGCTTAATTAATGGCACTCCAGAGTCCTACAGCAATGCAGCCTTCCTTACAACAACAGATCATTCGGCACAGGCTGCTGGTTATCTAGGACTGGCTTTACACAGTCCAAAGGTCTTCAGAATCCAGACTACTCTCTGCACTTTTTTTTTTGCTATGAAGAAATGGAAATCCTAGCTGTTGATGGGTGTCAATAATCACCACAAGGACTATCAATAACCCATTCAATATCCAAGACCCTTGATAATGAATAATGCTCCCTTCTAACAGGGAGCATGGTCATGCAACACTTAAAGTTTGGTGTAGGATCCTCACCTGCAGGTAGTGCTGGAGCATTTTACGGCTGTGCAGGAGAGAGGTACAGGCCTGGCACAGGTAACACAGATTCACCTGAAAGAAATAAAGTCAGGGAGAAATCTCATAAAAGCTTAAACCCCATCTATTCACTGCCACTGCTGGAAATGAGAAAATCCAAACACAGCACTGTGATCATAAAGGATACACTCAGCCTCTTAATTTCCCAGTATTTTCTTGAAACCACCTGGCACTAAGAATGGAAAATAAGCCACCGAATTCCCCAATTTACTTTTTCAAGCTACCACTTCTCTCTCTCCCAACAGTTATATTTCCTTACTTGAGACAAGGTACTGACAGAATGGGCAATTAAATAACCTCAGCTGTAATTCCCATTAAAGGAGTGGTAATAAAAAAGTGATACAGTACCATTTTCTCTTAAGATAACCAAATCCCTGCACTCTAATACAAGGTATTATCCACAGCAATATCCTGATTCCTACCTGCATGTCCCTCATAAGCTGTGGCAGGTGGAAATGCCACTCCTTTGTGAAATTTGAGAGCTGAAGAATGAAGCCAACAGTGTGATCAGCCTCTTCCAGACAGGCCAAGCTCTGCACGGTCCGTACTGCATTGAGGCACTGGGAAGGAGAGAGAAGTAAATCAGGGCCATGACAGATAAGGGGCAGGTGGGATAACATCCCATCCTCCTCTCACAGCTATTCCACCGTAACCCTTCCCAAGGCAGGAGTGACTTTTCAATGCTTCTTCTGACTCATTTCCACTGCTGCTGGAACAGAGGAGCCAAGTGAAGCACAAAGGCAGTTTGTGGCACACCTGAAGGATCCTCTCTTGATGGACACCCACAAAGTCCAGCGCTTCTGTCAGGAAGTTGTATCTCAGTGTTTTGAGAAGACGTTCCATCAGGGACATGGAGAGGCGATAGACCCCGGGCCAGGAGGGGGCATCCAGGGACTTCCGGGATGAAGCAGATGTCTGAACAAATCACATACAAAAATAAGAGACTTTTTTTCCCTCCACACCATTCTGGCAGTCTCCAGCCACAGCCTGCGAGGGCATGGGAAGCTCTCTGGGTGTATTCCCAGCCGGAATGAAGGAAGCAGCACCCACCTGAATGGCTCCATTTGTGCTGAGCTGGTACACGCTCAGGAGGGGCAGGCAGACACTCTGGGTGACGCCAGCTCCAGCCATTGCTGCTGCTCCCTACAAGAACAGACTGCTGTTGAAATCTGTGCCTCTCTGAGACTGCAGAGACTTGTGTTGCTGTAGATATTTCTGTCCTTTACACTGTAACCACCCTTTTACAGAACTTTCATCTACACACACCTCTGAGCTGTTAGAAGTTCAACATCAAGAAAACAAAATCAAACCTGCGTAACTCTACTCTGAATTCCATTTATCACCTGCTCTGGTATGTACATAATCTTTGCAAAGAGGCTTGGAACAACCTTGTTTTCACCTGAAGCCCCACACAAGTTGAATTTGAAACAGATAAATAACACTTTATTAAAAGTAATGAAGAAACAGGTTCCAATAGTCAATGCTGGTTTAACGAGGGGGTATTTGCATTGCAGAATCCATTCAGTGGAAGTGCCTGCTCTAAATGACAGGTCTGCCTGGCTGGCTCAGCTTTTCCCAGACATCCCACTATGGAGAACAAGGCACAGTAAGCTGGTGTACATACAGGACCTGCTGCTTGCCAATCTCCAAAAAATAGCCCTTTATCTACAGCTCATCATTCAGCTGCATCACAGACAAGATCATGAGATAAAAAATGAGACAGACTTTTCTTATTTAAAGTGTACAGCTATGTGTTCTCACTTCTCTGCATCTCTCACCTGCTGGGTCCTTGCTAAGGTCAACAGCAAATGTAATGAGGCCTCTGTGAAGTGAAGGTTTTGTTTAACTCTCAGGCTGATCTCCAGTGCAGCAAAGATGGTAGGAAGCACAGGGACTTTCCTAGTAATCTGCAGCCAGTAGTCTCCATCTTCATCCACTTCACAGAGCTCCTTAGCCAGGTGCAGACCCAGAACACACACCTGCAGTGACAAGGAAAGGTAGGTAGGTAGAGGGCTATACCAAGAAAAATCTCAAAAGCATTTACTAACACAACCTAAAGTTCAATCATTCTCAGAATCACAAATGAAGGCTCCTGGTATCCCTCATATTATACTCTGTGCATCTCTTGGCTGTATTAGCACTTGTGACAATGATTTTTAGGACACATCTGAAGAAGAGGCAGTAGCAGCCAACTTCCTAGACTGATGTGAGCCATGAAAACATTGAGTAATTCTGCAACAGAAACTGCTGAAGCTTCCTTTGAAGGCAGCAGGCTACAAGGGAAAGTTGTTCCAAGCATCATGAAACTTTTGTCTAGAGAGGAGACAAGACTGTAGAGCAAAGGAACAGGTCCTTTACCCCATCTCGCTGGTCCTTGTGCTTTACTCGGGAGGCATCATCAGTCTCCATACTGTCCTTGTCATCTGCAGCATCTCCCAAGGTCAGGCTGTGCCGGGTCTGGTCCAAAAGTGCAATGACCTCATCCTGGAGAGTCTCACACACACTCAGCACCAGCTGGGGGTACTGGGGGATGTCATTCACTGAGACACACACAACAGACACCAGTTAACACACAGTCCTTGTACTGAGCTTTCCAGTTTATCTGGTAACATCACTGAGCCACATTTCTTGGAGTTAGCATTTATCCTGTTCTCATTTCAAGACATACAAAACAATGTGAGGAGCTGTGAGTAAGTTCGATGTTTACATCTAGGAGGCTATTTTAAGGGGTTATATTCATCTCAATAACAAAACCATGTAGTTTTTGTCATACAAAGTCATATAAACTCATGATATGTCGAAACACAAATCAAGCACTACTATGGACAGATTATTCTACCACAGCAATTCCTACCCACTGCTCCAGACTACTGGTATCAGCCTATGCAGATAGGGTGCAGTCCATGGTCTGTGAATCCATATAAATACTACATTCTTATCAAAACCATTATAATAAATTACCTCACCTTTTACCAGCATGACTAGAAATTCAAAGTCAACAGCAAAGAAAACAATTAAAATCAAACCAACCCTCCAATTTCTACTTATTTTTCAAAACGCACAGGTTTGCAGAGCCAAAGCAGTGGGACAAGGAACACAGACAAGTAACCTGACACACTTTTAATCACAGTTGCCTTTGTATGTATTGCACAGAGAAATACTGGCCAGATTCCACTCAGGGTCTTCAAGTGCCACTGCAATGCCAGACACCCCAAAGGGACAGGAATAACAACCAGACTGGTTTCTGTGATTTGTTACAAAATGTACCCTTTCTTGTGTTTGGGTCTTTTGTTATCTCTAACTAGAAATCCATGTCAAAATCTAAGTTCTACAGTCACTCTGAGAGAGCCTGACTTACACATCCACTGAGCTGTTTCCAAAACCACACAGGAACTAAACTGATCAAACAGAGGTTATTGTCAGGGAAAGAAAAGATAAGGGAAGACATGGACATCGAGTAAATGAATGATAAACCTCACCTCTTTCCAAAACTAGCTAAAGAAAGGAAGAAAAAAGGAGAGCAGTCCCACAGGCTGGTGACTACATTCAGCACCCTGCACTACTACCAGCACCATGTGTTTATCTTGCACATGCTGGGTGTAGGGTGTGTTCAGCCCTGGCACCTCAACACCTGCACATGCACCACCTCACCTTTCATCTCCTTCATTTGCAGAACAGTGATAAGAGCTGAGAACACTTTGGCTTTGGTTTTCTCCATCATCTGCTGATCTGCCTGTAGTACTCCCTCCAGAATCTGCGTCAAGGAGTTTATGATTTTATCCACAGAACTCAACTCGCTGACAACAAAAAGGGAGAGCTCTTCAGATTAGACAAGATCCCTCAATAAATATATTGGCTTGAATGAGCTGTGAGGATCATAAGTTACATGACCCCAAAAATAAAGGAAGTTCTTCAAAGTAAAGTTTAAGTCACCACATGGATCTCACTAAAGACATTCCACAGAATGAGAGAATGCAGTTTCCCTTCATTGTGAGAATCAGAGTGAGAAAGCAGGACTAACTATAACAAAAGCTCTTTTGCTACTTTTCACCAGCAAGCAGAAAACCAAATTAACTGTATTGCTACCACAGATTTCTCACAATTTGAGCAACAACCAAGAGACATTTGACATTCCAAAAGAGAATTCAATGATCCGTTTTCTCAGATCACTGAGGGATTCTCACTAGAGCAAAACACTTCAACATAATCTCCCAAATTTTTGTTTCTAGCAGTGACTAATAATTATCCAAACAAAATACCTACCTTTTCCATTGCTTGAGCAGGATCAGAAGAAGGGTACACAGCATAGACCCCAGCTGCAGACAGGGCACTGACATGGGAACCTGGAGCTAAGGAGAAATACTGTAAGAGTTACAGCTGTTAACAGTCACATGTAGAAACACTTCAGAAATGCTCAGCCCAAGCACCACCACTAAATGACCAGGTTTGTTCTTCAGCAGAACTGAGGGGACCAGAGCCAGGACCCTCGCAGGGTCATTTAGTGATGACAAGAATGCCACATACAAAATAAAGATTTAAGCAGCTTATCAGTTCATGGAGAGAAACTCTGTTCCAACCCATTTTCACATATCTAAAAAACCCTACGATTACAAGCATCTGCAGAAATAGTGCAAAGAAGATAAGCAATTAGGAAATGAAAGAACTGATAGGAAGCAACACCTACCAAAACCCTGGTGCCATTTAGCACATCCAGAAACAACTCCTGATGAACTGCAGAATCAGTCAGATGCATGATATCAGCCTAAATCAACAAAGATCAATCAGCACAACAAAAGGTGCATCTTCTAAGCAGCCTAAAATTAGTTTACTGTTTTAGTTTGTTACTTTAAGAATCCATCAGTATTAAAGCTGCTGAGTTTTACAGAAATCACCTTAGTCCTTCATTACCATTGACAAGAAGCTGGCAATGACTAATTGCTTAATGGTGCATCCCTGTCTCACTCGACACAGGAAAAACTTGTCAGGATTGCAGAATTACTTAGAAACCCTCTAAAACTTATTTACTACCTCCCTCCTCTGCCGAGAGGACAATATGCTCATTTTGATCAAACAGCAAAACACCACCCACTTTAACCTCTTCCACCATGCTCATGCCAACCTGCACTGTGTTCACACACACAACAAAACCGAAAGAAAAACCCAGTGAATTCTGCTTAGCTGGCCCTAGCAAGCTGTTAACATTGCATTATTCAAAAGGTTCATTTCAGCCTCTCATGCATGATAAGAGGCAGCCCTTACATGGCTTGTGGAGATGATGAGCAGCATCCGCCAGGCTGAGATGAGCATCTGATACTCAGTGACAGAGGCACAGCTGGTGCCCTCGGTCTCTGCCACGTGCTGTGCCAGGGACTTCACATACTCTGACCAGTAGGCAAAGCGCTTTTTGGTGGAGAAATTCTTCAGCGTGTCTTTCAGGGACTGATCCAGCGAGCCCCTGACCAAATCAAGAGAAGTTATCTTTATTTATTCTTGGGTCAGAAAATATACTTCTTCTGAGATTCAGAGAAAAAAGCCAAGGACACAGCTTGCAAGTGGAGGTTATTCCACATATTTGACCTGTGCAGGGAATCCCACTTTTTGCATCAAATATGAAGGAAAAACATGATCCCTGAAGAAAATCTATAATTTTTTAAAAACAGATTTTAGTTAATCCTGACTTTTCAACGTATGAAACAGGTATTACTTTCAGGAAAACAAACCAAGTGGGAGAAAACTACTAAATGTGATTCAATCACTACAGGTTTATCACGGTCAGTTTAGTTGACAATTAGTTTTAATAAATACTGTATGTTCTTATTTCAGGATACAAGCAAAATACTGATACATTCTCACCTAAAGGCTGCAGAAGAATTGTAATATCTTTCTGCAATTAGTGATTGTAAGAATCTTGAATGTTTGTCATGAGTTCACAAATCACCCCCAGATTTTCACAGGATTATTTGTGCTTTGCCCATCAAAGCCCATATGGTGTATCAAGAGTTAACACACACAGTTTAGATAACTAAAAAGTACAGGGATGAAGGAGAGACTACCAAAGACTCACTTGACAACATAGTAGATCTCCAAGCAGATGATTTTCATTATTAAGGCACAGGTATCCAAGACACTGAGCTATGAAGACAAAAAATAAAACCAAGGGGGGGAAAAAAAATCAAAATCTGAGCTTTACAGGGTAAGTGAAACTCTGATTTATCCCTACCCATCCACTTGGGATGGCTGATACTCCAGTTCTGCAAGAGACTTATTTCTCCCACAATAGCAATACTTATGCCATTTTGACCACAGACTAGTGACTATAGGGACAGAATACAGTGCTCAGAGTTCGAACTCTTGAGTGAGAGCACAGGGCTTTCAGAATGAAGGAAAAAACTCACACAAAAAGGAAGAACAAGAACCTAATCAATTCCTCCATGATACCAGTCACCCTGAGCCCACATGATGGATACACTTCAGACAGCACACCTTCTACAGTGAGTGCTACCACAGCTGCCCCACAGCTATTTTTGTTTTGTATGTGAATAAATAGCAGAGAATTTCAAAAGACAGTTCATGGCTGCCCAGTCTCTGAAAAGCCAGACAGCATTCACTTCATCTTCTGCCTGTGTTTAACCCACTTGGTCACAGCTCCTTTTAGGAAGCTGCAAGCAAAGGGAACAGCCACACACATCACTTAGAAACCTTTTCTGGGAAGTACATAAATCCCTTCATTTTGTTTGGATGTGACTCACCTCTGATGATTCGGAAGGTGGAGGAAGGGTCCCAAAGAGAGGATTAGTTAAATTTTCCCAAAATTTTGGCCTAAAAGACATAAACAAAAGTATTATGAGTTATCTCCCTCATGCCATGTGACCAGCAGCATTTTGAGTGTACCAAACTGTGTAGAAAATATGCTTTGGTAAATACAAGTTTATTTAGCTTTGTATAAAAGAAACAGAAATATATTTGTTTCTGACACACTGGGGCTTCTCATCTTCCACACTCAAAGCCCACACACTGCGCATCCTCGCCACACAATGACTAAAATGCAAATGTCCCTGAAGAGCCAGATAAACCACAGAAAGAGTGTTTTGGAAAAGAGGAAGGAAAATGCCTTGTCAAGGAACACCAACTCACTTTGTCCTCAGCACGAGCATGGCGCTGTCACGACGGTCCTGCCACAGCGCGTGCAGGAAGGCGATGGCAGCACGGTGCAGGAGGGGAGGGCACCAGTACCTCTCCTGCTGTTTGGAGTCAATCAGCTCTAACACCACTTGGAGGCAACTCCACTCCCCCAAACTGAATTCCTAAAGCAAAAGGAGACAAGAGGTTACAAGAGGTTATAATGCTGGAGAACTATACTGTCCATTGCATCCAAATCTTTAGCTTTCTCACTGCCAGAGTATCATGAACGAGTGTTTTAAGGTTGCTTAAAGAACAGCACACAGAGTGAAGAGAGCAGGTCACAGGCACCCTTGGTTTTAGCAGATGTTCTGTTGCTAACTCAATATCTGCCTTGAAATACTGGAGAAAGTTTCTCTTTGGTTACAAGGAAAAGTGAAACTGGGATAGCACCACATCCAATAAATAAAAGCACAACCTGCATTTATCTTTACATCAGGTTACAAGTAGGAACTATCAGATTTTAGCATCCAGTGCCGTAATACGCCAAAAAAAAAGCCAGTGAGTCCTCGGGCAAGTATCTGCTATTGTACCTTTGACCCATCACTGCCATCCTTCACTTCCAAGTTCAGGAACAGCTCGATGAGCCCAGGTTGTGTCTCCACTGCAACTGTGAGGAACTCCAGGATCATGACCTTGATGCGCATGTCCTCAATCTTGCTCTGCAGGTGGGTGAGGAAAGCGTCGCGGATGGCAGCAGCATCACTGCCCAGGCAGGCGTACACAGACATGGGAGCAACCTGCCCATGGAAACAAACATCAGAGGGAAAAACAAACATGCTGTACAGAATGCTTAATTCTACATAAAAGGTGATTGTATTGAAACTCAAAAATATTTAATATTGAATCTATGAACCTATCAAAGTAAGTTAAGTGTCATTAAGCAGGAAGAAATGTGACTAGTGATCCAAATTTTCCTCTTGAGCAATTCTACTCTATCCTCACCTATTTCTCAAAGGTTAGAAATAGAAAAAACAAAGAAAAAAACAGTTTTGGAATTACATTTATTGAAATAAATAAGCCAACATCTAGATTTATATGCTTTTAGAAAGCTACAAATATTCTGATGTTTAGCAGACGAAAAGAGTAAGTGTAAAAGGCTGTCTACTTTTACCAAGTCCAGAAATCTAAAAGTTGAAAGGTCCCAATAAAAACTTAAATAGGATACTCTCCTCAGTAAGATGGTACAATTCCAGATAGGAAGGTATAGGAATCATATTTAAGTGTGTGACTAGAGAAAGTTGCTCAAAAATTGGGAAGAGAACAACTGGAGTTGCAAATACTTTGCAGAAAAAAACCCACTCATGGGATGCCTCTCAGTGAACGCTGAGTGACTTCTGAAATAGCAGACCATATAAAAAAAACTAAAGAATCCTTTAGATGATTTTTCATGTGCCCTAACTTACAGTCCACCCTGCTTCAACTGACTTGCACTAGGCTCCCTGATACAAAAAAAGCCCGAGGAGATTATTTGGAAAAATTTCAGTGGTGGAATCAGTCACAAGGGGAGAAGCCAAAGAGCACTGATGTGTGTCTTATCTTACTGTAGCCAGTCGTTTGAGCAGCTGGATGGCCAGGCGTGGAAGTGCAGGGTCATGCTTGTGGTAGATGTATTTGGCCAAGACAGCAATAAGGTTGTTTCCATGAGCACCTGGAGAGAACACAAATAAAATCAAATAGAAGAAACAACGAGATGTAACTATTTACCAAATAATGATTTCCACAGCAGAAGATGAGAACTAAGTTGGTCTCCCAAAAGAACATGGTATGGGTCCAGCCAGAGGTATGAACAGCAGCTGATTTAGTATATTCTATAATTACAATAATCTCATTACAAAGCAGCAAACAATAAGCCATGTTTGATTAATCCTTTAAAAGCTGTCCCAAAGGGGAAGAATGCCTTCAAGGAGGGAGAAGAGGTCATCTCCCATCAGTAGCAACCACTTTTTGTAAAAAAACCTTAACTACTGTTTGTGATGTGACACACAGTGCCATTTGCAGAACACCCAGAAGCAGAGCTCCCAGGCTGCCCCAGGGAGCAGTACCCACCATGCTGAGTGAGTGCCTGCTCCAGGGGAGACACCACACTGGATGGGGGCTTCAGCCGGATGACGTTGTTGGTAACAGAGAACGCCAGCTTAACTGTCTGGATCAGCAGCTGGCCTTGGCCTTGGGACTCATCACTGTTTCCAAAGAGAAACCAAAGTAAGGAACTGTGTTCACAGCCAACATTTAGTATTTGTACAACATTCAAAGAAGAAACTCCATCAGAGTTACAAGAGATTTTCACTCAGAGCCAGCATACAGAAGCTGCCCAAACAGCCACACCCCACTCACCTGCTGGACTGGGAGGCCACTACCATGTCAATGGTGTCCACCCCAATTCCCATGATGTTAATGACAGCTTGCCCTGCCTCCGTGTTGGCCAGGCTGAAGATGCACAAGGACTGCAAGCTGGGGGCATTGCTGTGACACAAACACAGGACAGTGTCACCAGGAGCACCTGTGACACTTTGTCACACTGCACTTAGAAAACTACCTCGAAGTAACCTCCTCACTTCTACACCCCCACTGACTCTTCCTGTACTCTCCCTTCTACTTTCACCACAGTATACCAAATATGAAAGTGGATGGCAGTCTGTCACAAGAAATCTATGTACTCTTTTCTTTTGTTTCACCTGAAGTTCTAGAAACCAACAGATTTGCCCTGTCCCTAATCTTTTGCTACCCTTCCTGTACTCAGTAATGCAGCAAAGAGCTGAAACCAGCAATACATAGCTATGCCAGCTCCCTCCTAGTCATCTAAATTCAAAAATGGAACGAAAATTACAGTGATTCCTGCACTATAAACCAGGCCAGTGCAGGTGTGAGACCTCTCACCTGTCTTACCTGCTGCGAGGATCCATTTCAGGGCATAAATTCAGAATAGCATGGATCAGCTGCAGGATTAGGCACCCTAAAACAGAGATGAAATGGACTACTCAGTTTTTGAAAACTTTTGCCTCGTTCCTAATATTTTCAAACAAATCACAGCATCTAACAATATCAGGAGATGTACAATGGAAATCCCAAATGGCTGCTAGAAAAAAGAAGGCAGGTGATCCCTTTTATTCTCTTCCCCTCCTACTCCCCCTTTTAACATCCTTACCAATTTTCTCTCTCACTCCATGAGAGTTGTATCTCCATTTGTGGTAATTTGGTAACATTTCCTTCAGAACAAACACTATGCAGGGAACCAGGCCTTGGCTCTGAGTGCTACCAAGTTGTCCCTGGGAGAAACAGAAATGTTATTTAACCAGGAGGGGAACAAGAAAACTTTTGGAGGAAGATATTCCTTACTGTCTTTGAAGTGTGAGAAAACCATGGAACATGGGGACATAGATTTACAAACAATTTTTAATCTTTTGTAGTCATTTGAGACAAGTCAAAATGGTTTTTTGTAAGAATCAGATCAGAGAAAGCACAAACAGCAGTGCAGAAGGGAGAGTCAAGCAAAGATTACTGAGAGTCCTGCTGCAAAGAGATCACTTTTACTTCTCAATCATAACAGCTCAGAGCTGATGTCACATCAGAGCACTCCAGAAGCACTCACCCGGACAAGAGTTGTTACCAGGTTCAGGAAGGAGATAGTAACACTGTACTCGCCCTGGGGCTGTTCCATGCTCATCAATAGGTTTCCATAGCCCCCAGCATTCATTCCCTCTGCACTGTGAAATG
The DNA here is from genome assembly GCA_013397155.1 of Irena cyanogastra. Taxonomy (NCBI): domain Eukaryota; kingdom Metazoa; phylum Chordata; class Aves; order Passeriformes; family Irenidae; genus Irena; species Irena cyanogastra. The sequence goes on from VWZV01008599.1 coordinate 908,202, forward strand.
AGCAAGATAGTTCATCACATGAATAGCAGGATTCTGACAAGAGTGAGAGACGTCAGGTGCAGAGATTGCACACTGGCATGAAGTTCTTATTGCATGTTATGAATTGGTTAGGCAAAAAAAAAATGGGGTGGGAAACATGAATACCTAATCATGTGATTCATACTGGACAGTGGATTTGCAACAAATGGCAAGAACCCCGTGTGGTGAAGGTCAGTCCAAACCTGCAAGAGAAGAGGTACCGATACTCCTTCTGATTTACATATAAATGTACTGGTTTTCTCACCAGCAGGTCCTTTCCTCACCTTGGCTGGCATCCGAGCAGCCAGGACTGTCAAGCAATTGACACAAGAAGCAATAACATCCACAGGGGGAGAGATTACAGTTGTTAGCCTACAAAAGAGAAACGGCATGCATGAAAAAAAGCACTGCCACCTGTGGTCTAGTCTGATTTTTGTATCAAAAAGCTTCTCTCCCTCTCACTGAAGTACTCATATATAAAATTTAAGCAGATAAAAAGAGACACCACAGTCTGCACTTTCAGTCTCGACTTGCCACCTCCCCCTCACACCTGAGTCAGATCAATTTACTGCCAGAGCAAGGCTGGCAAGACAGCAGGTTGTCACAGCAAACAATAATTATACAGCTGAACATCAATTCCCAGGCAATTAACTCTGGGAGGAGTTAATAAATACAACTGTTTTAAAACCTGTGAATTACTGCTCTAATGCTATGTTTTATCCCCGTTTCATGTAAACACAGCTACTAATCAAAACTGCCTTTAAAGGGATAAAACTGCACACCTTTCAGGAAAGAAGTAGAAGAGGGGCCATTTCTGCTGCATCAAAACATTAACCTATGTGTAACCAGAACAGTTTTGAGAGCTGAACACCAGTCTTGGGGAATTCAAGCACTGACACACATCTTGTAAAGCTCTTGGCAAAATAAGTAATCAGCTATCCTTCAGGTCACTCTATCTGCTTAGGTACCTCTGCAGGAGCATGTAGATTCGTGATGTGATTGGCAGAAGACAATCTGCTATTGATACATCAGTGCTGATGACTTTATGAACCAGATCGATTATGGGCTTCACCCTCTGGCAATGCTGAATCACATCTGGGTAAAGAAAACCAAACATTGAAATGCAAAATTGTACTTCAGCAGTAATCAAGCCTGGAACAAAGCACATTTATCTTACCACCTATCTACATGATTCAAAATCATCCATCTCCCATATCAAAAACCATATGTTTATCTATCGCAACTTCTCCTTCATCCAAAGTGTATCTCATTACACTACATGCTCTTGGCCTTTTGCAGTGAATTTTACAGAATAATAATCATCTTCAGGTTTCTGAATAAGTATTCCATGCTCCTCCAAACGTACTCAGAGCTGTTCAGTCCTACTACTAACCTCAAATTGACACCAACTAATAATTATTTATTTTCTCTTACATTCCCAGCCTGTCTCACCTGCTGTTGACACAACATGGAGCAGCATCTCAATCTCACAGGTGAACAGAGTCCAGCTGCTGTAAGAATACTCCCACCGCACCAAATAAGCCCGATCATCCAGCATCACTTGGCCCACTGTTCCCTGAGGTATCCGTAGATTTGTTTGACCTAGTCCTAAAGATTGAAGAAGCAGGTGAAACAAAGTCACAAATTTACCCATGAGTTACAAGCCAAGTAAAGAAAGAGCTAAATTCCCCAAAGCATTTCAGCAAGAAAAGGTGAACTGCAGTTTCCTTACCAAGAGGATAGAGGAGCTTTGGAGCCTGTCTTCGCCACAGTGTGCCGTCCTCGTGGGAGATCACATCTGGAGGCTTGTGCTTGTACAGCTCAATATAGAAGGACATTTTATCCAGGAAACTGTATACCTGTATCAGAGAGAGCTTCAACAACACAGCCAAAGAACCAGAGCTTCTTAAAAATTTATCAACCAGGTCTTTACAGTAACAGCCAAGTTTACTTGAGGTGTACAACAATATCCCTCTAATACATCAACCCTACCAAAACATTATTACACAGCTCTCATGTTCAGGCAAGTTTCATCTAATGAATCAGGTAAGTACTACCTGAAATTAGCATCTTAATCTTCAACCATCAAAGCTGAAAGGTTTTCTAAAAGCCAGAAAACAGCATCCTGCAACAGCACACAACTCTGAAGGAACTGTGTCCACTGTTGTTAGACAAAAGCTTATCTCTGTTACCTAAGACTGCAATTGAGATAAGCACATGTAATGGAAAGAAAGAATCACAGACCATGTCATCTCTGACTTGAAATAAATCATCTCCCAAACACCCAGAGAGATCCTGTACCTTTTTTGCAGTAGATTTATCAGACACAAGGGCTTGGAGCAGCTGAAGGAGAGGAGTGAGAAGATGGGGGAACATCCCACAAACACTGTCCAGGATAATACCCAGACCTGCAGTAGGTTCCTGGGGGTGGGAACAGAAAACAAATGTCTTATTACTAAAAAGAAAAGCTAAAAGGGTCTCAGTATAGCACAAGGTTACAGTTCCTTTTTAAGCTGTACATTTAACACTAATCATGCACAAAAGTATCACTCCAGTGACTGGAGATCACGCTTGCACAGACTAAAGCATGAGGCAGTCTGCAAATATAAGGCAAGAAGTAAGACTGTAAGGCATTCCATATCATCCTAATTCTGTGACAACAAAAAATAAGCACAATGCTTTTGCCAGCTGTTAGTTCAATCCTTGCAGCCCCAGCCCTGCTATCAACTATCACCTATATTAAAACTCGTTCCAGTATCCTTTTCAAGTGTAAAGCCAAGGCTGTACCTAAAAAGCAGGAAAGGGCAAAAGTAAATCAAAGATAGATGCAAATGAACATTTGCTCCTCAGCCGCCCCTAGAAACTAACTTACTAAATACAACCAGCCTGTTCCTTTCCTAAAAGGGAATCTTTTATCAGGTAATAGTTATAAACAAGGTAGGTCAAAAAAGTTGCAAACACACTCACCGTCTTCCAGAAGAGCTGAGGAATGCTGGAAGCTGCCAGAACTTCACATGCAGCATCAATTATATCCTACAAAGGAAGATAGGATGGAAAAAACCAAAGCTACTTTACACGGGAGGATTTTGTTCCAACCAGGTTCTGCCACATCTTTGGAATTTAAGTTTCCATGCTTACCCAGCAAGGTGTAACTACTTTCTGGAGCCAAAACACACCCAATACACCGACCCCCAGACCACAACCTAAAGCCATGCTCCTCATCATGAATGAACTGGCCATGACAAACATGTCCACAATATCTGCAGAGGGCTGTAAAATGTCCAGTCCAACTCAGAAATTGAGTTTGTATTATTTCCATTGTTTCGGGAATAACAGATCAACAATTACTTTCATATCCATAGCACTTCAAAGGCCTGATGTGCTCTCTCTGCCTGTCTGTAGAGGTGTTTACCAGATTTGCATGGTGTAAATGCAGTACGAAAACCAGCAAAACACTCATTTGGGTCTCCCTAAGCCACATAAAGCTTGCAGTCTGAAATGCAGGTTCACAATTTAACAGGCAATTAGCATCAGTTATGACAGGTTATTTTAAATTATGTCACAAATGCAAAGGGTCTTGGATGCTTACCTGCTGATTGCCCAATGTGTGTAATTCCAGTGATGTCAGGACAAAGGAAAGAAGTCCATAAATACACATACAAGCTGTGCTGGCAGTACACTGCAAAGACAGAATACACAAGGCTGTTATGGGAAAGATTATGAATTACAAACATGCTGTAACTCTACTCAGTCTGCTTTACATATCAAGTAACTGCCTTTTTTATGTATCCTTGCTGCAAAGGGGCAGCAAAACAGAGAGCAGTCATTAGTCAAGCTCCACATTAACACAAAGTATTTTAGTGAAAGGAGAAGTCTTGCAATTACCAATATCACTAGAAATGCCTTGCGGGCATCAAAATAAAAAAAAAAAGGAAGCAGTCAACATTTCTAGGAATTAAAAGGATTTGCTTTCACTGGCTTCTGTCTACAAAGCAGTTTACCCTAACACACCATGTTGTCTAATAAAGCCCTATACAGAGGATAGTGTAAAGTTAAATCATCCAGTACTCAAGATCCACAATGGCTAATACACTTATAGAGGCAAATCAAAAACTTTGATTAACTGGAGTTTATTCTGCTCAAGAGAGATGTAGTTCCTTGTTGTACAAAGCTTTTCCTAATTCTCTGGATGTAACAATCTGTTTTGTTCCAACTTGATTTCTGATCCTCACTGAAAGAAGATGATAGAACATGCTTTACTGCATGTTTGAAAAGAGCATTGGTTCAGCCATCTGCTTCCCAGCACAGCTGTACATCAGGAGCAGTTAGACCTTCAAAAGCTTACATGCACAACTGAAGAAACTCACATTCTTGCCCCCACTGCTGAGGGATCGCAGCAGCTTTGTCAGATACTGGAAGACATTCAGCTGGATAGCAGTGCTGCCCATCCTCCTGATGATGTTTGTGGACTCCTCTGGGTTTATGGTGTGACGGAGCAGAGCCCAGGCCAAAAGCACTGGAGCATGATGTGAGACATCCCCTAACTGCAGCAGCTGATTGTCCATCTCCTGCACAGAGACAAATCAAAAGCAAAATAACTGAAATCTGAAAGTAATTCATACTCAACAAGCACACAGCTGATGGTGTCCTTCTCACGGTATGTGGATGCCAGTTTCTACACTTGGCCAACAAGCCCAAGGACCAGAAGTTTACAGACACAGCAGTGCCTGGATAATCACAGTAAGTTCTGTATTGTTAGGCTTGAGGAGGTGTTGGTTACTCTGCCAGTGTCTTACCTGGTGGATGTGCTGGCTGTTGGCCAACTTGTGCTCCTCCGTCCTGTCATCCAAAGCACGCTCATGGAGGGAGTCAATTTCCATGCCTTCCACCAGAATAAGAGCACTAAAGTAGCTACAAGCAGTAGAATAAAAACAAGTAAGTCAGAAACTTTATTTGAGAATTCAGGTGAGTTTTTTTTAAACTATAAGAGATCAAAAAGCAACCTTTAGTTTGCTTTGTTTAGCTTTCTTTGAAGCAATAAGAAATTACAAGAAATTAACAGCATGTAATCCAAATTTTGTTTTGAAATGCTGGTACAGGAAAGATTACAATCTTCAGAACTACCTTTTCTAGTTGAACAGACAAAAGAGGGTCACTGAAATGTGAAGACAGCTTTTCCACCTTTACAACTCCCTGCCACCAGGATGTATGGCAGGATTCTCATTCCCCCTTTGTGAGCCTTTGTGTGAGCCTTTGAGTCATGGCTCACACAAAACAACAAAGACATAATTATAAATGCATTTTTTCCCGAGAAAAATAATTCTTTTGCTCTGTACTTACTTGACAAATACACACAACACTTACCCAATACGATCCACCAGGTGATCCATGCTTTCATCTATTAAATGTCTGTTGGTTTGTCTTGTGCCAAATCCCTGCTCTTTGAACATCTTTGCAAATGCCAGCAGCTCCTCAGGTGCCATTTCAAAGTACGCATAGTAGAGGAAAATGACTTCCAGGAGCATGGACTGCTCCCGAAGGCATTGCACAAACCACCGGGAAACCTGACGTTCTGTCTGCACAAAGGAAAGTTCTACCATCACTTGTCAAAGCTCACAGGCAGCCAAAGCAAGTCAGCAGCTGAGAAGTGTGGAGGCATTTCAAATGTTTGTGCAGCCAGCAACTCTGTCATTGGCAAGGAAACCCACTCTAAGTCCAGAGAGATCATGAACAACTACCCATAAATGGCTCTGTTGGCCCAGTGCTCTCCACAGATTTATTACAAGGAACAGTAATTTTCATGAAACTCTGTCTCTGAGCAAAAGTGTGTTCTGTTAGAAAACAAATTTTATGCTTCTTGGACCAGGAGAAATGTCCTGTTTAACTGCATCTGTACAGGTGTATTTTCCAATATACTACATATAAGAAACAACTTTATAAGCTTGAGAAATAATAGTAAGGAACAAAATACCATGAGATTTCCATGTGTTTCCCATGTAGGAGCTTCTGCTTTGTACAGCGCTTCAAACTGTTTGCGGTAATTCGGAACAAGCTCCTTGTCCAGCTTTTCAACGCACTGGAAGTACTGTGCCTTAAAGAAACAAACAAGTCCATGAACTTCTCACATGCACACTCGTAGGGTTTTTACAAATGCAGGGAATCACCCCACAGCTTCCATATTTAGTCTGTTTCAATGCCATCACATCCTGTACTCACTGTGTAAGGGTGTCTCTCGTCCTGGAAATAGGTGAGCAGGTGGAGGACGCAGCGCAGGATGCAGATCCTCTCCTCATAGTAGTAGTCAGCCAGCTGTGAATGTAAAGTGCCATCAATACCAACCCGGCACAGTGTCCAACTCCCAGACACCTCCCTCTCCCAACCACTGCCACGGCCTTCACCACAGGAATACAGAGTGACTACAGATGGAATTTCAACTGAGCAATTCTAAATTTGGGGAAAATAACCAACACTTAATTAACATTACAGAACTCAATCTAACATTGCCATAACGACAGGTCTATAATTACACCGTTACGTGACAAAACATGGAAAACAAAGGCAAAAGACATCCCTATTACCCTCTGTCAGAAATTATCACCAATCTTGCCATGTCAGACAGTGACACACAAACCTGCAAGCTTTGGAAAATAAGGCAGTGTACATCTAGCCAGCTAAGTTCCCTAACATCAAGCCTAAAATTTAATTTCTGTAGCAATTACTAACACTCTTCAAGTCTACATGCACATCCCTCAATTTCATAAGCACCTTCTAAAAGCCATCCTTTATATGAAGGAATACTGCAATTATTTCAAGATTTTCCACAGAAATAAAGTAGGTTTGCTGCCAACAGATCTTTTCCACAGAAAATACAAATGGAAATTACTAACCTTCAGCATCAGAGCCTGACTCTGCCTTTCGTCCTGAAGAACTGTCTGTAAACAAAATATGACTAAATAAATAGCTACTGGAGAAATACCTACTGACAAAATATATGTTCACAAAATGACTGAAACAAATAAAAGACAATTTTTCTTTCCAGTTCATTTGGAAAGACAGATTCCAAAATCACATAGCCAAAACACTCATTTTTAACTACGTATTTATTTTTCAGCTCCACTCTCATTCACAAATCTGTAGCTTTCCTGTATTCCTGTGACAGAGAGAGAAGCTGAGTTCCTGCAGAGATCCAAGAATGAAGAGATAAGCCTGGATGCAGCTCCAGAGAAAAAAACCTACAAAGCCATTTCACAATCAGAACTAGGACTCACATGTGACCATTTGCATCAAAAAACAACTGTTATTAAGGAAAGATGTGGAGTAAATAGAACATAAATGGGAGCTATGGACCTTCAGGGAGTCTCTTGTTCCTCTGTAATCCTCTTGAAGATAACATTGTAACAACTGCACACTCTGCTCTTCATCCAGACCCTGAACAAAAAAAAAAGACAAATGATCTGAAATTAATAAAAGGCAACTGAATTCATCAAAAATTAAGATTCCCTCCAAATACTCAGGCTCTTATCTTCGAAACAAAATGCCGAAAGAATATTTTTGCACCAGGCAGATGCTTTAATGAGCACTTCTTTTAAAGCCAAATACACAAGCTCTAATGTCACTGAGCTGCAGCTTAACCTCAGCTAAAGGAGCATCAGTCATTTAAATAAAGGTACCACCAGTCACTGAACTCTAAACTTCTGGCTTAAAGAAACACAACCTCGCAGGTAAAGTGAGAGGATTGTTAAACAAGGCAACTGATTTAAGAGACATCAGTTCCTTAGCTGAGCAGTTGGCCTGGAAGAACCAAACTCAGACCCATAGCAGGTGGCTGTTGCTGAAAAGGACCAAGAAAATCACAGCATCTCAAAGTTACTCATCACTTTGGAAGTTTAACCTAGAGCCTCAACATGTACTTTAACATCCTTTAGATCACTTTGAACTGAAAGGACCCTAAGCTTCTCTCTACTCAACATCACAAAGGCTACTTCAGTATCAGAATCCTATAACAATTCATTCCAGGGATAAAAAAAAAATCCAAGAGCAGCTTCACTCACCAAAAACTTGCTGACCCTCAGACCCAACTCTTTTAGTGGGGCAGCTACATCTTTATCAGATTTAATTTTTTCTGCTGAAGTCGTACTAAAGTGAAAAGAAAAATCAGTCATTAAAAATGCAGCAATCTCAAGGAAAAAAATAGGCATAATTTCAAAGTTCTCCATTTTATCAGTTTAAACTGAACATTTGCTTTTTCCTCAGTGACCTTTCAACATTTCATACAATATTCTGTAACTTCACTTACTAGGAAACTCCACATTAGAGATTAATTTCTAAAACCAGGCAGTGACTGTACCTTGGTGGTTTGTAGTATGACAGCCCCTCTAACAGCCTCTGCCAGTGCTTGTTCAACTCTGCAGCAATCTGGGCCTAAAACAGAACCAAACACCAGTGAACAGACTCCTTTTAAAGTGCATGACCAAATATTAGATCTGTCAAACTTCAGCAAAGCAAAGAAATTCCACCACCACAAAGCGGCAGGAGCAACACAAGACAGGTGTCTGTGCTCAGAGTGGTTCCAGATGCAGTACTGAACAGGGCAGTGCCTATTCCTAGGGAGGGTGGGGAAAAGGGGGGCAATGGACTGGGTTTAGAAACATTTGGATTCCCAACCTCTGGGCAAATTCTTGAAAGCACGGGCTCCAGCCCTCAAAATAAGACAGCAGTTGTACCACACATGAACACCCCAGGGCAATCCAGGCAGCAGCACTTGTGCCCACTCTAGAAAAGGAACCACCTTTTCCATACACCCTTCCAGGCAGTTCATGCAGCAGCTGTAAACAAGCAGTGGAAGAATAAACAAGTAGCAGAACCATGGGAACAAAAATCACGCTGAGAAAGAAGGAAGAGCAGTAAAAAATATTTTTACTAATATTCAAAGATATGTACAAATTATGTATTTGGCCATGGAGCCCAATAAGTGATGGCCAAACCTGCTCTGCAGGGAATGAACTTACTGGTTCTCTTAAAGCTGATCTGCCCAGCAGAATTGTCCATAATTCTCTGCTGCTCCTGCAAACACAAGGAAAAGGTGGAGAGCATTTTAGTGATGAATGTTATTCCAGCCTTACATTTAGCTTACACCTTTCAAACCTGCAATTAACTTGCAGCAAGTGACACTGAAATGCAAGAAAAAGTATTTAAGGAACATTAGCTTCTAGCTTTTAGCTAATGAGCTTCAGATGTCCTAGAGAGACCAAGGAAGAACCCAGAGAGGGTGACAACTGACACAGCAAGACCTGTGAATTCATATCAAAGCTTCACATTCATATCAGGTTACCAGCCCAATTTGATTTTTATTTGATTTAAGGTTCCTAAGAAAAAAATGAAAGCATAAAGCAGCATTCTATTGTTACATTCAATGCTCTCCTTCAAACAAATTTTCCATCAGTTTCATCCTCCACTCTAAGCAGAGCATAGAACCGTATGAAGTGAAAAACTGCACCATCTTTACACAGACACCAGAACATTTACACTCAGCTTCTCTTTTCTTCATGAGAGCTCTGTTGAAAAGCCAACCTGCACTATAAGAAATTACAGATCACATCCTGACCCTGGCACATGCACTCAAAAAGAAGTCTCCCTACAACAACTCAGAGAAAAGGTATTTGCCAAAATATTGCCAAAGGTATTTCACTCAGACAAACAATGATCTGCTGGCAGCATATTACAAATGTGCACTGAAACACCTCAACTCCCCACACAAAGACTGTCTACTCAAGAACACTCATTGCCTTATTTTTAGAATAACATTATTAAAATAACTCACTGTAGCAGTGAAAGTCATCTGCGACTTCTGACATGTGGTGACACTTAATGAATGACAACACCTGTTATTTCCAGCACACCCATCAACATAATTTCTCCCTGCTCATTCCTCAACAGCTGGGTGCACTTCTCTGACATGAACCTCTCCAGCCCACACAGAGCACCCAAAGGCCCAGAATTTTACCACAAATTGAACAGCAATGTAAAAGAAGCAATTCAATGAATCCCAGTTCAGTGATCATGTCAGATCAGTGCCTTCATTTGTCTTGCACACAGTTTCTTTCACTTATGGTCAAATCTGAGCCCCAGCCTAGCAACGCCAACCCATCTACTTTTCACTCCTTCACAACCTCTTCTGTGAATAAAACAGACCATGGTTTGTTGTTCCCTCATTAATAAGGCTCCAAAACAGCTAAGGAAGGAAAGCTCTCTGTATACAACCACAAGTAACAGCGCTGTTATTAATTTAATAAAAATCAAACGCTAAGGAAACTCCAGAACATAAAACCGTTATAATAAATGACAAAAAATGTGCTCTGAAGAAACGAAACTGAGATGATTACTGAACACGGGATTCATTAAATCGCTTCCATTACACATTTCCACGTGTGTATTTTGACTTGTACGTCTGAAGAAAAGGCGCGGGAGGTGCAACCGACGCCCCTCGCCTCAGGGAAGAGCTGAGCGTCTGTCGGGCACCCCCGCGAAGGGAGCGCGGACCGAGCCCCGGCCGCGCCAAAGCAACGGCTGCCACAGAGCCCTGCCCAGCCTCTCATCTCGCACGGCAGGATTAAATAACCGCAAAACCCCCGACAGTCCCTCCTCACTCCGGTCTTTGAGCCAGGGGTCCCTGAGGGTCCCTCAGCCTGGGGGGCGGGGCCCAACCGCGCGCGCGAGGCGGGGGCGGGGCCAGCCCGGCGCGCGCCGCGCCGCAGTTAAAGCCTCCCGGCCCCGCGCTGCGCCCCCTCCCCGCCGGCCCCTCTCGGTCCCCAGTCCCGCGGAGCGGGGGCCGCCCGCAGCGAGAGTCGGTGCCTCCCCCACGCTGCCCCTGCGTTCCGTCCGCCCGAGCGGCCCCGGCCCCGCACCTCGCGCTCAGCCCGCCCGCCGCCATCTTCGCTCCGTTGTCACGTGACCCTGAGGCGGCCTCCCTCCACCACGCCGGTGTCACGTGGTGCTGCAGAAGCCACGCCCCCCTCACGCCCTCACAGGTAGGTCATGTGACAGGCGGCGTGGGAAGATGGCGGCGTCCTGCGAGGTGGGTGCGCGCTGGGCGCCCGGGGCGGGGCCGCAGCTTCGCGCTGGAATCGGGAATCACCTGGGAGTGCCTCCGACACCTTCCGCGGGCGGATGTCGTTCCCAACAGCGGAGGCTGGGCTGTGGGTGTCGCAGCTGAGGGGGACAGGAGGCGGCGGCCAGCGGTGTGGAAGGACAGGGCGCGGGCAGCTCGCAGCTTGAGGGGAGTCCACAGCGCTGCAGGGGCGTGGGGAAGAGAGCGCGCAGGCAGGGGCTGCAGCGAGGAGAGGGCTACCGGATGTTTGGCAGCACGTCAGTGGGAAGCTTCTGTGCCCTGAGCCGCCGCGATGCGGATCACGAAACGGGCAGAAAACGCTCGGTCTGGCTTGAACCGCAGGGTGATGGGTCCCGTTCGGTGATGAGAGCGCGGCAGAGCCGAGGAGCTCTACATTACCTGAAAGAAGGTGTGGAGGAGGGGATTGTGGCAGGCACAAGAAAACGAAAAACCTCCGCAGTGAAATACTTCACGTTGCAGACTGTCAGGTCTAAGCACTCAGAGCTGCTGCAGCAGAGACCTCGGGCAGGGTGAAACCCTGCCTAGTCCTGCAGCCAGGGGTGAGGCTGTACGTGCCATTGATTCGGGAGCTGCGGTGCGAGCTTAAGGTTGCCAGACTGAGTAGGAGGACTGGGTCTTTGGTTGGCAGGTGGCATTTACTCTGCTCCTTCTCAAATAAGCCTTAGGCTTCCCTCTCCCCACAGTGCTCAGAAACAGCAGGGAGTAGGACCCAAAAACTACTATTGGTTGGAGGTAGATAATGCCCAGACCATTTCTGTTTTATTGACTGTATGATTAATACTTCTCCTGTTTAAAAATTAATTGCAATGACAAAAGATTACTCTAGGCCTGATGGAGCTGTGTAGCAATAGTGCATGTAATGAATCTGTTTGGCAATCAAGTATTTCAGGCTGTATGAATAAGGATGCCAAAAAACAATCTATCAATAATTAAGTTTTCAGTACAAAGTCATCTGAACACTGCAGACACACTGTCCAAGGGAGTTTCACAGTACTAACTGTAATAGTTCCTCAGTAATATTGCTGTTACTTTGTCAGCTTTATAATCTGGTTTCACCATTCAACACTGGCTGAAAACCCAAAAGAGAACCTTAAATAAATTTCTGGCCTTCCATGAGGGAGCTGTGGTAGATATTGGCAATGAGACTTGGGGAGCAGAATTTAGAAAGACTTTGCTGCTAATCAGCTTAAGGGTGGGCCAGAAAGGATAAAGTAATCCCCTGTTTAACAACTGGATCAACCATAGTATTTCCAACAGAAATACAGAACCTCAGACCTTCAAAGACCCCAGAAGATGTGCCAGTGAAATGGCAGAGGTTTCCATATGGCTGATTATCAAATTATGTATCCACAGAGAAATCAAGGTTGCCGGAAGGCAATAAACACTGGTGAGAATTGCACAATGTTGTCAATGCCCACAATTCTTTGAAGATGGTGAGATTTAACCTAACAGAGTAAATATGCCTGTTGCTGATTATCTCAACTGCTTATCTTCCAGTCCAAAAGTTTAAAGGAAAGTTTGGTTTCCAGGGCAGCTGGCAGTGGGCTGTGAGCCTTCACTTAGAGAAGGTGAAGTGCAGGATTGGCTCACCTCACTGGTTTTTTTTTTAGTCATCTGTGTGTTGACATTAGCAATTGGCACATAACTATCACTTTAAATTGAGTTTAAGAGCCAAATAGCTGTGCAAACACTTCAGCTGTCCAAGTAGTTGCTTTAATTGTTTACCTTTTTTTTTTTTTTAATAGGAATTGCAGTAGCATGGAAGGGAATTCTTTCTAACGGACAGCTGAGCGCAGTGGGACTCCTGAGATTGTGCAAGCTTGAGGCAGGTTGTGTGGAACCATGTTGAACAGGCCGGTGCTGGTGGAGGCGCTGCTGGTGTTCGCCGTGGTGCTGTCGGTGCACGCGGCGGTCTGGGACCGCTTCTCCTGGTGCGCCCTGGCCCTGGCCCTCCAGGCCTTCTACGTGCAGTTCAAATGGGACCGGCTGCTGCAGCTGGGGGGGGCCGTGTTCCAGTTCCGGGGGGCAGCCAACAGCGGCCTCCTGCCCGCCAGCATGGTCATGCCCCTGCTGGGGGTGGTGATGAAGGAGAGGTGCAGGGCTGCCGGCATCGTCTACTTCGAGCGCTTCGGCATCGTCGTGGCCTCCACGGGAATGCTGCTTGCGCTCTTCCTGTCCATCTTGGCAGTTGGCATCACCAAACCTGTGCCAACCAACACTTGCATCCTGACTGGTGTTGCTGGCAGCGTAATTATCTACACCATGAAACATTCCTTGGCTGTCTCAGAAGTGATAGAGGTTCTAGAAGTGCTGCTCATTTTCGTCTACCTCAGTATGATCTTGCTGTACTTGTTGCCTCGATGTTTTACTCCTGGAGAAGCGCTGCTGGTTCTTGGAGGTGTAAGTTTTGTTCTCAATCAGCTCATTAAACGCTCACTGAATGTAATCGAGGGCAGAGGGGATCCCATTGACTTCTTCCTTCTGGTAGCAGTTGTCGGAGTTGTTCTTCTCGGTCTTTTTTTCACTGTGCTCTTCATTTTCATGGATTCGGGCACGTGGATCTCCTCCATGTTTTTCCACATGATGACAGCAGTGTTAGGCTTAGGGGTCATCATGCCTTGGCTGTACCGACTGATCCAGAGGAATCCTTTGTTCTGGCTGCTCCAGTTTCTCTTTCAGACACAGACAAGACTTTACCTCCTTGTGTATTGGACTTTCTTGGCTGCCTCAGCATGTGGTGTGGTTTTCTACCAGAACGCCAAGAGATCATCTGAATCTAAAAAACACCAGGCCTCGACTATAACCAGGAAATATTTCCACTTCATTGTTGTAGCCACTTATGTTCCTGGACTAATCTATGACCGCCAGCTCCTCTACGTTGCTGCAGTGCTGTGTCTGGCAGTGTTTATCTTCCTAGAGTACGTTCGGTACTTCAGGATCAAACCTTTTGGACAAACCCTGAGGCATCTGCTCTCTCTCTTCTTGGATGAAAGAGACAGTGGACCTCTAATCTTGACTCACATTTACCTCCTCCTCGGCATGTCCCTCCCAGTGTGGTTGTTTCCCAGATCTTGTGCTCCTAAAGGCACCTTGCCCGGGGCAGGAGCACTGGTCCCCTACTCTGGGGTGTTGGCAGTAGGGGTAGGAGACACCATTGCCTCTGTTTTTGGCAGTACACTGGGGGAAATCAAATGGCCAGGAACAAAGAAGACCTTTGAAGGGACAATGACAGCTATCTTTGCTCAGATCATTGCTGTGGCTCTCATTCTGATCTTCGACAGCAGTGTGAATCTGAACTCCAGCTACGCCTGGATCCTGGCATCTGTGAGTTTGGTTTCTCTTTTGGAAGCTTACACTACTCAAATTGATAATCTGCTGTTGCCTCTCTACCTCCAGATTATGCTCATGGCATAGAAGCACTTCCAGGAACAGAGTTTTCTCCCTTCCTAGAGAAAGGTACTAGAAAATGCACTTTAATGAAGGCTCAAAGCTGATGTTTTGGTACAGCAGAGAACATTGTTGAGAACAGAAATGAGAAAGACTTATTTTAAATAGACTTATTTAAAAGACTCATTTAAAATAAAGGTTTTGATTTGGTCTTGTTTTTACCCCTGTCAAAAATAGGCAGATTTATGTTCTAACAGCAACAAACAGGACTGATAAAAACAGCACTTGTGTTTAATAACCCAATTTAAGTTTCTTCTTGGTACCCAAGAGAAGCAGAGGAAGAAGAGGTAAGTCAATTAGAGAGGAAAAAATAAACAAGCAAGTGTCTCAGATGTTGCTACCTCTGTACTGTACCTTGTTTTCTGTACTGAGTCCTGCATCTTGTGTTTGATATGTGAACTTTCATTTCTGTATGAGCAGGATGTAAAGCATGTTTGATAATGAGGGGGGGCACAGGAGCCAGGTACAAGTGTTCAGCTATGTCCAGTCCTCATCAGCAAGAGCCAAAACCACACCATGGTGCACAAACACAACTCCAAAATCAGTAGCTGCCACAGCTGAGTTATCCAGGGTGGGTGGTGAAGGTTTGGGAATGGCAGACACTGCTCATTCCAGGCCATACTAGTAAGAACAGTGAATCTTCAGCCCTGAAGTTTGCTTCAGCAAGAAAAATGTGTTATCTTTCTCAAGATTTAATCTCCAAATTAATTTGGAATGAATATGGGGAGAAAATTAAGCAAAGTCACAGCTAAAACTAATTACACATTAATCCTGAAAGCAGAAAATCTGTCAAAGTCAATAAAATTTTCTACTATTACGCTTTCCTACTTTTCACTTTTTTTCAGCCAGATGTTTAATCAAATAATTTATAAAAATCCTTCTATCAACAAATTGACTAATGCTACTGAATTCCATCCATTTAATTAAAATTACAACTACCATTTTGTGGCCAAAAAACTCACTTCATTTCTATATATGAAACCTTTCTGTATCAACAGTCTCTTCTCCCTGGTTTGCCCAGTGTCCATTAGAACAAAACACAAGTGTCCTTCCTGGCTCCAGGGATGTGTCCAAGCAGGAGGTTGTCATCCCAGGCTTCCAGTTTGCATCATGAAGTTCACTTCTGACCCTTTTTTAATTCACTTATGGAAACAGTTTGGGGGAAGTCCAAGGTACCTTACACAACACTGTCCTGCAGGCCTATAGCTCTGAGACCATGCCTTGGGAGAGAGCACAAGAGCAGGGGTGGAATGAAACCAGTCCCTGAGTCAACAGAATTGGCTCCAGAATCCAATATTTCGTGTCCCTGCAGCAAGCCAGGACTGGAAGAGCTGAGAAGCAGCATTGCCCAATTCACCACCCTGCCTGGGAAAAGCTCCTGGGATTTGGTGCTGCTTTTCCTGAGGGTGCCAGAGCTGGTTGCTAACACAGTAAATTGTCAGATACTGTGTAGGAAACCAAATTTAGTATCTGCTAGGCTGTTTCCTTCATGTTTAACAGGAAATCCTGCCAATCAATACAGCTTTTTTTATTTTATTTATGCACTTGAAGTAGATGGTTTTGCTCACTGCAGGTAGTGGTGCAAGTCAGGACAAATTATCCCTCCTCAGCAGAATTCTAAATTATTAACTCCTCCCATGGAAAGACACAGACAAAACTTAAGTTGCTTCTGTCACAAGCCACAGCCTTCACCACTGATGTCCTAAATTTCACCAGAGGTAAATTTGCTTTCCTTCCACTCTGCTTCCAACTGCCAAACAAACTGTAGAAAAGGTAGTTTTTGAATGCAGTAACTTTGCATTCAATGTTCCTGCTGTTGCCATGACCCAGCTCCCCAATTTACTTTTGCAAGGGATGAGTCAGTAAAATTTGGGTCCACTCTACCCTGGCCCTCAGCAGCCTCAGGGTCACTCTGATATAATTCCTGCATTGGTGACACTGGGCTCCTATCTCAGGGTGGCCACTGCACCAGTGCTGGTGAAATCACACCTACACAGCTTCTGTTCAGTTCAGGATACAGGCTGGAGCTTGCCTGGGATGTAGCTTGCATCTCCAAACATTCCTTGCTGTAAGTTGGTTTGGGTTTGGTGAGGTTTTGGGGATAGAAATTATTCTTGTGCATACTGAGAGTTCCAGTTGCTCACCAGACAATTTAACACTGTCCTCATCTGTTGGAGAAGGTTACACTGTGTCTTCCTCAAAGAAAAGATGATGGAGATGAAAAGAATAATTTCTATCTTTTTATTTAAGTGTAAAGAGTTTGATTGAGGTTCTTTGTTTCCATCATTTCAACATGAATCTTTTAAAATTGTCATATTTTTAATCACACCCAGAGATAAAACACTCAGCTACTGTCTGCCAGGAGTATTTAGAAGAATGACTATAAAAAGCTTAATTTCATCCACAACAAGATTGTTTTAAATCACTGTTATTCCAACAATAAGACAGAAAACTAGGGGTGAAAATCAGACTTCCCCCACAACATGTTCACCTGCATTGCTGGAGTCGACCACCCAAGAAATCTACTTAAGCTCTTAAACACAAGAAAATACTGAATATCTGCAAGGAGAAATACTTGGTAAGTGGTCCCAGTCAAGGTGCAATGGTTTTAACTGGTTTGTTTTCAAGAATGAAGGTGTTTCCTTACCAAAAGGACTGGGTAGGACACTCTCATACTGGCAGGGCTCCTGCTGCAATAGAAGCTTCTGTCTGCTGCAGGTTTTGGGCTGTGAATGGTCCTGGTTTTGAGGAGGAGGATAAATTAACACTGAGAGCTGATCTAGTGAAGGTTGGTTTTGAAGAGACCGTGAATGAACAATCAGAAAGAAATATTGATCAGCTATTGACTCCACAAGCCAGTCACTGACTTCAAGTGTAGAGGGATGGAAAAGGCAGTTCAGGAGTTGGCTGGAGCCTAGGGAGTAAAGAAGAGGTAAAAGCAAAACTTCAGAGGCTATTCCAGTACTGCAGCTACAAAATCAACACCAGCTGAGGCACTACCAACAAACTGTACAGGCAAGACCCCCCAACAGTTATCCTAACTATTGCACTGGAAAGGCTTCCATTTCCTCAGCCACTCGTGAGGCTCACAGCCTTACCAGTTCTCTTTGCTCCAGGTGGTGCCTTTGGCTTCCATCACGTGGAAGGTGAACGCGTGGCGAGAAGACTCCGAGCTGTTGAGTTCACTCTTATGCACAACCTCACCATGGATGAGGATGAGTCCACCTGTGGGAAAGAATCACCTGGACTGCTGTTTTCCAAAAGATGAGCTCTGGCTTTCCAGTGGGAGGGAAGGTGCAGGGTTAAAACATGATTTTAGCTCCCTTCTGTTTTCTTGGGCTGTTTGTACCTTTACTTATAGGCAGAGGTATGAACTGCTTGTCATCGTAGGCTGGCTCTGAGCCTACAAACTCTACACATGTTGAGGCACCTGAAGCTGCACGGACCATCCTCCGGGTAATCCCATCTGCAAATCCACAGAATAAGCAAACACACAAAAATGAACCACCTGGCTACATTCTGCACAGCAAAGGAACAATATCAGTGATTTCTCTAGACAATGATAGGAACTTCATTATTACTGTATTCACACTTTCCTTAGTAATTTGGGTGGGTTTTTTTTTTCGTTAAGTAGAGATTTAGGATTTTCCAGCTGTAGCAGAAACAGATAAACAGCTGCCTTTTGTTTGCCTTTTTGGCCCCTTCTGTGCATTGCAACAGACTCTTAGGAACACAAATAGTCACACACTCGTGCAAAACCAACCTTTGGGCCATTGTGCTTTCTGTAGGAGCATAAACCATGATATGAGTACAGCTGGCTCCAGGATTTGAGGAATGAGTGGCTTAAAATCTGAAGAGCACTATGATTACACTCACTGAGTGAATCTTCAGGTGAGCAGAAGTTTAAAGCTGCCCTGTGTGCTCTAGAGGTGGGGAAAAGCAGAACTGTGCTGGTGACCAGCAGTGGTCACGCACTTGCTCTTACTGGTGTGAGAGCCAGGGATGAACCACAAACAGCCATTCTCCTCTGTGGCATCTTCCAGGGCAATCCAGAACCCCAGGATCCTGCCCAGGGGCTCTGTGTGCAGGAAGGTGGCATCCTGGTGTGGTGTCACTGCAAGAAAGAAGTCATTGGGGTCTTCAATGGGATTCAATTCCTCTGAAAGGACTTCAGGGTTGCATCTCCCTGACTCAGAGCCCTCCTCTGCCCACCCCCCTATCACACACATTAAATCTTACATAAAAATGTGTAACCTTTTAGCCTGATGCAAATGTAAAAACAGCTCTTTGTTCGAGCTGTATATGATGTAGAAACTTCTCTGAAAAAAATGTGGATTTCAAAGATTATTTTAAGAAGCTTTGGACTGCCAAACTCACAGGTTTAAGCCTGATTCTGAGCCTTTTCTCTGGTAATATTCCTTTCCTAAAGGAGCATTATCTGCAGTGTGATACAGAGATAATACAAACCTCACCTTCACCACCAATGCCAGGTTGCTGCAAAGAAAAAAAAAGTGATGTGTGAAGAGTTTCACAGCTTCTCACTTAACAGGACCTTATTTCTTGAGTGACAAGACAACTTGAATTACTGTACCTTGAAGATATACATGCTCTGCACAACTACTGGTCTCTCAAGGCCTAGTTTTCTTCCCAGTTCCTACAAGAAAATTTTCCAAGATTTGTGTTTTCTTCACACTATTTAGCATTGTTCTTTGAAGATATTTAAATTTCTTTTCACTGACAAAATGACTCCCCCTGCGAGTGTAGAAAACTAAAATTAACTACTCTGCAATTTATTTTTTTTCCCCCAAGACCATTCTAGGAAGCAGTAACAGCTCACCTGCACCTTGGGGGAGTGGGTGATTTGCTTGAAGACAGGATCATAAGCATGTAGAGCTAAGAGGAAAGAAAAGGCTCAGACAAAAGATTTCTGGAAGAGAAGGGAACATGGCCAAGCAGGATAAATTGCAGCCAGAAACTTTCATCCCTCCCAAGATGGATAAATGTGAGACTTATCACACCTAAGGTGACAGGACACTTACAGGTTGCACAATCATCATTAAAGACCATAAATATAATCACTCCCTGGCCACAAACTGCACACACATAAAAGCCAGTGTACAACAGAGTGAACAAAATGGAATATTATGTGATTCAGTATTATATTACACAAGTGACAGCCATTACATGACCCTGAGGCATATGGATGAATTCATCTTTTAAAACACACCTCTTAAGACCTACCAGAAAAGTGAAGTACTGCAGAAAGGAGCTAGAGCTCATCTTTGGTGCCCTTCAGAGAGCTCCAGCCAGCAGGTCAGAGTGTTTGTGTAGACTCTTGCTACAACCCTGCTCTGACAAATCCACAAAGCAAAGACTCAGAGTTGTGCCTCCAGCTCATCCTGATCAGGTTTGCTACAAGGACACATGCTCAAGTCCAGCAGGAGCTGCTCTCAGGCAAGGGATGAGACTTGACCAAAATGAGTGATTACAGAAAATAAGACTAGAGAAGGCTTAGAGACTAGAATTGTTAAGTTGCTGGGTCAGCAGGAATCTACAGTTGTTTTCACTTCCCCTGAGGAAAAGCTGAAGTGTGACAGAATGGCAGCTGGCCTGGGAAGAGGACAGTGTTTTTCTGAGAAAACCAAAGAACAAGAACTCTCAGCACTGAATTTCCAACTGTAGTGAAGTTTAGTCTGAACAAAGTTCACGTCTGCAGGCGCAGGGAATCCTGCTCTCATTTTCCACATATTGTTGGAAAACAAAAGGGATCAAAATGCAAGTCCAGGAACTGGGAGCGAAGAAATAGGTCAAACAGACCAGTAAGGGTAAAGAAAAGGTGTTGGTGGCACCAGAGGAGGGAGGGCAGCTTCAGTATCAGCAACCCAGCATGGCACAGGACACAGGAGAGAGTTTGGTCTGTACTGAATGTCAGCAGTCTCAGGTGGTAAATTTTTAGAGCAAATCTCTTACATAAAAGAGCCAAGGGCTGAAGTCCAAACTTTTGCATGTCAGTGACTCTGAGCTATTCATTGCTGAAAAACCTCTGAGAAGGGGTTTTTGAAAAGGATTTTGAAAGAAGATATGGTCCTCTGAGAGCAGAGAGTGAGGGACAGCATGGAGGGGACTGCAGAAATCCTCATGTCTAAAAACCACATCTCTTTTGCCCATCCCTCTCCAAACCCCATCCTTTAAACATACCATGGCCAATCTTGCTGACAGACTTCTCCTTTGGAATTAGAAAGTTACCTACAAAACAAAACCATAATTTAGCATTGCTGGAAAAGCAGGAATCATTCCCTGAGCTGGAAACTGGCCCCCGATGCCTCACTCAGCCTTTTCCCATCCCCTCTGTGTAGCTAACTCCAGCCAGGGCTTACCTTTCTCATCCAAAACACCTTTCTCAAAGAAGAATCTAATCTTGTCTCCACTGGTTAGGAAATAATCCGAGCTACCCTGCCAGGGATAAGAGCCCAGTAAAGATAACATCCTTGCAAAAACATAAATTAACCTTCAATCAAAGCATTAACACTCACCTGCATCTTTTTCCCACCAAACCGCAGCATAAACAAAACACAGTGAAAAATCACTCGTAAAAAGGCTTTTCACAACACTAGCTGTCTTGGTGCTGATCAGGGTTTACAAGAACCTCTCAAGTAGAGGTTACCCTCGCTTTTCTTTTGCTGGCTGCCTGGAAAATAACCAGTTTTCTGTCTGCAGAACACGTACAAAGTGACCTGTGAGAGCTGCTCGTGTCTACCGGGAGCTGAAAGCACGGCAGAGCCACACATTGATAAGACTCTTGATAAGACCCCAGCAAACATTTGCAGAAAACCGGAGAGCAAACTCCTCTCCCGGTGTTTTGTTCAGTTAGAAGGAAGAGTCATGTTCCCCCAGAGTGAACCCTGATGAGCAATTTGCCTTTTCCCTTCCTCTCTGCAGCTCCCCGACGGGGGCAGCCCTGCCCTTCTCGGTACCTGCGCCTGCAGCTGCTCCTCCTGCCTGGTGGAGAAGGCGGTGCGGCAGTGCGGGGGCACTTCCATCCCCGCCACGATTCCCTGGATCTGCCTCCTCATGCTGTCACACTCCTCTGCGCTGAAAAACTGCTCCAGGACAAGGAAGCCATCCTTGTAGAACTGGAAGAGACGGTGACTGCTCTTCCCCTGAGTCCTCGGGGAAGCAGCACAAAGCAAGAGAAAACAGTTCTGGCCTTTTACAGGGTGAAAGGCACCCCAGCTCCAGCTCTGCAGCCAGGCAGCATGTTCTTAATTTTTAATTTCAGGAGGGGCTTCTGTTGCAAAAGATTATTTAAGAGGCTGAAATTCCAGTTAAGAACAATCTATTTCAATCCCTCAGTCTACACAAAACAGAGATCTCATTACTAGAGCCCTTTTGTCTTTCAAGGATATCTTATCTAATGCCTGTAACCAGCAGCTGTTAAACTACCAAGCCCACTAACACAAACGGGACAGTCATGCCTGTGTGCCAAATCAGAACGAGATTCTTTTCCAAACTGGAAAGCTTAGTTCTCTCTAAGGAAAAAAAATCCCTGGGTGATTTCTCACGGTTGACTACTCACTCCTTTACAAAATGTACTCCACTGGCAGTGAGCTCAGTTTCTTTATATAGAATACCCTGGAGATTATCCTTTGCCAGGAAGGTTTCAAGTTCAGGGATGAGAGCTGAGCAACACAAGACAGAAGGGGCACAGGAGAAATCCCTCCAGAGCTCTGTGGGACAAGCTGCCCCCAGAAGAGTTTGTAGCCATGACATTCACGCACTAAGATGAACATAATACAAGAAGCCGAGGAGAATATAAAGTGTTTGTAAAGCAGATCTTTGCTAGACCTGCTGCCAGGTTAACTAGCAGTGGCTGTATTTTGCACACAATGTCACCTGCCTGCACTTCGGACACGCTCCCTCCCTGCAGAGCAGCTCCTTACCTTCTGGATCTGCTGCTGGGTTACGGATGCCATGGGGCAGAAGCTCCCAGGTGCCAGCAGCGACACCGCGATGTGCCCGGCTCCGCAGGGCTGGCTCCCCGCCTCTCCACGTGATCCTGGTCCCAGCATGTGATAAAAGCCAGCGCTGGGCAGTCGGACTCCTGCACAGCTCCAGAGATTTTGTCCCTGTCGCCAGTTCTTTGTTCCTGGCAGGGACATTCAAGACTGCACAGTGTTGCTTTGGCTCTTGGTGGTAACAAAGCACATAAAAATTTTCTATTCAAGTGCAATCACAAACTTGATGAACATCTGAGCTCCAAGGAGGAATCGCTTTTAATTAATAACCCAGATTTAAAAATAGGGCAGTTAAACTGGTAATCACAGGGGTAAGCAAGATAAGAGGGGGTTAAAATAAGATTCAAGTGTGAAGAAAAAAATCAAGATGTCTTAGAACAAATTTAAAGTATTGATTCCGGGTCGTACAGAGCCCTTTTTTGCTCAGTCAGTGAGTCCTGCCAGCACTTCAGCATCTCCTGAAAGGGCTCCCCAGCCCAGGAGGTGACAAACAGACTAAAATGTGGTAAAGAGCTTTCACTGAAGGTTTGGTAAAACCCATAGAGAATACTTCTGCTCTTTTCATTCACAGCTGCTTTTTGTTAATTTAAACCTTCCCTTGCTCTTTTCACTCTCCTGCAGCTCCAGAAGTCCATGCGATATTTACAAATAAGTAAAGCCAAATCCACCCAAAATTCAAACTAGAGAGCAAAATGCAGAAAGTGGGTCTAAAAGGCAGAGAGGGAGGAACAGTTGCCAGCCCAGCGGTGGCGCTCCCAGCCAATACATCCCTCCCACCGGGAATCCCTGGGGAAGGTTTTTCTCTCTAGAAGAAAACGTGTTTGGCTTCTACAGGAAACACCGAAAACACCCTTGCAGCAGCACTTCACAAAAGTAACATCGTGAGGGCGTGTTCTTGCATCACTCACCCAGCCAAAGGGAAACCTAGCAAAAGGAAGGAATGCAAAATGCTCACAGAAAAGTGTTTATATCCTAGCAACTGAAAATCCATTTAAAGAGAGGTCGTTTGAAAAAATTAAGTTTTCTATTGTGTAAGGAAATTGCAGATAAAATCCCTCCACACCTTACTAAAACTTTCTTTTTTCTTTTTTTTTTTTTTTTAAGAAAGAAGAAATTAGGAGTTTAACTTTTCAGGCTTTTCCTGTACACTGGAGGATATGAATTCAGTAGCTTAAAAAGCTAAATTCTGCCAGAGACTTAATCACTGCACTGCAAACCAGGGGCAGGGGGGGAGAAATCAGTCTCCAATGCTGCAAAGCTCAAAAAATATTCCAGTAGTTCCTCCTTCCTCTTAACACTCTCTCACCAACTGATGGAGTGGAAAAGTTTTTAAGGACGATACATGACCAATGGGGGGAAAAACACCAGCTGTAGGCTGTTGCCTGCAAGTTGATCGTGTGACCCACCTCACCCCTCCCCGGGAGGCAGCAATCCTGGAGAAACACTCCTGGAAAACACTCCCACGCCACTCCTCAGTCCCTCTCCGTCACTGTCGTGTCATGTCCTCCTCATTCCCACACACGGTGTTTTTTTCCAGCAATTTATCGCGTCACCTCCTCCCCTCCCCACCTTACGCACACACCATGACTCCAGAGGCTGTTTTGGTTCATGCCACAGCAGCAAACCACAGTTTTCCTGTTCCATGGAATGTTTTGAGCAATATAAATAGCAGATCACAGCAAACAGTGTAGCAGCTACCAGGAGATAAAACCCATCCCGGTTCCAGGAGCTTTCCATGTCTGTCCTTAGGAGTCCTCTCGTTCTTTGTCACCCCAGCCATGCCCCTATTTTGAGGCTCAGAAAGACCTTTCCAGCAAGGAGAAAACCACTCCAGCCATACAATGCCCAAAAAAGTCAGAGAAGAAGGATTGCACCATTGTAAAGCCTTCTCTCCCAGTAAGTTTACAACAGAAAGGTTGACAGTACTTAGACAAAACTGGGAAATGGCTCATTTTCCTTCCCTTCCTCCCCCTCCAAGAGCTCTTTCTGCAGACTTAACATTTTCTCCTGCCAGCTCTGCAAAACTCAAGAAAACTTCTGGCAATCTCCATTGGGGGCTGCCAAAGCCCATCCCATGGCTGTAGGAAAGCAGATCAAGTGTTTCAAACGCCTTTTGGACTGGCACGATTATCCCAATCAGGGATCCTATTGAAGCCATTTGGAGCCAAACCAGCTCAAGCAGCTCAGCACTGGTACCAAAACTGCTGCCGTGGAGCTGCCAGGGTTATCAGGGAGGAAAAATTTCCACTGGACTACCTCACTTCTCCTGAAGTCTTTGATCAGCAACAAGTGAGAGAATATTTAATGAGAAACAAGGAGCAAAGGAAGCATGATTTCCTCAGCTCCTCAAAGACCAGGTAAATCCTCCAAAAGGTAAACCAGCCAAAAGGAGCTGAGGCCCAGGTGAGCCTTAGATGACAAGGGACATTTTGTCCTCTCCTTTCTTGGTTTAGTCTTGCATTTCATTAAAACTCATGAATAAGCAGCATTATAAACTCACACTCACCTGTTTCAAAGCCTGCTTACATTCTCTGTCTGAGGTGGGGCCAATGTCACTGTGGTCAAGTAGTCACAGACAAAGGAAGTGAGGGAAGGCAAAACACAAGAGAAACACCTTTCTACACAATAGAAGAGCTGCACAGAAACTCAGTTTTTCTTTGCAAGTCACAGGTTGATTCTCTGTAACACTTCATGAATTGGGAAAGACACTATCTGCCAGTTAAGGAGCCCATGGGGAAGGCAAGTATTGAAATAATTTACCAGTGTGAAGACAATTCCTATGGCAGCAGAACTCAGCAACAGAAACTGTTTCGGACATTTGTTGAAATGATAGTGAAACCTGTGACACAGCCCCAGCTTGTCACAGAGCAACACCTCTTTCTCTGGACATCTACTTAATTCAAAAAGGATTGTCATAATCCACTAGGACTTTTGTAATGACTAAAAGAACCCAACAATCCTACACAATAGCTGGAATTATTAACATCTGTCTTTTGAAAAGTGACATCATGGAAGGCTGAATGCCTTCATACACAGGAAACACCAGAGAAAGCAGACATAGAAAGAAAATGCAAATTAAAACTTTTATTCTGGTGAAGTGTCCAGTCGTACAAGTCTTTCAGAGCAAACAAGAGCAGCCTTCAGTGCTCACGGGGAAGGTGCTGTTGCTCAGCTGCCCAAACAGTCCCCCGTACAAAGTGAATGTCATGATTCTGAAATGCTACACCAAGTTGCAGGTCCCAGATGCCAAACCACAGCCCTGCTTGTACATTTACACAATGGGAGTGAACCATGTTTAAGCCATGAGTAGAGACTTATTGAAATGGACACATTTGTCAGCTGTAAAGATGACTCAGACTCAGTAGCCCCCTTCTCATTAAGCCTCCTCCAGAAAAACTCTTCCATTGTCAAATAAAATTCCTTTAAAGGACATGAAGGAAGGGATGGAAAATTCCAGGAATTCTAAATTAAGCCTTTGTGTGAACTCACATGAAGTTGACCTTTGCCACTGGGGTCCAGCAACTCAAGTGCTGCTACTTTTGAAACTGAATTTTGGATATGAGATTTCTGGAGGATTTCATACTCCCAAAGCAGTTTAATATGAACCTATTGCCACAGCTGGAGGGAGAAAAGTCTGAATCAAACTTTAATAATCCTGCCCCGTTCCAGTTGTGCTTTGTACACTGTTAGAACGAGGTAGGACAGAAAACTCATTTGGTTTTGGCACATGCTTGGGAAAAGTACATTATCCACTGTGGCCAAACAGTAAGGATAAAATGAAAGAAAAATTTTTAAGTGAAGTTTAAGCAATAATTTTACTAGTCAGCATCCCCACAGCCTTACCTTAGGTGATGTTCAGAGCAGTGACTCTGCTTACAGTATGACAGTATTGTCTGGCAGTGAGAAATCACCCCAGAAGTTAGGAAATCTCTTCATGGTTGAAAGAAAAAGAATCCAAGGGATGAGTTGGCTTCAGGCAGGCACTGCTACAAATACACTCCAGGGAGCAAGTGCCTCTGGGGAGATGTTATCTTAACAGATCTATAGAGAAGGCACAGCTATTGATGAGGAGGAAAAAAGTTACTTCTCCCTTGAAGGAGGATTAAAAAGTTTAAAAATCCAAGGAACTCAAACCATGTGAGTTCCATTCTAAAGCAGGAAAAAAGGTAAGGAAAGGAAACAATGTCACGGCCTAGGAATCAATACAATTTGAAACTTTTTCCAGACAACTCATCCTCTGTAAAAGATGTGTTATTGTTCTCAAAATTCCTGGAATCAATTGTTAAAGAGGGGGGAAAAAAAAGGAATTCATGTGGTTCAGCAAGAGAAAGCCACTTAATACTATTTACGGTAATGAACACCAAAACTTAAATTAAAATGGAGTGAGCTAAATGATGTGTATAAATGGTAATAAGAAAAAATAAAAAATGAGGTAGGCTATTAAAAATAAGTGACAATTAATAAGAAAGAACAGCACATCATGAAAGATACCTTTAACAGCTATTTAACCACTCAGACTGACAGAGTAAAATACTTCCAGCTGCTAAATTAACTGGGGATCAAATAATAAAATCAGAAAGTAATCTGAAACACAGAACAACTTCAGCTAACATTCCAGTGCATAGTGTCAAGAGTACAGCACAATTTTACACATTTAATAGGTTTGGTATTCCTTGCCTTTCAGCTGGTTCAAAATAATTAATTGCAACTTATCACTTTTTGGGGTATTTAGCAGGAAAGGTAAAGTGCATGTCACTAACCTTCAATCCTAACATGGGATGAGCATCCTTGTGATCTCCAAGAACTTGTTCAGCTCAGAAGTGCTATTAAGGAAACAGGTGGGTTTAATTCAAGTTGCTGTATGGTTTAGCAGCTAATAAATAATCTGGTTTGCTACTGTTTTGAAAAGCTTGTCAGGAGAACAAGACACTGACCATGGCAGTGACTGTCTCCTTAAACTGAATGCTTTTTATGAATGCACTGATCTGTGTCAGAAATACATCCCCTAAGCTTCAGTCTGATGGAAACTTGAAGGAAAATACAGAATATTCATTGAATATTTGCAAATGAGGATGGATTGTTGATGTAAGGACATCTCTCACAGAATGAGCAATCCAGAAAAGGTTGGGAAGTGACTCGCTCTGCTGTGGGTTGAGTTTTGCAGCAGTCCTCAGTCATAAACATGTTCAGGACTCATGGTCTAGATCCTATCCTTGGAAGTTTTAAAGCTTTTTCCATCTCATCATATAAGACTGGAATCAAAAGGGAGACCAAGCAGCACATATCAGAAGTAAATAATACATACTGCTGTCTTTCAGAATGACAATGTATTTGTCATCTGTGTTTCCATAACAAAACATCAGACTGCTCATCCCCATTTTGCCACACAGGGAGCTCTCAAGCTCCAGCAGCCTTAACCAAAAGAGTTAAGCTTGGGCTATTGCAAAAGCAGCACAAAGCTGGCATTTTCATGCATGATCAATTACCAGCCTGTCTTACAATTGCTTTGCACACCTCAGGCCCAGGGCAGTGTCTATTCAGGAAGCAGCAGCAGCACTGATTTGTTCAGGGGTTGGAGGCAGTCCCTCCTTTCTGGCAGAACAGCCTGTTGTTCACCCATCCTGCTGGGATACAGAGCTGTTCAGTAGGCTTGCAAGCTTCTAGAAGCACTGCAGCAGTTTCAGGAGCTGCTTATAGAAACTAACCCAGCTGTGCAAAGTTTAGGTTGTATAACTGAGACCACACCTGGAATCAAGAGTCAAAGCACTCATCTCCAATCTAAACAACCTGGAGAAATCTCACTGATCCTGTGAGCCAGGTGAAACTCCCAGGGGGTGCTTTACCCTTTCAGCCCTGCCTGGTCTGAAATATATGAGTAATGAAAGAGTCACTCAGTGGCCTTGAATAGCAAACAGAGTCCACATCTCCATTCTGTGGCCATTACTCTCCAGTGCTTTCAGCACAGACTAAGGAAAAAAGTTTCCTTCACCATCCAAACAACCCCCACATCTACACAGGTAACTGACTGGAAAACAGCATTTCTTTAGGTAAGCCTGAAGCCATTCCTGCTTTACTCAGGAAGCAAAGCCCACCTAGCAATTTCTGCCCTTTCTGCGATCCAAAATGCTCAGGCAAACACAAATACAATCCAATCAGCATCAGTCCTTCCCCATCCTTTCAGCAGTGGCCCCAGCTCTAACACAATTTCAAGACACTAACCCTGTTAGAAGCCAGAAAAGCTTTTACAGTACCTTGCCTCCCAGATGGAGATTTAATTATATTATCCCCTAAACTGTTTAGATCTTTCATAATGAATGGACTAAGGGAAGCAAGATTTACAGTTTTCTTAAAAGCAGTTTTATAAACAGATGTCCTGATTTTAATGTAGCTTTATTTAAGCATCTGAACATCAATAAATCCAGAGTCCAGTTAACATTGTTCATGGTTTCAGCATATTTAGTATATATATATTTCATATCTTACATCTGATGAAGAGAGCCACACTGTGCCTTATTGCCCCAACAGCCACGGGATCACCACAAGCCAGGTGATAAGCCAGGGCACTCTTGTCAGGAATCACTCTGGAGCTGGATGTAGCTTCCCCCTTTGTACACATGGGAGGGCTCCAGACTTCTCATGCCCCAGCTTGCAGCACTGCACCTTGGAGCCAACCTGTTGGTCTGATGCAGAATGTTACAACCAGGACCTGTCAGTCCAAGTGCCTCCTCTTCCTTTGTGTCCTGGAGGCATCTTAACCACTCCACCTTAAGGACATGATAATCAGTAACTGTTACACATTATCTACCTCTGCCAGCCCAGAAGGTTGAGGGGTTTTTTGTCAAATACCACCAAACAGGCCAAACTTGTTACAGTAAAGGCTGCTCTGTTTCAGGAAGTCAGAAGAGCTCAGTCCACAGAGGATTCTCATTCTCCTCCTTAACACTGAGGGAATGAAAAGGGAAGTAACAAACAGGAGGACAAGGTTTCTTTTCCAGCACCAGGTTCAATCAGCATTAGCCTCTTATTTAGGTCAAGAGGTGTTACAGAAACTGACAGCTGTTTAAGTGAGGAGAACAACAGAAGAGAACAATCAAGCAGCTCTCTAGACCGCTTCCATGAAAAACACTGAGCAGAGCACTGAACAGCTTAATTTAACAACTTAATTATGGGGGAAGGCAGAATGGGGGACAAGAGGTGCAGAGGAAACCCAAATTTCCTCTCCAACCCCATGAGAGCCCCTGACACACTGGCCAGTTGTACATTTCTACTTGATATGCAACAAAATACCAGCAATTAAAAAATAACTTGGAACTAAAAGCCGTAAGCTACTCGATGCTTCTGAGAGTAGATTAGACATTCCAACTGCTTTTTATCCAGATCTCCCACCTGCACTACAACCATCCATTTCAGAACAGGCTAAAGTTCTGGAATTGTGTCAGTTAGTGCCCCCAGGACATCAGCTGGAGAAGGATGCTGTGATCTACTCACTCGCACAAGTGACTTGAAACCATTACAGTAGTGCAATCTTAAAGGAGCAGATAGTTTGGTTCCTTCTCCAGGGGCAGAGGAGAAGGTGGGGAGTGTGCAAAGGGGAAAAAAATTAGTAAAAAAAAAAAAATTCTGCCTTCAAGCAGCTGCAAGATGTTTATCTCCCAAATCCTAATGCCAGCATCTAGATAAAATCAGCTGTCTGTGTCCTATCTCACCCCAATCTGGGGCCTCACTAACTGAATCTGAGTCCAAGGGGAGCAGTACCAGCTGACACAGAGATGGAGGTTCAAGAGGTTTCCTTGTCTCTTGATCTTTGCTTGCAAGACACTGGACTCCCTCTGTCCCTGACATATATAAGCCCTATTAGGAGCAATGCAGCAATCCCCACATTGATTTTCTCCTCCATTCAAAGGTCATTTCTTCTCACCAGCACCATCCACCTCACCCCAATTCATGTCCAGAAGAACAGCAACACCTCTAATTCCCCCTGGGCCCTGCTCAGAGGCCAATTAATTCTGTCTTGATCCTCATCCTGATCCCAAGCCTCCCCCATCCTGCATCTGAGGCAAGAAGCTGACTCATTCAGAGTCACGCTTGTCAAGTACTCCTTGGCCAGTTTGACAGTGATTGGAGTGGAGAAAGGGGAGCATCTGGGTGAAAGGGGACTGAAATGGCCTTCTGCTTCCTTCTAGTTGATCAGAGGCTTTTCCCTTTTCTCAGGGGTTCAAGCTTGCTCTTTGTCTGCCCTCCACAGGCGCTCTTTGACTTCCAAGGGCAGGGTGTTGAACAGGTCCTCCTCCACCACCAGCCCGCTGCGTTTCAGCAGCGGGCACTCTCCCAGCTCCACAGGCAAGCACTCCAGGCGGTTCCCTCGCAGCTCTATCTGGGACAGATTGGTCAGCTCTCCCACCCGGGAGGGCAGGGACTGCAGCACGTTGTTTCCCAGGTTCAAGGTTCTCAGCTTCCTGCACTGGAACAGCTCTGGTGGGAGACTCTCAATCTGAAAAAAAAGAAACCAATCATAGGCAAAGTCACCAGCAGACACAGACATGCCTTCACAAGTGACCAACAAGCCAACACTAAGCTCCAAGGTTTACAGAGTCATTGTTTTCAATCCACTTCTCCCTTGAGTGAGTTCCTGCTTTCTGAGCTTCCTGCTTTGGGTGCTCCCAGCAGTGATTGTATGGATCCCTCTTTCAGACACTGCACTAGTTACAAGAGATCACTAGCGGTGGTGGCTAAAGCAGATATTGTCTCCAAGGCCAGGATTGGAGGACCAGAAACCTGCTCGCAGCTGGCCTATACTGTCACATGCTTTCATCTTTATTGGCTTCTTTCCATCCCAAATCCTTTATTCTGTCATTGGATCTTAGTTCCTTTGCTTTAAGACGCCATTCTACAGTTTGACATTACACTGAACAAAGACTGGATTTAATCAGGACTTCTATTTGGGCTGTAAGGTGACAGAGACTACATAGGTACAACCTCCTGGCCCTGAGAACTGGGACTCTTCTTCCATCATTTCTGTAGACTTTCTAGGCTCCAAGTCACAGGGGCTTTTTACAGTGCCAAAATACACAACAAGAACAACAACAAAGCCACCAGCTGTTAGCTTTCCCAACACCACCTTCAGGTAACCATGAATCACTAATTTAATAAGTCATATTTCTAGCAAATCCTTGTAATAGTCTAGTCTTCCCAAAGAATTTCTTTCTATGGCTAAGGTTTAGCAAACACTAGGCTAGAAACTAAATGCAGCAACTCAATATTCTCCCCTTAATACAAAGTCTCAGCTTGGAGGCTATAATTTGCCTTTAAAAGCAAACATGACTTTTCTAAAACTCAAATTATGTATCATATAATTTGTGGCTAAATTAGCCTGTAATCCATTCTGAATGAGGAGGAATCTAAGGAAAAGCCAAGATGAAACCAGACCAATTAGAGACAATTCAATGCAGTCATTGTTACTGGTACTGGAGTGTTTTGCAAACAGTAACATACGATCACAGACTCTTGAAAATAATAGAATTATTTGAGGGACAAGAATTGGTTTAGGAAGGAAGCAAATGTGTTAGAACAGTCTGCTTTCCAGAACAGGACAGTAGTGTCAGCCAGCTCCAGAAGTCTCTATTTACTAAGAGTGCTGAGCTAGAAGAGGACATTTGAGATAACTCCTGGCCTTGGGGAGTGCCAGTCTACCAGTCCTTGTGTTTCTTGCTGTCACCATCTACTGGGAGTAACCAGGCTGTCAGTAACTCTGGCTAGCCCAGGTACAGGTTGGCTATTCCATGGGGTCCTCACCACCTTTTGTTTCTGAACACACTGGAGCTAAGGCTGTTCCAGCCTTCTTGTTGCATGTTTTTTTCCAGAGAGAAATGGCTGGTGCCATATTGTGCTGCAGGAAATGGAGCTGCTTCTAACTCCTCTCATCCAAGAAATGCTCCACCTCAAAACTGCAGAGGATACACTGCAGATTAACCTTTGGGAAGCTGTGCTAGGAAGGCTGCCAGAAGGCAAATGGTGCAGAATTATCTCAGTTCTGAACAGTAACATACCACAAAGTTTACCAGAGCTTCAGCCACCCACACAAACAGATGCACAATCTTCCAGTGCCAGGAAACCCCAGTGAGCAGATGTTCAGCTGGAACTGCTGAATGACTGCTCCTTGTCTGCCCCTACTCTGCAGAGGCACAAGATTTCAGACACTAACCTCAAAATATGGCTGGAGTTTTAGGAACCCTGTCTAATACTGAAATGCATTAGCAATTAAATACTTGATTTGAGAGCACTTCTGTGAAAAGCCAAACCACACTCAAGTTGTTCTGTGTCTCTCACAAGCAGTGTGGCAGTGTTTAGCCAGAAACAGAACTTGCCAACAGTAGGAAGGACCTTGATGTATGACAGTGAAAACTAGTACTGTTCCAGGACAATTCTGCTTCATCCCAGAAGAAACCAGAAGCACCTAATTATCTGTCTCCAATTTGTACTTATGTTAGAGGCTCTTTCAACTTAAGGTGATAATCAACTCAAGGGGGAAAAGTCTCCCAGGAATTCGCAGACAGAATGAATGAAAGCTTCAGCTTTGTCAGACATGGTAAATGAAGTCTCCTTAGCCTAAAACAAAGGAACAAAAAACTAGACATGGATATAGTTTGTTTTAAGCAAATAAACACCCTCCAACACAAGCCAAGAAACAGCTTATGGCAGTCAGGCAGCAGAGCACACTTGGTCATCCTCTCTAATCTGCCTTGCACTTAGACCGAAGCAAAAAGCAGATGTTTACAAGGCCAAACTGTGGAGTACTCCCTGCAAATGCGAAGTACTCTAAGGAAAGCTGTAAGCCAGACATGCATTCCCTACATGGCTGCTCCCAGTGTACATAAATGTCTGAAGGAGACAGGTTTAAGCACATAGTTTTAGATTAAGACTATAGTTTCTCAGATCTCCATTTTAAGCCCAAAATCGATGTCAATCTACAAACTACATGCTTCCAACTGCAGAGAAACAACTGACTTGAAGGGTTTCTAAACAGCCTCCAACTGGCACTTGGAAGCAGTCTCATTGTTAAGAGAGGAAATCCAACAGAACAAGGACTCTTGGAAGACAGGCTTGCTCTGGAGCTATCTACAACGTTTGGCCTTAGATAAACCCCTCAGAGAGATACAAAAGCAGTACCAGTCATATCCACAGATCATTGTAGCATGTTTAATCACACAGATAACAGAAGTGCCAGCACTATTTCCTCACACAGCAACTCTGCTCTTTGCTCACTTACCCTGTTGGCTGTCACAGCCAGATTCTGCAGGTTTTGAAGAAGTCCAACGTCTGGTGGTATGAAAGTTAAGTTGTTGTGGCTGAGATCCAAGTACCGAAGTTTTCGGCAATAGAAGAGCTGGGTAGGGATCTTTTCTATCTTGTTACGGTTCAGGTAAAGGCGCTCTAAGTTGGTCAGGTTGCCTATCTGCATGGGGATGTAGGCAATGTGGTTGTACCACAACTTAAGGCAAGTGAGACGATGTAAGTGCTGGAAGCTGATGATTTCCTCAATGGTCTTTAGGTTGTTGTCCTTCAGGTCTATTTCCTGCAGATTGTGGAGGCTAAAGATAGAGTGAGGAATGCGTTCCAAGTCACATCGGATCAGCTCGAGCTCTGTCAGGTTGACCATCTTCTTAAGGCTGTTGAGGACAATGAGCTTGGTGCCCTCATTGTTGATAGAAAGCTTCTGAAGATGCACACCAACATCTGTCACCACCTGCGGCAACTTGGTGAGGTTACTCTTCATCCTCAACACCTTCAACCTCTTCAGCTCCCTCAGTCCATCTATCACAATGTACCGGTTGTTTTCAGCGCTCAAATTCCCTGTTAGGTGAAGCTCCTCTAGTGTCTTCAGGCTATAAATCCAAAGAGGAATCTCCTTAATGTCTGTGAACTTAATGTGGAGAGATTTCAAATTCTCCCTCAAGAAGGCAAGGGCTGGGGCCTCAATTTTGGCAGCTGTGTGGTAGAGCCATAGTTCCTTAAGGCTGGTGAGCTGAGCAATGCTGGGGGGAATCGTGACATCAGGGATAAGCTCCAGCTTCAAGACTTCCAACTCAATGAGGTCAAAGACTGTGTCAGGAATGCCACTCAACATGAAAAGATGCAATTCTAGCTTATCCTGAGAGTTTTTGGTGATCCTCTGGCGTAGTTTCTCCAAAGTCCACTCATTGTTGAGGTTCAGCTGCCGCAATTTGTTCTCACTCACCTCTGACAGAAAGACAGCAAAGCGCTTGGAGTAGAGGGGGTCGTACTGATCGATCAGATGGAGCATAAAAGCAAAGTCATTTTTCACATCAGGAATGTCACTGTAACTGCTCTCCTCCCGGATGGACTCAAAGGAGTATTTCTTGAGCGACCGCCTCAACATCCACCACAGCGTGTACATGC
Organism: Irena cyanogastra; assembly: GCA_013397155.1. Lineage (NCBI taxonomy): Eukaryota > Metazoa > Chordata > Aves > Passeriformes > Irenidae > Irena > Irena cyanogastra. The sequence goes on from VWZV01008599.1 coordinate 943,227, forward strand.
AGATCAAACCATAAAAGATCACCAGACTGATGTAGAAAGAAGCCAAGATTTTGAAGAGAGTGGCCAAAGGATGAGCACAGCGGTACATCCTGTAGCCAGTCAAGCTCTCAATGTCCACTTTACAGTCTACATCAAACGTTATGTTGTTGACATAGTACACAGTATAGCAAATGATCAGAATGAACTTGATTACTTTGATTATGGTCTGTCTCATGTACAGGCGATAAACTATGTCTCCCTCTTCCACATGAGTACGGAACTTTTTCACTTTCTCAAAGAGTGCTTTGGCTTGCTCACCCTCCTTTTTGTCCAAGACACCAGTCTCAGACCTGTCCACAATCCCTTGCTCAATTCGAGACTTTGTTCTCTGCAGCATGGGAACAGTGGCTTCCACATCCTCACTGACTGTGGAGGATTTCTTGTCCATGGAGCCATTCATCTTTCCAAATGCTGGTTTGGTATCACTCTCTTCCACCACCGTCTCAGACAATGCTCTCGTTGTCCATGGAGAGTCAAAACACTTAAGCAAAATAGACACAAAATGCTCCAGCTTGGAGCTGGTCCTTGGGAACTTGAACCAGAAGTTGCTACAAGCCAGAAAGATGAGGGTATGTAGCAGCACTAGATAAGGAAAATACTTGGCAAACCAGTGAAGACGGTTCTCGTAACACACCGCATCCACATAGTTGTACTGGTGCCGGTCCAGATCATATCGGATCCCTGTAGGCCCCGAATCAGCAGAGGGAACAAGACTAGTGTTGTAGTAGGTACGCTCTGGGGCTGCCACTGTCCATCCCCTGACAGAGTCATTGCAAGAGTCTTTGGTAACCCATTTACAGGGCAAACAAATCATTTTGTCCTGGGTGACCTGGAGCGTCCCTCCGAACACAGCGATCATCAGCATCACGATGGAAATGTAGTCTGTGAAGACGTCCCACCACGGCTTCAGGATGCGATAGGCTGGCTGAGTATCAGCAAAGTAGCGCAGCTCGGTGACTGGAATCATGATTCACCTGGAAGCAAAGCAGCAACAGCTTAAAGGGTTTTGTTCTGCTCTTCAAGAGGGCATGAGAAAACACATATTAAGTGCTGGCGTTGCAAAACTGGGATTAGCCAAGATGCAATTTCAAGTAACTGTGAGACAAATGAATGAAGCTGCCTGTGAATCATTTGCTACAGCCCAGACGGTGAAGTTTGTGCAGCCTTCCCTGAAAGACAAATTGTCACAAAAACCTCAGAACTGGTATTTATTGTTAGCAGTCTGTGGGGTAAAGAAAGCTCACAGGGCAGACTTAACTCCCTTGACCAGACAATATCTGGAAATTTACTGTTTTATCTAGGGATTTTATTTCAGGGATGAAGGAATTTGCCAGCACTGTTATATGTGATAAAATCTACACACAGAGCATATTTATCATTGGTTTGTTACTGCTTCTGCATAAAATTCTGCATATGGCTGGTTCTCAGATTGAAGGGGCAAGGAAAAAGATCTACATATAATACAGTTACGTTTCCTATAACCACTTCATTGATGCAACTCGTTATGACATTCATAAAGCAAGCTGGAAAAGAGAACAAACATTGCTCAATATCATGACTTTTCCAACTAAGTAATTTTGGCTTCCTTCCTTTGTGTTAATTCTCCAAGGAAATATTAGCTACTTGCCTTCTGATAAATTCAGTATTGAAATGCTACAGCAGCTGGGTTTTTGCCTTACTTACTCTAGAAACAGAGAAAGGGGGAAACATACTTTGAAGAATCTGCTTCTCTGACCAACCACTCCCACCTAGAGTTCATCTCAGCTGGGATTTAAGTGTCACAAAGGAAACCAAAAGCTTCTGGGAAGCAGAGGCCTGATGGCAGTGCTTATTCGGTCCTTCAGACCAGCAGATGAAACTTGGAGCATGCTCTTCAACAAGCCCCTTCTGAAAGCCCCAAACCCTGACTGATCCATGGATAATGGAGCTCACAAAACTCCCCTATTTGACAGGTAACACAGAAGAACATGGAGTCACTGTAACTTATTCTAATGACGGTGAAAACGCAGTAACAAAACAGCATCCTTCTAGCGAAGTTCAGGAGCAAAACAAGTACTAATCTTTCAGTCATTTTGAAACTCACATAACTCAAATATAAAGGAAAAAACAAAAATTCAAGCATGTTACCCCAAACCATAAGATTTCATTTGTACAGCCAGTCAAACAAGTCCTGGGGGGGCCAAAAGCTCAATATCACTGGTTGGGACAAAGCCTTCTGTGACAAGGGGGGTGCCTACACCACCTGCTTTGGTAGAATTTTTTATTTAAAATTAATTTCCATCACTGAACTGCAAAGAAAGCCATTCCTAACATGAACTCAAAAAGCACCACATTCCTTAGAGACACTAAATACAGAACTCCATTCTTTGGTTTGCTGTTTACAACAATAAATGGTCAAATGACAGCTTTGGCTCAGTGCTGCTTGGGAAGGTTTCAAGCAACTACAGGTGGTAGATTGATAGATGAAAACCATTCCTGAAGTGATGTTTTTCCTTCTGCCCATCCAAGTCCAACACCACATTAGTCCATCACAAAAGCCAGACTGGGGAAATGCCACTTTTTTTTGTGGGTAATTTTGAGAGAAAAAGTGGCATTAGCTGTTCTAGAAATTCAGTAAAACAAGGAACAGCAAATCTATTAATGATCAACCAGTAAAGTCACAGTCAAGGGATAAAAACAGCCATCTAGAGCACCATCAGAGGAAAAAGTGTCCTGTAGGATTGCAGAGCCCCTGAGAAGTGGCTGACACACCTCTGCAGAAGGAATTGCACTAAACAGGGCAGGAGACTTGTGCATCCACAGGGGAGGGAGCAGGCAAAGCTGAACCTCTTCTGGACAGCACCTGAGCAGCCAGAGAAGAGTGACAAGGTGTTCAAAGCCTCCTTCCCAGACCTGTGACTACCTTGCTGCAAGCCCTAGGCAAGGCATTTCAGCTTCCTCCTCGGAATACATCTGCCTCCGGGAGGGGAGAGCTCAGGTGTGTGATACATTTAGGAAAAGCTGTGTGTGAGTAGTACAGAAATAATAATTGCAGGATAAAGCAGGGTACAGAAGCTCTCTCTACACACCAGAACATCTTAAATGAATACAGTAGCTAAACAGCTATTCATGAAAGAACCTATTCCTTCTACTCCGTATCAAGGGAAAAAAATATGTTTATGTAGTTCCTCTTGCCTTGATACCACTTCTCTTCAAAGGTCCCTCCTGCTTCCTCCTTCATCCCTCTTGGTAGAGAAACTTGTAGGAAATATCAGACCCTTCATAGCAGGATTATGAAACTGGGATGATCTCTCTTCAGGAATTGGAGTTTCATGACATTTGCAAATGTGAGTTGTAGTGCTGGGTTTACGAATTCTGCTTGATCCAGAAAATGCCTAATTCTTTCTCACAAGAAATGAACCTTTTACTCACTTTGATTTGTAGCTCAGGATACATGAGGAAGGAAGCCAAAAAGAAATTAGCACAGCTGGCTCCTTAATTCTGCTTACCAGTTACATGGGGTAGGAAGTCCCCCTTTACACTGTCCACTTAGAAGACAGCTAAAAAAGAAGTCATGAGCATTCCTTGAAAACCTATTACAGTTCTGTGTCAGCAATTAACAGGGTGGAGCAGGAAACCTCCTGCCTTCCAGGAACAATGACAGGGGCACTAGAGGAAGAAAATAACATTGACAGCAAATTCCCACTTCTGGCAGCAATGGAGGCTCCATTCAAGTTCCAAAGAGGAACAATAAAACTAGGGGCCATCTTTGCAGGAGCTGGAATTTGCTATGTCTTATCTAATTTTATTCCCAGTATCTGCAGTAAAAGGGAAAAGTACCCATCAAAAACCTGAAAAAGTAGATGAGGAAAGTCACATCTCTCCTCACCAAATTCCTGTGCATGCAATGCAATCCTAATTCCTGATGGTTCTATATCAGGAGATGTATCTTGTCAACAAATGTCATCTTTATTTTGTGAACTCCATCTTGCAATCATTTTAGAACACAATTCTTGTTGCAACATTCTCCATGATGGATTAGAGCAGCTTTGCTGCTGGGGTGGATGACAACAGCAGACTAAAAGTCAAATTCTCAGGGGTCATCTTTGTCACTTGATTCTCCCATGCACAGAAGGATTCTTCCCATAAGGACTGGGATTTCCATCACTCTATAGGAAGAAAATACACAGATAGCTGAAACACCAACTCTCTCAACATAGACAGTAGAACAGAGGGATTTACACGGGGGGTATTATTCTGGCATAGGACTGGGAGTAATCCTAGTTACTGGGAGTAATTCCCTACATGAAGGGAGCTGACCAGAAATGAAGTTACTTCCCTTGTGACCAAGAGCAAACCAAGATCCTCAGGACCAGAACACCGGAGATTTCAAGCTTCTCCTCTTTCTGAGAGTCCAGGACACTTTGTCAACAGCAAAATAATCACTGTGAAGAAGCTTTATTTGCCAAGTCACTTCTATCACACAGCCTCACCAGGAGCTGAGCACAGAACACCTGAACTGAGCGACTGAGTTTATGGACAGAAACAGCTACAGAAAAGGAAGTTCAGTGTCAAAGCAGTGCTGGTGAAGAAGGATCCAAGTTCCTTCATATATACTTCAAATTGCAGAGCCTTCCAGTTGGAGCTCAGGAGCAGGCAATGTATTTGCAGTGTAGTTACCTCTGCTACAGGGAAGTCATCAGTACCGAGATTCTGAAAGAGTGCTTAAATTTAAGGACAAGTTGACTTCACTGAACTTGCATAAGCTGACACATCAAAACTTCCCTGTCTAAACTCCTGTCAACATACCAGACACATCTACCACACTGTCCCCGAGCAATCCCCCAGCCCCTGGCCCCTCAGAAATGACTATATATTGGAGGGTTTCAGCTACATCAAGCAACACTACTTTGAGCAATTCTATATCCAATAAAGAACCACTTCAGAACAGTTTAGAGCAGCAACATCTGAGATGGTTCAGTAAAAGATCTGTATGCTAAAGTCCCATTGTCGTACAACAGGACCAACACAAATATGCTCCTGAAATATTTACACATTCCATGTTTGGCTACTACATACCTCTTCAAGGCCAGCAAATTCACCTGGATCCAGATTTGCATCCCACCAGGGACCATCCCTGCCTCACCATGCTGGGCACAAACCTACAGCCTCCCCACTAACGCTCAACAGGCCGATCCAAGTGAAGGAACAGCAGTTCCAGACTTACATAACCAGCCTGCCAAATCTACCCAGCCTTCAGCCAACCATATGCATCACCAAGTATTAATCCTATGTTTTACCAAACACACCTGCAGAAGAAAGAGAATCACTCATGTTAGAGTAACAGAGACATTCTGAACAAAGTATACCTACACAGTAAAACCAGTCAGAAACAAAATTAAATGCATCTAGCTGACAGACATCATGAAAGCAGCAAGTACCTTCTTAAAGGCTGACAGAGCTGAGAGCATGAATGCTTCTCACAAACCACAGACATTAACAGAATAACTATTCTCTGGTTTTGACAATTCCTCTATCCAAAACCATTTAATTTCAAAAACTAAAGACTGACCCATTGTCAAAAGACACCTAGCTGAACAGTACTTCAAATTCCTGCCTGCAGCTGCTGGCCAGCACATCCAGCTCAGGACAGAGTGAACAGAAACAACATCACTGTTCTGTTTCAGTGGCCAGTTTGTCAGCTTGACTCACCATTGCTGAATACTTTATCCAGCCTCCTCTTTCCTCCTCTTTTCTGTTGGCCATTCTGTTACTAACAAAGCTATTGGCCAAAAAAACACTTACATGCACAACCTCAAGACACATGCAAGAATGCACAAACCTCCCTGATTTGAAGAAAATCCTCACCTTTGGTCTCCCAAAACAGTTCTGGGTAAGTAGACATGGATGAATTTTATGTTGAATCTTGCAACCCTTTAGTTTCATCTACACATATTTTTAATTACCAGTTGATTTCATTTTGAGATTGTGGACTGCAAAGCACTAGTCAAACTCTGCTGACATAATTTCTTACCTCTCAGAAGCCCAGAGAAGGAGTGAGTTGTTCGGGTGCTGACAGCATCAGAGGTGGATAGAGGAAATAAAAAGCCTTGATGCTTTCAAGACTACAGCCCTTATTATTAACGAGCTACAACACGTTACAGTAAGTTTTCAACAGAGCAGAGCTTCCCTCCTCAACAAGCTGCCACCTGAAATCCTAAAGAAGGGCATGACACAGAGCTCTTTGTTCAAAAATCAGGAAATGCAAGAGCTTACGGGGTAGAAATGGGACTGGGAATTTATGTTTCTCCTCCCCCATGTTTATTAGGTTCAGAATTAAGAAGGGAAAAAAAAGGGAGACTGAAAACAGAGCTGCTTTCAGGCACCCCTCAGAAAACCTTCCAAGCTCAAGGACAACCACATGATCAACTGAAAAAGCCCAAGACATGAGATGGAACAACTAAAGTTGTTTTGCCCTTTGCTGCTTAGAAGAAAACAGCAGTGAAGTCAGATGCCAAAGCCCTAAATAACCATTATTCGTGTATCAGGCCCCTTCTGCTTTAAAAAGGTAAACCCCTCCTGTGGGCCAAAACATCTTTTGAGGCAGAGAAGTGAAGACGATCACTAGATGATCTTTAAGGTCCTTTCCAACCCAAACCACTCTATGGTTTTATGTCAAGTTAAAAGGGTCATTTATCAATTCAACAAGGAGACTGGTGGAACAGCAGCTGCCAGAACTTACACTCCTCTCTCAGTGGAACAGGTAGTGAACCCAACACTGAAAGCAGGGTAAGGTGGTTTTCACAACATTCAGCCCCATCCAAGCCACGTGACATAGAATGAAGAGAATCCACTGTATCCACATTGTCTTTATTGAAGTTCATTAAAAAGAATAATCCACCTACATTAGGGGTAGTACTTGATCATCTTTACAGCTACCCATTAGTTGACTCTTTCTGTCAGACGCAAGACTGCCACTCTTAAGTCTAGTGCAACAGCTCTTGTTTACCATCACACAACCACGCGTGTCCTGACATGTAGAGGGAAGAACAGCTGCACCACCAGAACAATCCATGCTAGACTCGGCTTGGCCTGCCACATTTTCTGCCTCCTGACAGTGTTTTGCCCCAGCTGCACAGAACTGAGCACAGTCTGCAGTTACCAGTATCACTGACACTTGTGCCAGCGACTGTAAATTTAAGTCCTTCGGACGACTTGCAACACTGATGTAAACCAGAGCAAAATGGCTGTGTCAGCTTATAAATTATGAATGTATATGGCCACAGGCTTCCTGTCCAAAATTAATTTTCTCTTTGCCATAACAAAAATGCTTCAAGGACAGGGCATTGAAGCTGTCTTGGAAAAGTATGACTGGCTTCCTCCAACAGGACTAAATGAAGCAGTCCCTTATGCTGCCTAATACAAGTGATTGGATTAATTCTGTTAGCAACTACTCAAGAAAACCAGAACAGCTCCAAGCACCTCACCAGATGCAGGAGGGGGCTCTTCAGCAGCCTGGAGGAACCAGGTGTTCTCAGTTCTCTTTGGGAAGGGTAGACAGAGCACAGCTTTGGCATAACTAACAACAGATAAGAAGTCAACACTAAATTCCAAGTGAGTAAAAGCAAGGATAACTTAATTCATTGATGACAGACTGTCACAACATGCACAAATCCATGGGTGTTACCACAGCTATTTTCAAGCTCCAAGAGATGAGCCAGTCAGGATGAAAGACGACACAGACGAGCAATGCAAGACAATTAAGACATCAACTATCAGCACACTAATATTTTGCCCCAGTCTGAGCAAAGAGGAGCAAGTACCTCTTTGTATATTCTCTGTAGGGCTTGCCCTCAGTCCAACACTGCGACTTCCAGCTCAGAACATTTTCTGACTGTATTAGTTCATAAAGAACAGACCACCTCACCCTGCATCATCAAGGCCTGATAAAACCACAGCTCTAAAGGAGAACCCGTTAACTAGTCCAGAACACATCTTTACTGTGCACAGAACTAGGGCTGAAGCTACAGGAGCAGCAACCAGAGGAGCTTTGTGAATTGCCAAGGTAATTTTATAGCAGGTATTAACAATGTTTAGTACACAAGGTGAGGGCAGCACTTACTTCAACATGGGGGTCAGGACTGAATACCTTTTAGTTTCAAAAGCAGTTTCACAGCAGCAGGAAGGGCAGATATAATCCAGCTATAGGAACTGGATTTTAAGTTGCAATACATTCTTAACACATCAACTGTTTAAGAAAAAAGCTCCTTGGAAGCATTCAAGATACACTCTCCAAAGCATGTAGACTGCTGAATGCCTGTTCAGTGTTAGTGTGCATATCCTAAACTGAGGCTAGGCTTGAAAACACTTGTAAAAATGTATCAAGGGAGAATCACCACACTGCAGCTGAAGACTCTGAATTTTAACCATTACCAAAAGAATAGCTGTGCACACCTCTCCTCACTTTAATGAGCCCCCACATAAAAATCCTAATAAACCCTTCTCCAGCACCACTCACCAGACAGTGCCCTTCTATTTCCTGAGATACCAGTGAAGCTAAGTTAAACACAAAAAGGCTTGCTTCTGAAGTACTCTACTGAACACAAACCTTCTTTAGGATATGGAAGAAGCACATGAAGGCTTCTAAAAAGCCTGCTCTAACCACGCAGCAATAATTTGATACATGTGACTGCCACTGCTTATTTAATTTTTTTTTAAATACCATCAGGGACCCCCAAACCACAGACCACCTCTCTGACTGCCTGCAGCAGCTACTATAATGTAACCAGCTTCAGAAAGTCACCACTGGAAGGCTTCAGACACTCACATCTCAAGCATGGCAATATTAGCTGTTAACACATGATTTCTGGCATGCTTTAAGGAAGTATTCATGCATGTTGTCTTTGACCTACAAGAATTAAAAGAATTTTCAAATACCATGACAAGAAAAAAAAAAGAGTAAATGAACTGTCAGAACACCAGATAAGCCTTAGGGGTTCCTTCTATTCTGGAATTAACACACTACACATCCCTGCTCAGAACATGGCCAAGCTGGACAGAATTTCCCATCTTGAAGAGGGGCACAGAATTCTGCAATCCCTTTAATCACTGCCATCTGTCCCAGTGTAGAACCAAGGAAGCTGGGAGATTCCTGCAGTTTCTATCATTGCCCAACTGACACCCACACAGTGACAGGTGAGGCACTGGGAAAAGCTGCCTGGAGACGCCTATACAGGAGGACAAACATCACCCCATGGGAAATGGAAAGGCACCCACCAAACCCAACAACTCTTCCTATTTCTCAGCTGCATTCCTTTCAGGCAGCAGTCACCAAAACATTTATTGGGCAGCCTCTGTATTTACTGTTAAGTGCAGTGACAAGTCCAGGTTTATGTGGCCAGGAGTTAGTTTTAGGGGCGACTATACACAGTTATACTCTACTGTGGGCAAGGCTCAGTTCCTTTGTCATCTCCAAGCTGGCTAAGGGCTCCCAGAATTTAATTAACACTACCACAATTAAATATCACCACTCTCCCCACCACCATCTAACCAACCACCTTTCCTCCATGTCAATAATCTTGTGCACTGTGCTTTGCATCTATGATTAAGCAGGATCCTGGTCTTTTTTTTTTTTTTTTTTGGCTTGACCACTCAAAGCTGGCCCAGAGCCCTCACCTTGCAGCAGGGTTCTGCTATCTGCACATCAGTTCTCTGTGCTGGAAGTGGCTGATATTCCTACTTGCTGGATCCCGAGCGAGTGCTGAAGCGCTGCACTCCCCACAAGCCATGGGAACAGTTTCCCTGAAATAAAACACAGATTATCAGCAAAAAAGAGGGGATCAGGTTCACAGAGGGACCTGTAAAAGCTCAGCAAACAGTATCTAAGAAGCAACAAACAACTCAGAGGGTCACTGGGAGCCAGAAAGAGACATGCTGATACCTAGAAACATGGCAAGAACATTAGGAGCCAAGTAAAACTCAGCAGGAAGGAATTTCCAGCATCTGTTATTCTAATAGAAGTTACCAAAAAGCAGGTGTTGCAGCCAAAAGAGATGCTGAATACTAATATCATAACTAAGCCTACACAAGTAGAGGCAGAATAACAAATCATTGTCAGATGGGCAAAGGGATGACTTTACTGCCTAATTTCTAGCCTGAAAAGCCTGATCCACTTTAAATGTTACTGTCAAGGGTATCAGAAAGCATAAATCACACTCCTAACCACTCCAGATTCAGGCAACTGCCCTCTTCCCTCACAACACAGATCTTCTTGAAGTGGAAGCAGTTTAGCAGCATCAACAAAAATTGCAACAGGGCTGGGGTTTTTTTCCTTGCTTCCTGCATGTCAGCACGGGGCATGGGAAAACAGGCAAGGGAGCAGATCCTTAGAGGGATCTCTCAAGCATCCAGCCTCCCAGCCATGCAGGAGAGGACTGCGGAACATCGGAGGGCATTGTGTCAACAACAGGGAGAAATGACAAAGAACAGACAGCAGTGGGAGAAAGTCCAACCCCACAATGCTGAAGACGTCTGAAGGTTCATTCCTCTTGATCCCAAAGTTACCATTCGGGCTCACAGATTTTGAAGCAACACCCTGGAAACCAAAGCTATCGCATTTTGGCCGTACCACAGTGCCGCAAAGGCAGCACTAGGAAGAGAGGACTTTCTGACCTTCTCCCCGCTCCAGGCAATTAGTACCAGCCTCAACCCCGCACACCTCGGCACC
>VWZV01008599.1:954318-986738 GCA_013397155.1 Irena cyanogastra
ACCCCATCCCCTCCGGGACACCGCCCCACAGGGGAACACGTCCCCACAGCCCGCCCGTGCCGTGAGGGGAGCGCGGCACACCCACCTGCCCGCCGCGGCCGTCACGAGAACCCACCGCACCCACCTGCCCGCGGCGCCCACCCTTCCTTTCGCCGCTCCGGCGCCTTTTGTCCGCCCTGCCCGCAGCGGCCCCGCCCCGGATCTGACCTCACCCGGCCGGCACCGCCACCATCGCCCCGTCCCGCCGCCATCTTGGGGGCGGGCACGACGACACGGGCGCGGCGCCATCTTTGTGCAGGGCGCGGTCTATACGGGGGTGGGCGGGAAGAGGAGGGTAGTGAGGGCGGCGGCGCCATCTTGGTGCCGGGCAGCGCTCAAAATGGCACCAGTCTTAAAGGAGCCGCCTCAGCTCCAGCCAGAGCTCAGCGCATTCAGCTGCTGTGAATTTTGTGGTGCCTGAAAAAAGTGATTCACTGGTAGTTATTTTTACTTGTCTGACGCAGTGGAGGACACTGTCAGAATAACTTCTTTTTAAATTCATAAAGGATGGTTCAAAGGCATTAGTGGTAATTTTATTAGTGTACAGCAGGCGGTTCTGAGTGGTTAAGTGCAGCCAATTTTAACTCGTCTGCACCAGTGTTGTCTGTAACAATAAAGTAAGTGTATCTGTGGCTTTCTAGGAATGTTATAAATCTTGGCAACTTGTCATAGCCACAGGGATCCCAGTGCCAAGACATAGGGCTGTAGACTCTTGTCAGCCCAGAGCAACAGCTATCTTTTTTAACTCAACCCTAATTAAAAATTGTTCATGTGCAGATGCATTTGTTAAATTAAAATTACTTGAAGAAAAAGGTCATAACTTTCCTTGAGTTTTACAGTAAAAAGTACAAGGTCAGATGTGTCCTTTACACATTGACCTCATCCAGAAATTTCTGCTGAATTTCAAGAGGGCATTAAGGTTTCATGATACTGTTGAACCAACATAAAATCTAAATCCTGAGAGAGAAGGTGGGGGCTTGTGTCCATCCTTTTTTCTCCCTGCTCCTCCCTGCCCACATCTCTTTTTTCCTGCAGGACCTTTTGCCCTCACATCCACTCCGAGCCAGTTCAACTCATGGACCTGACAGAAAATCGGCCACTGTTCTGCCAAATTGGCTTTTTGCTAATATACCTAATCCAACAAGCTCAGTTCAGGGGCAAACAACAACCAGGGAAGGCACAAGACTGGTGGAGGACAGGGCAAAGAAAGCACAGGACAAAAGGCCACTGAGCCATTTGAAGGCTCCAGATGTGACACAAGCATTCCTATAGAACCAAGTTTTCCTTCCGTCTGTTTGTTTCAGTGTTCGAGTTAAACAGAAATGTAGAAAACAGAGTTTCCCTCTCCCTGCAGACATTCCCTCCTGCTTAATCACCTCAGGGATGCCTGTGGGATGTCGCTTTGGGACTGGGGACCTTTGGCACAGCGGATGCAGCCGCTTCCTTTCCCCATGGCTCACTTTTTCCTGCTATGAAAGGGCGACAGAAATTATTCAGGAGACTTACACGACCTGACTCATCGGTGCAGGTCAAGCCGTGTCACTAAAGGAAGAGCGAAGAGAGTTTTCTCCCAACACCTCAATGCCAGCCCTCAAGCACTGATGGACAGTTCAGCTCCTGCATCCCCGCCCTGAAATCGCTGCTATTTTCAAAATGACCGAAGGCTTCACTCAAAGGGAAATTCCCTGCCATTGCCACGTTAAAGTATTTACAGCCAAATCACAAAAAAGTGCCGCTATGGTTACGCCAGCATGAGCTTCCACCTGAACAACAAAGCTGGGATATTCTGCCAGGCAGCCAAAGCCGTCAGAGCTCACAGAGCCCTCAGAGCTCACAGAGCCCTCAGAGCCCACAGAGCCCTCAGAGCCGGAGCCCGGCACGCCTCTCCCAGCTCCGGCCCTGCCTTCCTGCGGCCTCTGCGGCTCCTCCCAGGAAGTCCCCGCCGCCGATGAAGCCTTTCGGCAGAGGAGAAGGCAGAATGTGTGCCAGGCCAGCCCAGGCGGCTGTGCCAGGCTTTGCAGCGTAAAGCAGCGCGGCCCAGCTCGATGTAAGTTGGTTTTGTCCCCTCTAGCAGCTGCTTTGTCCCCAGTGTCAGCTCCTGCTGCTGCTCTCGCCCTGCAGCCGCCCTGGTCCTGCGCTCCTCCTGGGGCACATCCAGGGACAGCCGAGTCCCCAAAGCCTCCCGAGTACACCCCCGAGCTGCCAAGGGGGGCCTCGAGGAGCACCGGGATGGAGGAGACGGCTGCGACCCGCGGGCTGGAGGTGGTGAGTGACCAGTCCCCGAGGTGACCTTCTGGTTGTCACCTCCAAAATCCTCTGCTCAGTGCAGTGCACCCTTCCAGAGTGAGCGGTGTCCCACTCAGCTGCTCCCTGGCGCTGCTCCCGGCCCAGTGCACAGCTCTTACACAGCTCTGTAGTTTGCTGCCATCTGATAAAGCCTAAAGCCTTTTTTACTGCCACACTTTGGTTCTGTCCCCTGCAGGGTAGGTCTCCTCATTCCAGGACTCCTTTGCTTTGCACCCCAAAGCAGTGTCCCTGCACAGCTCAGTGTCATGCAAGCACAAGGTGGAGATTTTACAGTCATGAGCAATATGATGCTCTGGTTTCCAATTTTTCCATAAATTGTGCCATTTTTTCCCACTTGGCAAACAGATGTGAAACCCCACTGGTCTCAGCTGGCAGCTGCTTTGCACTTTTTGTAGAAATAACAAGAATTATATGTTTTATATATATATATATATGTATTATATATATGTATTATATATATGTATTATATAATATATGTATTATATATATATAATGTAGAAATAATAAGAAATAACAAGACACTGGGGACTCGCATCCTGCATGTAAGGATGGAAAGTGCCCTTATGAGTATTGAGAGCTTACCTGTGGGCTGGTCACCTTCAAATCTGTTTTAATTAATTTTTTGGCAGATGGGTAAATTAATTCATGGCTAGTCACAATAAAGGTGCATACATCCTCCAGCCTCATTGCTTTCATCTCAAGTACCTAACAAAATATTCACTTATTTTAGCTTAAATATTGTATGTTTAAGTAATGCTGTAGAGTACTTGAAGGAATCTGAGGTGAAGAAACAGGCTGCATTTTACACACAGAAATCAATTTGTTTGGGGCCTTGAAGGAAAGATAATCACTAAAATCACTTTAGAGATAGAAGGTGACATCCTGTTAATTGGAATAAAACTTGTGACTAAACCAGAGCCGCAGCAGCTGAGAGGCCAGAGATTCTCTGTATGGGCCAGGAAGGTGAGGGTTCTGCAAGGGAGGAAGGGCAGAGGCAAGAGTTACCTGGGCTCAATGACACTGGATGGGGAGCTGATGCTGAGTACCAAATTCCCAGAGGATGCCCTCTCACTGGTGTCCATACCACTCCCATCAGTGCAGAGGAAAGTGGGGGAAGCCTGGCTTGGGAGAGAAGAGGCAGAAGTCATGGTTGTCCTTGTGATCCTCAGTGTCACAGGCACAAAGCACAGCCGCAGCACTGTTGGACATTGCAGTGATGACACACATGAAGCAGCTCGTTTTGCCTTTTCCACCTCTGCTTTGTGTCTGGGCCTGCCTGATCCCAGGTACAGGTTTGCTTTAGCCCTGTGGAGCAATAGTCTCAGCCCTGTCCTTTGTCTCTGGGGAATTGCAGGTCTGTGGCTGCAGGAGTGAGACAGGCCGTGGCATGCTCAGGAGAGCGGGGCCGTCCCTGCGTCACTTCTTGCTGGAGAGGAACAGCAGTGCTGGACACAGCTCATGCTCCAGAGAGGTATGGAATGCCCAGTGGGACTGTTCCTGGCTGGCAGCCTGCCCAGGGCAGCTCGCCTTGGCAGCAAGAGCAGACAGAGCACATCAGGAAAAGCCACTCTGGTGCAACTTCCTCTGTACCTGCTTATTTCCAGGGAGCATTTAAAGGATCCTCATAAGTAAGGGGATATCCTTCACAGAGGAGAAGGCTCCTTGTTTGTGGGGTTGCTTCATCTGATGGTCTCTACTAGAGCCTCTTGGCTTGCAAAGTGCTTGGAAAATATCAGCATCCCAGTCAGAGATCCCAACATGCAGACCAAGGCAGTCACACACAGCAGAGAGTCACTGGTGGATGATCATGGATGCCAAGTCTTCTGCACTGGCACTCAGCTCTCCTGTGTGGCTGCGAGGCAAACTGCACCTTCTGTCTGGGGACCAGAACAGGCTGAAACAGATTTGAGGGCTGCATGGTCCTGAGCCTGTGTTGCTGTCCATGGCAGCATCACACACAGGCTGGGGATAGGATGGGATGAAGGGGACATCAGAAAAAAAATAAAAAAGTATTTGTTATTTCTATTCCTGAAGCAGACAAGGCCTTTCCTCAGAACTGGGAATTTCAAGCTTAAGGCACCTTCTTCCCTCTGATCCCCATTATACTTGGTCATCTGTTACATTCTCTGACCTGTGGTCTGCAGCAGCCTCACCTTCCAAGAACAGCACTGCAGCTGTTAATATTTTACCTCCAGCTATCTTTTACTTCCCAAGCCATAAATCCTTCTGCTCCCACCCAAATCACCTCAGGCACTGGGTCTTGTAACTGTAACAGCCATGAGCTTGTGCAGAAAGAGCAAAGCTGAGGGAGAGGAGAGGACAGGAGAGGACAGGACAGAGGCTGCCCACTGCCCTGGAGCCAGTGACTTCTGCTTGTCATTGGCTGCCTGCCTGGCACCAGGGTGGAGCAGAGTCCACCTGGAGCCGTCTGAAACACAGAGCTCCTCGGCAGGGTGTTTGCAAAGATCTCCGGTAAGGGCTGAAGCTGTATAAAAATCTAAGGACCTCAGCACGAAGTATCCTTGGGGCATTACCCAAATTCTGGTGCAGTGCTGTGGAAACAGCAGAAGGGAGCAGGTAAGTCTTATTGCACCTGAGTGTTGGGAGGAGGCTGACCTGATTTCTGCCCCCCCCCCCCCCCCCCCCCCCCCCCCCCCCCCCGCCCGCCCCCCCTCGCCCCCCCCCCCCCCCCCCCCCCCAATCCTGGCATGGCAGAGCACAGACCCCTGCACATCCCTTCTCTGCACCTCACCTCAGCTGCTTTCACATGCCTTCCTTTTTCCAGTTCAAATGTATTTTATTTGCTGTGGTGACAATAGTTTTCTTGACTCATTGCTTCAGGGCTGCCCTCCTCGTGCCCCCACGCTGGCTCTTTCTGGTGCACTGAGCATCATTTGTCTCCAGTTTCCAGACCCTTCCCTGTCTAGGTACCTTTTCCCTGCACTGCTGAGTTACTAAATTCTGTCTCTGCTGCTTTTCATCATCCTTGTGATGAATTCCCCATAAAGCACATCCAACTTTCTCCCACCTTGCTTACCCAACTGGAAGGGGGTTTTTGCTTTCGGTGTTTCCTGTCTTTCTTTCCACTCCCCTGGGCCACAATGTACATGGAAATTACAATCCAGTCACGGCATGGTACCTCTGTGTCTCTGTGCATCACACTGAGCTCTGTGCTGTGCTCTCTCTTGCCTGTACCTATTTACTGCTTGGGTTTGACACAAACTTTAAATAGAAAACTCTGCACATTTTATACGATCTAGAGCAAGCCCCCTCACCAAGCACTTAATCAGGACAGAAAAGTATCTACTTCTGCTACTTCATAGAGCAGCATGGAATAAAATAATTTGTTCTTCTAGGAAAAGGGGTATTTAGTGGCTTGTAGAGTAAGGAGGTCCTTCCCATGAGGATGGAGAGGTTATGGAAAGTAAAAGCCTGAGTTCTGGGGTCCTTGGCCTGGCTGTTACAGCCTGGCTGAGCTTGACCCCATGCTAATCCCAACAGGTAATGAGGTATAAAGTATTGCCACCTCCCCTGTGAGTGTACAAAATCTTCTCTTATTCATCTATTTTCCAAATTCTTGTTGAAACTTGTAAGTGAAAGCAGAAACCACTACAACAGTATTACTGCTCCAAGATCTGTCAGGAGCAGCCCATGAAGCAATACTAAAGGGCACACCTTCTGTTGGGAAAAACTTCTCTGCGGAGGCCACAGCCCCTTTGTGGCCTCATTAAAAGCTTCAAACTCACTTTCTTTTTCACTCTCTGCAGGCAAAAATGTCAAGGCCAGTGCAAGCTCGGAGGCTGGAGGGAGTAGATAAAAATATCTGGTGAGTTAAAAGAATATCTGGTTTACCCAGGTGGTAGATGTGGTTTTAAGCATCCTAAAACCAGATTGAAACCACAGTAGCCACACAGCACAGAGCAGAAGTTTCCCTCAGCTGCTTTGCATGTGTTCAGGAAGCACATCAGAGCAAGTTTGTCCCAGAATACTTTAGCATGAGTCAGTGCTGTACCTGCAGCTCTCACTTCATGATGTGTCAGGTGTTTTGCACCACTGGGCAGGCAGCAGCATCACCCTCCCTCTGACCCATCCACCCAAATCATCCCAGTGGCACCCAAATCTGAGCCAAGTGTTTGCTGCACGCTGGCTGCAGCCTGGCACTTGCTCCAAGTTCACTCTGGGGCATCGCAAGCAGAGAGGCAGGGGAAGGGCTGCTGCAAATGCCATTCCCATCCTGCCAGGCACAATGTGGCATTGGGAAAGTTGTGTGCTGGAAGAAGAGATTTAAATGGTCTTAAACCCTGCTGTGCCTGGGTTCAAGCTACAAACTGCCAGTGAGCTGGCCCTTGTTTGGTTTGAGATGAGCAGTGAGTTCAGCCCACCTTGCCCTCTGCAGAGGCCTTCACAGTGTGTAGTTGCTAAATTCTGCAGAGCTGGTATGAGCTTTAAAACCTCTAAGTCCCCTCCTGCTCAGTCCAATGTGATCAGAAACACCACAGGCTTTCAGCTGTGACCACCCACTGACCACAGGAGCTGTTTCCTCAGAGAATAAATTAAAACCATTCCCCCAGTGCAATAGTTCATCATCCTTGGTTTAATTGCAACAGGTCTGAAATGACCCGTGCTTGGCGCTGCCTGCCTGTGAGCAGCAGGATGGCTCTGCAGGAGGGACACCAGCCCCACTCCCTTCCAAAGGGATGCTGCAAGCAGACCCAGTGCCAGCACACTGCTCAGACCCTCTGAAAGTGCTTTTGTTTCCCTTCTCTCCAGGGTGGAATTTGTAAAACTGGCTGCTACCTACTCCAAGGTGAACCTGGGGCAGGGCTTCCCCGACTTCCCTCCACCAGACTTTCTGACAGAGGCACTCACGAGAGCCCTCGGCGGGGGGAACCACATGCTGCACCAGTACACCCGTGCCTTCGTGCGTGACAGACCTCCCTCCCCAGCACTACCCCTCAGTTCCCATCAGCCCTGGCTGCTTCACAGCTCATCAGGCAGCAATAAACAGGAAAAAACATGAGGCAAAACACACATCCAGCCTCCACCCATACCCACTGTTCCCAGTAACTCCCTGCTTTACTGGGATTTTTGAAGCAGCCGGGCTGGAAGATATCACAGGGCTCTTGTCTTCCCAGTCCCCTTCCAAGGGTTCATCCTTGATTCAGGAGAGTCTTCTGCAACCCAATTCCCACCCTTCTCTCACCCCACAGGGCCACCCACCTCTGGTGAAGGTCCTAGCCCAGTTTTTCGAGAAGCTGCTTGGACGAGACCTGGATCCTATGACCAATGTGATGGTGACTGTGGGGGCATACCAGGCCCTGTTCTGCTGCTTCCAGGCTTTAGTGGATGAAGGTGATGAGGTAACCCAAGATAAGGGCTTGTTGCACTGGCAGCCTTCTCCCAGGGGACACCTGCAGGCTGGTTTTCATTGTCCTTTTCCAAAGCAAAACCAGTTTTATCCCCATTCCACTTGAGCTTCCAGAGGAAGAAATGATCTGCTGCAGGGCACTGCCTCATTTCTGCATAAAGCAAAACAACCCTTTTTGTCCTGAGTGGTGGTGTCTTTCCTGACACTCCCCACAGGCAATGCAGGTTCTCCATTACAGTAATTAGGGATTAAAATGTCCTGTCCCTCCTGTTGCTCTCTGCACTCCTCAGGGAAGGTCTGAGCAGGACCGGGAGGATGCTGACATGTCCCTCTCTTCCAGGTGATAATCATTGAACCCTTCTTCGACTGCTATGAGCCGATGGTGAAAATGGCTGGTGGGACACCTGTATTTGTCCCTCTGAGACCGGTGAGTGGGTGGAGAAGGGAAGAGTCACAGCAGTCAGCAAAGAGGTGAGTGGTAAACAAAGTGCAGAGGTAGCAAAGCAAACCAAGATTCCCATGGTCTCTCTAGAATCCTCCAAAAGATGGAAAATTGATGTCTAGTGCAGACTGGCAGCTGGATCCAGTTGAACTGGCTTCTAAATTCAGTGAACGGACAAAAGCCATCGTCCTGAACTCACCCAACAACCCCCTGGGCAAGGTAACACTGCTGGCCACGCTGGGCCCTGGAAGCTGCTGAGGTGCTGCAGCCACTTTTGCAGTGCACAGTGACTCAGCCTGCCTTGCACACAAGGAAAGTGGGTGTTACGGGGGCACCACATGCTGTGCTCAGTCTCCTGGTGGTTTTAAGCCTTGTCTTTTGTGCCAGCAGTGGTTTTGCCCTGTTAGACCACTGCAGCCAGCTCCTGCCCCGCCTGGCATGGGAGATGGTGCCAGGAGGAGACAAGCAGGGACAGGCAGGGGCTCAGAAATGCTCCTGCTGTATCTCTGCGGCACTCCATGCCTGCTGCAGGTATTCAGCCGCGGGGAGCTGGGGCTGATTGCAGAGCTGTGTGTGAAGCACGACGTGCTGTGCATCAGCGACGAGGTGTACGAGTGGCTGGTCTACGACGGGAAGCAGCACATCCGCATCGGTACGGGGCAGGGCGGGGCTGGGCGGGACTGGGGGCTGCCTGGGGCAGGGAATGGGCATTGCACTGGCAGCCCCTGGAAATCTCAGGAGCTGCCTGCATGCACAGCTGTACTAGGCATGAACTGGAGGTATTTTGCTGCACTTCAATGTCAGCCTCCAAACCAGGTCCTAAACAGAAGCTCTGACTTCAGAGCCAGTCAGATGGGAGATCTAGAACAAAAAGCCACTCGCCTCCAGTGAAACTGATTTTTTTCCCATGCTTTGTAAAGCCACAGTTTTCTGAGTGTCTTGAGTTCCAGGAAATCCATTTCAACACGGTTTCAGCCTGTTCTTCCAGTTGGAGTAACATGCCATCACCTTGATGCGGGGTGATGGTGCTTGGCATCTCTGAGAGCCCCTGGGGCTGGGTACATGCCTGTGAAAATGCTTAATTAAAAGGAGATGCTCTTGAGAAACCTGGCTGCCTGCTTGGGTTGTGCTTTGAGGCTCATCCAGGTGAAAGATGTGCTGTGAACACGAAAGATGACTGTGGATTAGACAGAGAGCTCCCACCTGCCATTAATGCAGCCCAGAAAGGAGCATGC
Source organism: Irena cyanogastra (assembly GCA_013397155.1). NCBI lineage: Eukaryota > Metazoa > Chordata > Aves > Passeriformes > Irenidae > Irena > Irena cyanogastra. The sequence continues at coordinate 963,710 of VWZV01008599.1, forward strand.
TGAGCTCTGCCATTGAGGTTTGTCTCCTTTCATTGCCAGCCAGCTTGCAAGGGATGTGGGACCGCACGGTGATCATCGGGAGTGCTGGGAAGACCTTCAGTACCACTGGATGGAAGGTGAATATCCCATGTGGCACCTCGTTGTGTCCCCATCCCTGTCCCTTTGCCACAGCACAGCACCAGGGACACTGTGCCCACGCTCAGTTTTGAGCCTCAGGGTCTGAAAGTACCAGAGATGTTTTATGGAAGTTCTGTCTAGAAAGTACAATGAAACCAGCAGAGGAGGGGAGCCTGAGCAGGCAGCCAGAGACTCACCATCTTCCTCCTCTTCTCCTGGCTGCAGGTGGGCTGGGTTGTGGGACCTGACAGGCTGCTGCAGCACCTCCGTACTGTGCACCAGAACTCGGTGTACCACTGTGCCACAATTGTCCAGGTAAGGCAGCTCCCTGCACCTGGCCCTGCAATTCCCAAGCCCTCAGAGCAAGGGTAAGAGATGGTCCTCTTGCCCACAGATGACCTGAAAGGCACACACAAGTGACTTGTGGTACCCTGGAGAGGCTCCTTCCTCTCTCCCTACAGTTGCCCCATGTCTGGGAGAAAGAGGAGAGTCCAGCCTGCCTGGGGTATATTCCTTATCTTGCATTGACAAATTTAAGGGGCAAGTCAGAGAGGCTGGAGGCAGAGAGCTCCCTAATCACCTGTGAATTGCAGGAACTTGAGTTCCCAGGAAAGCCCTGACCATCTTCCCACTGGGCACTGGCTCCTCTCTCCTTACAGGAGGCTGTGGCTCAGGGTTTCCAGAGGGAGCTCATGCTCTATGGAAAACCAGAGAGCTACTTTGTCCAGCTGCCCAAGGAGCTGCAGCAGAAGAGAGACTGGCTGGTTCAGAGCCTGGATGATGTGGGGATGAAACCTATCATCCCCGAGGGCACCTACTTCGTGGTGGCAGACATCTCCCAGTTCAGTGAGTCACCTGCAGTCCTGCCCAGGTGGGCTGGGTGTGGGGGGTGGTACTACTGGCAGAGATAGGAACCTGCATAAACCATCATCAAAGCAGGGCTGGGCTGTACGTTCCCCATCCCAGCTGCAAGGATGTGGGCTTGGGGCTTGGCTGAGGCACCTGGCAGCTGCCCCAGCCTCTGTCCTGCTGTGCTTCTCCTGCAGAATCTGATGTCCCTGATGTCCCCAACTCAGATGAGCCCTACGACTCCAGATTTGCAAAGTGGATGGTCAAGAACAAGGTAAATGGGTCTGGCCCTTCCTGCTGCCTTTGCCCTGGGTGGGTTTGTGCCCACTGTGCTGCTGTCTCCACCCAAGCTCATGGCTGGGGGGGCCTGGAGTTCACCCACCCTGGTGCACAGCAGGCTGCAGGCCAGCCCCAGAGCAGGAACCTCAGCTCCAGGTGCTTCCTCTCCCCAGGGCCTTGCTGCGATCCCACTCTCTGCTTTCTATAGCGAGGCCCACAAGAACAACTACACAAATTTCATCCGGTTCTGCTTTGCAAAGGTGAGACATGGGACAGCACTAAGGAAGGCAAGGTTGGGAGTAATAATCAGGGCTGGTTTAATGAGAGAAATACCAAGAAGAAATGCAGGATGCCTTGGGCATTGGAGCCCCACCATGGCATCCCAGCTGGAGCAACCACTCCTGCAGACACATGAGCTGAGCTGGGACAGCAGATGTGCCAGGGCTGTCCTAAACTTTGTCCCATCAGCATCCTACATTTCTTGGCCAAGGAAGGGACTCCTTTAGGTGCTCAGAGGCTGTGCCTGTCTCATACTGAACCTGCAATGCTCCAGAATGAGAACAGGATTTTTGTATGAACAATGGCTGCAGCGAGGGGGAATAGGATTTGGCTGGGAACCACTGACCAAACCTGTGGTATTTTTTAGGAGGAAGCCACACTGAAGGCAGCAAATGACATATTGCAAAAATGGAAACATGAGAAAACCAGCTCCTAAATACACCAAGAGAGAGCCAGGCTCTCCTTGGTCCTTATCTGCCCCAACTGCTCTTCTTCACTTTGTCTACAAACTTTGGTATGTTCTTACTTCAGTGCTTTCAACAGCATCTTCTGTCAGACAAATGGTTACGTTTTTCCAGGCCCAGGGCCTGGTGGACATTTTCAGTCACTGTGAAATGATTTCAAGAAGTGAGACATTGCATGCACTGACAGTATTTGACATTTCTTACATGTAAAACCTTTGCTAATCAGTTCTGGGATGCGTCCAGCAACACACAAGGTGAGGATGGCTCCTGGGGTCTGTCTCACCACCAAATTCTGAAAAGGTGTTTCAGGACCTACCTTTAAGGCCGTGCTGGATGGTTAGTGTGGCTTGTCTTGTTCCACATCCCCACTCAGGGCAGCATTTCCACCGGTACTCGCATTCCCACAGGACTAGACAGTATCACCAGCCATCAGTAAGGTGACTTCTGTGATCCTGATGACTACAAACCCAGTGAAATTACATTTCCCATCATAAACTATTTTCCAACTGTTTTTTCTATGCATCTCTGGTGAAGATGACCACACAATTGGTTTCCCCCCAGGAAACAGGCTTTCACCAGTATGGCACAGCTTTCCCAGCCTTCTAAATTACTCCTGGCACCTTCTCAGGGCTTGGCAGCATCATCCAGGCTGCAGAGCAAAATCTTTTCTGGCCTTTGACAAGTGCACACAGTGGCAGGGGAAGATGGGCACCAGGGCCTTGGATGCTCCTACTGCTGGTGGCCACCACAACCTCCCACCAGTGAGCTGGTGGGGTAACAAGCAATTCTGGAGAGGTAATTTTTGCATCAGTGTTGATTTCAGCCTGGATAAGAGTGTAAAATATCATCATCAACTATGCGGGAGCTGTGTGCAACAGACTGTGCAATGAGTGTTTGTAGCAGTTAAATTATTAAAGTGGAGTTACTGCAATCATGAAGAGTGTCTCTGTAATGACTGCAGTATTGATGGAGCTCTCCTTGAGAGCTGCCTCACCTCTGCTGGGTCCTGTGCTCATGGCTACTGGTTCCACTCAGGCTGGTGGGGAGAGCTCCATGGGTTTTCCATATTGGGCTGCAGTTGGTGATACCAATCCCCTTGGAGGCAGAGCTGCAAGGGCCAGCAGGAGGGAGGGAGGGAGGCAAACAGCCACCTGCCTTTCCTGGCATCCCATCTCACCTGCTTGCTCAGCCTGGGTGGGTGAGGGTGCTGCTGAAAGCCCTTTTGCACCCATGTATGTGCCAAACATGGGGAGAGTCGCAATTGCTGGAACAGAGAAAGAACCGTGCAATTAGACTGTTAACATGAAGATTAATTGCAACACCGCTACATACGTAGGCTCTTATCTAGGCCATGACACAACCTGCAAAGGGCAGGGTGCACCTACCTATCGTTCAGAACTCACGCAGTGCTTGTGCAAAGACACGCAGACGCGAGTACCCAGATTTTACACACACCCACACCCCCACGTGGGAATTGTGATCTTCCTCGGCGCACGGGGCTGCGCCCAGCGCTCCGCTGTCCCCGGGGTCACCCATCCTCCCGCCGAACGGGACCGACCCCGCTCAGCTCCGCTGCCGCGCGGGCCGGTTAAACATCAACCACGTGACCTCCGGCTCCTCCCCGCCGCGGGCGGGGCCTGCGCCCTCCGACCAATGAGCAGCGCGGGGGCGCGGCCGGCAGCGCGGGGAAGATGGCGGACGCGGAGAGCGGCGTGGGGAAGCGGCCCAGGGGCGCGCAGGTGGGCGGGGGGGGCCCGGGTCCAGCCCGCGACCCTGAGGGGAGCCTGGGGCATTCCCCGGGTCCGGATCTGAGGGGAGCCCGGCGGTAACGCGTGCTGTTCCCCGTAGGTTGAGGACAGGAAGGTGGACTGGCGGCGCTGGAAGCCGGAGAGTAAGGAAGGCCGGGCACACGCGGGGGCTGGGGCCGCTCGGAGGGGTCACGGCGCGGTGTGTCATGCCAGGCGCTGTTCTCCGTCCCAGGGAAAGCAGAGAAAAAGAAATGGAAGGAAATTAAGCTGCTGAAGAAACTGGATAAACAGCGGATGCGAGAGTTGGCAGAACAACAAGCCCAAACGCAGGAGGAGCAGAAGGAAGACAGAGGTGATGGTCCTGTGACCTGGCACTGGAAAGTGCTAGAAAACCTGGCTGTTAAAACGCAGTCAGTGTTACCTATCTATAGGAAAGATGCTACTTCATAGATCCGATGTGGATCAATCCACATGCCCAAACAGGCACCAACACTGTGCAGCAACCATTGCACTAGAGATAGTTCTTAAGAGAAAACCAGTGATTAAATCTAAGAAACAGAAGTTGCTTTTCCCCCGGCACGAGCGCAGCTGAAGCAGTAAATGTTTTGCTGCACATCAGCTATCAGGCCGTGGCTGCTGATGTCTCTGCTCCCCAGGCCGTCGGCACACGCTGAGCGTGGCCCTGCCCGGCTCCATCCTGGACAACGCGCAGTCGCCGGCGCTGCGCACGTACCTGGCGGGACAGATCGCCCGCGCCTGCACCATCTTCTGCGTGGATGAGATCGTGGTGTTCGACGAGCACGGAGAGGATGTGAAGTAAGGCAGAGACTGAAGGAGAGCACACTTACATTAGATTTTAGGAAGTAATTCCTCCTTGTGAGGGTGGTGAGGCCCTGGCACAGCTTTCCCAGAGAAGCTGTGGTTGCACTGTCCCTGGAAGTGTCCAAAGCCAGCTTGGATGGGGCTTGGAGTAAAGTGGGATAGTGGAAGGTGTCCCTGCTCATAACACTAGGTGGAACAAGATGATATTTTAAGTTCCCTTCCAACCCAGGCCATTCTGTGATTCTCTGAAGGAAGAGCCATCTTGTTCTGCACAGTATTTCCTCTCAGCTTTCTGTTCCTTCACTCTTTTATTAAGCTAAGGCCAGGAAGGAACTGCATGTACCTCTCCCCAGTGCCAGGATTACAGGGACCACCATACCCCAGGGAAAATTATGTTGACTGACCTGCCCTGGCCGCTCAGATCATTCATCCCAGCATGAGGTTGAGAAAGCAACAGGAGGCTGAGTTCTCCTGTACTCTTAAACCTTGCTGTGGAGGGACAGGACATCTGTCAAGACATCCTCCTGACATCCTGCCACATAACATTAATATATAAAGATCTAAAAACAAAACTGAAAAGATACTTGGCTTATGCAGAGAGTTTCAAGGATAAATTGTTTACAGAATACCTCTGGAGCAACCCTCTTACAAGGGTTAGAGGGGAGGGATGTGCTGCTATTGTCAGATTAAGAAGCAAGGCTTGGTCTTCTGGAGACCTGACCAATCTCATGCCGAGTTAACAAGCTGCTTGCTTTCACTTTCAGGAGTGTGGAGGGGGATTTTGAAGGAATTGGGAGGAAAGGCAAGGCTTGTGTGCAGCTGGCTCGGATCCTGCAGTACTTGGAGTGCCCTCAGTAAGTTTGCTTTTCTCTATACTCAGCTCCTTTGAATCAGAACAGAATTGAGATCCACATTCCATAAAAATACCTTTTCACATTTCACCTTTCTCTGGTGACAGGTACTTGAGGAAATCCTTTTTTCCAAAACACGAGGATCTGCAGTTTGCTGGTAAGATGCAGTTGACTCTCTCCTTCCTGAGCTCTGGCTCGTTGTGTGTGGGACAGCCAGGACTTCTCCCCACTGCGGCACTGGACCTGAGAGGGAAGGAGCAGGGGAGCACCTGCAGCTACACCTGTGTTTTCCCCGCAGCACCTCTTTGCTCTGTGCTGTTCTAGGGCTGCTCAACCCCCTGGACAGCCCCCACCACATGCGGATGGACGAGGACTCGGAGTACCGGGAGGGCATCGTGCTGGACCGGCCAGCCAAGCCAGGCAGAGGCTCTTTTGTTAACTGTGGGATGAAGAAGGTGTGTCTGTTACCCACAGATGCCAAAACAACTTCCCTTGTCTCTGGCAGATTTGAAGCAGGTTGGGAGCTGCTGGGTGTCTAAAGGCTGCAGTGGGCTGGTGGGGGGGGTTAAGGCTGTTGCTGTCTTGTCCCTTCTGATGTGGCAATGTTTGTGGCCTCCCAAGCCCCAGCAGGCCCCACGTGTTCCAGCAGATCATTGTTTTACTGCTGCAGCTGAACCTTTCAGTAGCAAAATAAGCTTCAGACTGATGACCAAACCCCTGAGCCACACACAGAGCTCCTCATTCCAGCTCTAGACCAAAAGAGACCCCCTCTTCCTCAAAGGATCCCCTTCCTTCCCCAGTCCTTCCAGAATGTCTGGTGCTGATGATGACTGTCCCTGCAGGAGGTGCAGATTGATAAACAGCTGAACCCTGGTCTGCGAGTCACCGTGCGCCTGGCGGAGCCTCAGAATCCAGGTAATCCATGGCTCCAGTAGTACCTGTAAACTTCAGTCCTGCAGGAGCTGGTCCTTCTGTATGACAGATTTGAAGGTACCTAACAGTTCTGCATCTTCCCTTCACTCCATACACAAATTTAATAATACCCTTACCATGCCCCCCTCAATAACTGGAAAGAACTGTCAGCTCTTCAACCAGCCGTAAACAGCCCAAACACACTCCAGAACTCACTAAACTTCCAGAATACTTTTCCACATTCTTGAAAAAGAGAGAATGATGTTGCACACCAAGTCAGTGCCCTGTTCCATGAGAAACTGCTGTCTGTGGCTGGTAAAATCTCACCAGATCACAGGTGCTGTTAAACCTCTTTGCTTTCTTTCAGAAGCCAAAGTGCGGAAAGGCACCGTGGTGTCCTCGCATCACCCCCGGACAGTCTCAGGCTTGTACTGGGGTTACAGCATCCGCCTGGCCTCCTGCTTGAGTGAGTATTCACAGAGGTTCTCTGCCTGAGGTTCTCTTCCACACCAGTCTCAGGCCTACTTGCTGCACATATCTCTTTCCTTGAAATCTCCTTGTCTGAAGGAGACGTGCACATTACATGTGCAGCCAGCAGCCATGTGGCACTCAAATTTTAGGGCTGAAACAAGGCATGAACTACCCTAGTCACCCTTGTAACCTCCACTCACCATTGCTCCAAATGGCTGCACAACAGCAAGAGATGAGTTGATGCCCTTCTCTCTTTGCATGATAACTACATCCCACTCATTCACATCAGAGCCAGCAGTTGAATTTGAGTTCAAGAGCCCTGGAAAATTCTTTCCATATCTTCTGGTTGATTGGACCTTATAGGAAGACTGTAAGCTGTTAGGGGGTGGTTCCTGGCATTTGTCTTGAGCTTTGAGGAAAAGGATATGGGAGACCCTTGCAGTAAGGGAATTATGTGGGAAGGAGGAGTCATTCTGTCTCCAGCTGCACTTTTGGCACTGAAAGCAACTCCTTCTGCTGGCACCACTCAACCATGAAATGTTTTAGCCTGTCCAGAAGGCACATGGGTGAGGACATGGCAGCAGTAACCCCAAACTGTTTTCCAGGTGCTGTCTTTTCCGAGTGCCCATTCAAGGAAGGTTACGATCTCTCTATTGGGACCTCAGAGCGGGGCAGCTCCGTGGACCAAGTCACTCTGCCCTCCTTCAGGTTTGTGTCCTGCCTGCTTGGCCCCACTCAGAGCTCCCAGTGAGGCTGGTGCAGGCAGCAGAGCAGGGGGAAATACGTCAGAATAAGGCCAATTCTTTTCCTCTTTCTCTGGAATTGGTAGCAGGGACTGTGACATTGGCCAGATGCTGTGCGGCTTTGGTGGGGAGGCAGCTGCAGTGGGCACCATCAGCAACGGGCACAGCTCCCTGCTTCAGCAGCACACACGAGCTTGGATGCAGACCTAGACAGTCTGCCCTCTCACCCTGTCCTTCTGCTGTCCCCAGGCATGCCCTGGTCGTATTTGGAGGTCTTGAGGGCTTGGAAGCTGGGGTTGATGTGGACCCAAACCTGAAGGTCACCGACCCAAGTGACTTGTTTGACTTCTACCTGAACACATGTCCCAGCCAAGGCAGCAGAACCATCCGGACAGAGGTAAGGCTGATGGTACTGGGTGTGCACAGGGCAGTGCGCTGGGTGTCTGCCTGGGGCAGTGACACACGTGGCCCAGGTGTGCTCTGACTGGCCTGGCTCTGCTGCAGGAAGCGCTGCTGATCTCTCTGTCTGCATTGAGACCACACATTGAGGAGGCTGTGAAGACACCCAGAGACAGCTGAGGGAAGGGAAACCACTGACCTTGCTTTTTGAGAGGCAGCTCTTCAAATGTGGGGTGCTGGGCAAGTCACTCCAGGAGCCTGGCAGGACCAAGGCACAGTGTGACTGGAGCTGACAGCGCTGCCCAACTGTGGAGGCCCAGGGGCCTTCCACTGGAGCTGTAATACCTCAGTCCTGGAAGGGCAAAGGTGACCAGGGTCAGAGAGACACTCCTCTGAATACAATGGTCTCACACCCATAAGCAGGCTCATGTTAGTGCAACAGGTTTTACTGGTATCACCCAGGTCAGCTGCTGTTTTTTCCTTAAATGCACTCCCCTAGAATGTTCTCCCCTCTCTTGTCCCCTGTTGGTCCCAGTTTACTGCAATGCCTTGCCCGTTACCTCATCGGTTCCCCAGTTGGCTGCCCCTGCTCTGCACCACTTGTACTCAGTTCCCATTGGCCCTTGGCCCTCACATCCAGCCCTTTTCCTCCCTTATAAAACCCTGTGTCCTCAGCCCCATTTTGTCTCTGTCCCTGGACCCTCTTCATCACAATAAACCGCGTTTGGAGCTCCACACAAAGACCCATCTCTCACCTCCTTTTTCAGCAGTTTAAGCAAGCGTGCTCTGGGCTCTGGGAGTGCAGGTCGCTCACAGAGGCTCGTTGTGGATGCACTGCAACACCTAACAGGCATTCACTGCTGCTAGGAGCAGAAAGTCTGTGCCCTCCTGCCTGCATGGTCCAGCCAAGGACTGGTTGCTGCTTCCCAGCAGCTGGCACAAGCCTGGCAGAAGACTTGGCCTTAGCAACTCGGACATCTGGGGTGGGAATAAAGCAGTATGGAACCTCAGTTGCTGTGAAATCCAGGTGTGTCTTTGTGTAGGCACACTGAGCGCCTCTGGAGTGATGTGGCCTTCAGACTGAAACGAAGTCAGAACTTACCCTTATGTTCTGCCTCAGCCTGACTTCCTCCAGCCCCCCCTTCAAGGCTTCATCTTTCCCAACAGCAGGAAGGGCTGGAGCTTCAATTGAGCCTCAGCACTAAAATACATCATCTCATAACAGTCTGGCTCCATCTGTGATGCCTTAAGCTCTGCCTACAGTGAGTTCAGACAGGAAAGCAGCTGGAAAAGTTGGCTCCATCCTCCCCTTCTCCTGCTGAAATATTCAGAGCTTTAGTGAGAGCAGATAAGAAACATCCAATACCATGGGTGTTCAAAGCTTTACTGCTAAAACCATCTTCTGAAAGAAAACAATCGTACAGTTCTTTGGCCACAGGAAGGCAGGAACTTTTCCTCTCCTCCCTTGGCACCCATCTTGCTCCCCTCCTTCCCTGCTAAATAGTAACAGCTGACTTCCCTTTGTGCCTGAACCAGCCTCACACAACTCCAAGGCAGCAGTGGATTAGGGGCAAATCCCAGAGAGTCACTACAGTGTCAGGTGCCCCTGGGCCTCCTGCAGGACCACTCTGGAGACCTGTTGTGTGTCTCTGTTTCAGTTAGATGCAAGAGGAAGAAGAGAGAGAAGCACAGGTTTGAATCTTAATTCCCACATTTACAACTGCACAAGTAACTATGATTCTGCAGGTGACTGCCAGTCCTTTGCCAAGGGTTACCTGGATTTGTTCTAGTCAGGGTTCACTACTTTCCAGCTGTGATGGCTTTCAAGTTACTTGTTCTCCTGAGGATGTTTGGGACAAAGAGGAGCCCTGAGGCTCGTTCAATGCTCTCGATGGGAACCAGGAATCGTTCCAGGGGGATTTTATCATCCACAGGGCTGTTGGGCATCACGTAGGAACGCAACTCAATCTCCCCACTCTCCTTTTCCAAGATGAGCACCTTGAAGAAATGGGTGGGGACGGCCACGTTGTTCTTCCCAATCACCTGGTACTTCACATACATCTTCCCATCAGCCTCCATCCTGCACCAACAGCAACATCCCAGGTTATCTCCTAGTTTGGTGTCACCTCACCCCCTCAGTCCTCCTACATCCCCAACATCCCCCACTCACAGCAGGCAGCAGCTCTGCTCCTGCAACAGGGCTGTAAAACATGGCTGAGGCAGAGGCTATGTGACATGGTGAGGGTGAGCTGTGCATTGGGGCTGCTCCCAAATCCCCTCCCTGCTGGCTCTCTTTTAACAGACTTTCCAAGCTATTTCCTGCTGCTGAAGAGATCTCAACATGAGACAGCTGCTATTTGGTGCTCTGTGGAGATATTTGAAAATAAAGTCATGTCCTTAAGTGAGGTAGTCCATGACATTGAACCTGAAAGCTTTATTCTGCAGGGATGGGGTCTGCAGTCTAAACTGGTAATCAGTTAATCTACGAAATTCTTAAGGACTGCAAACAAAAACAAGCTGGTTATACTGCAGTTTAAGAATCCCACTTGACTCATGAAATAATCACCTGGATAGGAAATACATAAACTAATCCTAAGAAGGTACCTTTCCACAGAACCTCTGTGCACAGCTGGTCTCACCTACTGAGAGGGCCCTTAGTAGATCCCTCCTGTCTGGTCCCTCAGCCTGTGTTCCTTTGCCAGCACAATACATCTCTTGGGTGTCAGCCCAGCTCAGCCCTCACGTTTACCTGGGCAGGAAGAGGGGTCCTGTGCAGACGTAGACATTCCTGTTGTTTTTTGCCAAGCTTCTGCAGTACTTCTCAAGGTTATTCCAGGCATTCTGGTTTAAATGAGGATTCTAGAAACACAACCAGTAGTCAGTTGAAATATGGGGTATTTCCTCACTGTTCAGAGTAACACCACCTGCCTTCTCTGTGAGATATAACATCTCACAGAGCCCCCAAGCACTTTCCATACCAGATCTCCACTATCACCTCTGCTTTGGGAGCAGTGACGGCCAGGTTTGCACACCCAGGACAGGACCCATCGCCTAAGGCCGCTATTATTTCCGAGTGTTCATCTACCTGTTTAATTCTGCTCCCCTCAGGAGCTGCACTGAACGAGGTCTATATTTCGTGGCTTGAGAGGCACACACAGGCAGGTGCATTTGCAGGATCCCTGTTGTTAAATTTAGCAGGAAATCGGCACCTCCGAGTGACTCTGGCCTCTCTCTGCCTGAACTGCTGCAGGCACAAACACAGCGACGCTCCCGGGGGTTTCCCTCCCGCGGGGAGCAGCGTCTGCCCTTGAACGCGGGCAGCTCCGGCTTCCCCCGCAGGCCTCGGGCCGTACCTGCGGGGCGATGTTGCTCAAGTAGAAGGTGTCCCGCATGGCCTTCTGGCTCCACCTGTGGTTGGCGGCGGCGGCCAGGTGCCCGCGGTCGAAGCCGCTGCCGCGGTAGTCGGCGTTGGTGGCGCGGTGATATTCGTGCACCGAGTCGTCCTCCTGGAAGTCGCAAGCGGCGCGGTCCGAAGCGCCGCTGAGCGTGTCCCGGTTGAGCTGCTCGATGACCCAGAGCGCGCTGCGGCTCCGCGGGTCGTAGCACAGCACGTAGGACTCGCGGGTCCGCAGCTGAGCCAGCCCGGGCAGCCCGTACTTGCTCAGCTCGGTGCGCCCTGAGCCCGGCGGCGCGGGCAGGCTGGCCGCCGCCACGGCGGGGAGCACGGGCAGGCGGGCCAGCAGCCCCTCGGCCTCATCGCCCCGCTCCCGGTGCTCCGGGCGCTCCCAGCGAGCAAGGGCCGCCCCAAACCCCGCGCCCACCGCCAGCGGCAGCACCCACCGGGCCCGCAGCATGGCCGTTCCACCGTGAGGCCCGGCCCCGTCTTAAACGGGCCGCGGCTGAGTTCCAGGCGTCCGCGCTGTGCCGGCGGCAATGCCGCTTTAAGGGGGAGCGCGCACAGCGTGAGCATGGGGCGCGCCGCGGCACCGGGACCGCTTTCCTGGGGAACGGCGGGGCGGGAGCGGCCCCGCGGCCGAGAGAGCGGCCGGGGACACGGGGCACAAGGACACAGCGGTCAGCGAGGCGGGGGGACGCCCGCTCCCACCGCCACCGCGAGCGCTCGCAGCTGCGGTGGCACCTGTGCCAGGTATACCTGGGGAAGGCAAAGCAAAACCATCGCGGAAAGGAGAGGGCGGTGGTGGAGCCAGGCTGGTTCGCCAGGGCTCTCCGCAGCTCGCTGTGCTGCTCTCACACCTATGGACATCGCGGCAGGAACCTGGAACAGCCCCAACTCCGATTCACACCAACAGGAGAGGTTTGCACAGACATCCGTTTAGTTAAAGGAAACGTTATAAAAATAGTGTTTGAAAAAAGAAGCATAAAAGAAGGAGTTTTAGAGTGATGAAACGTTCACTACACCCTTTTCTGGCAGTTCTTTGCAAACAAAGTGGAAAAAAAAAGTGTTATCTTTTCTTCCTTTCTTTGGGGAAAGGGCATTTTAGAAGACCGCTCCAAACAGCTAAAACAAAGTCACTGACATGCCTTAAGGAAAAACAGCCTCTGATTCCCAAACACCCCAGACTCCCCCAAAACAACTTCTGGCGTTCATTCTGCTCAATGCCAAAGTGTGAATAATTCTAGGTCAGGTCACAAAATTCAAACTCAAAATCAGCCTCTCGAGTGACCACCACCAGCAACTTGATCTGCCTCACTGGCAAAGCCACAAAGTTCTACAAAGCTTGAACTCCACTGAGGTGCAGTAGAACAGACCTCTCCTTCCCAGGGAAGGCTCATCTCTTCCCACATCCAGGAGTGTCCTGTTTTCCCTCCCAGCTGAAGGTGATTTCCCTTTCCCCGTCTGGCAGTAGTCCTGCCTGTGAGGAACACATGGTAAAACCTATTTAAACATCCTCTGTTCAAGTCCCTGTGAGATAATGCATCCCCAAGGCACCCCAGACTAACACCTCCCACCCCAAAGATCAGCTGTTTCAGCAGGTCAGGACTGTAAGAAACCAGAAGCAGAAACATCTCAAGACTGGAGCAGGTGTTACTTGGCCACACAAGCAAGGAAACACCAGTTAAGTATTGTCTCACTTCAAGAATAATGAAAATAAATCACCAAAAACCTTTGAGGAATGAAGCCAAGGGAAACATGAGGAGATTAAAAAGCTAGTGAAGGTGAAGACTTTCTTTTGTCCACTCAAAAAATCTGGTTTTGCTCTTAAAGAAAGGAGAAAGTCTTGGAATAAAGAAATAGATGTCCCAAGACAATGAAAAGTAGCACTCCTTTCAACAGCAGGACAGAAGTTCTACCACACAGGAAGGAAATAAGCAGGAATAGAAAACAGCTTTTTATCTACAGAACAGCCTGTCTGGACATTTCAAAGTTGTTGCAAGCTCTCCCCACAGAAATCAGTAGGTTTGGCAGCCATAGTTTGGATAAGGCTACAGAATTTATCCCAGAGATCCTTTCCAGCAGCCAAATCTCTCATCACATCCCTTTAAACCACTGCAAACTCCTTTCAAAAGCATTCACTGTCACCCCTGAAGGAAGGTGACAGAACCTGGACCTAGGAGGGGAGAAGACAGCACAAGACCTGTACTGCCACCTCCCCTGTGCCTTCCCCAGCAGGATGGTCACCCTCAGGGCCCAAAGCTATGCTGGAAATGTGCAGAAGTTCATCTCCAAGTAATGCTTTCATCCTGATTTGCCTGCTGCCTCCTCAGGTTACTTTAAGGAGACTTCCAGCTGCTCAGAGCAGGAACACTCATGGATGGTCCTGGTGCCAGTGAGAAATTCTGGCATAAGGAAACCCTACACGTGCCAGGGGAACCCAGAATCAACAGCCCAGCAAAGGATTCAGGGAGATGAGAGCAGAGTTTGTGCATGGAATGGCAAAGCTGCAGTATTTATAGCAGTTCTGAGGCAGAAGTTTTTGGAGCAGGTACAATTCTGCCTAAGAGTAGGACCCTCTGGTTCTACATTGGTAGAGAACCTCCCAGGTGGCTCTTTGACCACACAAGGTCTGGCCAACAGCCTCCCCAGTGCACGTACCCAAGAGCTGAGACATAAGACCACCTGGAACAGCTCAGAAAGAATATCCATCCAGTGGCTAGAGCAGCCAGGATGCTTCATCACACTGCTGTCCTGGCCTACCTCTCCCATTTTTCTTGGAAGAAAACTATACCCTCAAGAAAAGATTGCAGCAGAGAGGGATACTGTTGCCACAGTATTAATTTGCTATTAATTACAGATTGCTTTAAACCTTAAATTGCTCTTGCAACACAGCAGCAACACATGGCTGCACAAGTGGTACTCGAGCATCTTCTCAAGAGGCAGAGATTGCTTGGGATTGCCACTAAGAACATGGCTATGTGCACCAACCTGTCCTGCCATCTCCCCACGCACCTTGGTGAGAATTACAGCAGCCTGCGAAGGCCTTCAGTGAAGGAAATAACACCAGTAAAAAAAGCTGAAGGCTGCCAGCATCCCTCCTGCTAAGGGCAAGTCTAGGCTAGCAGCAGCTTAAGCAGATCTTACAAAGACTGACTGACCTTTAACAAATCAACACCCATAAATACCAAAAACTGCAGTGTCCAACAGCAGAGGCGAGCCAGCACAGCACAGAAAGAAAGGGAAAAGCATGTTGGATTAGTGTTCACTTGAGCTTCTGCACCACACAAGCACCTGGTGCTGGCAGTTTCTCTCTCTGAGGATTAGGGTTTCTGCTCAGCTCCACACTGGCAGGTCAGCAGTTTTTTTGTCTCAGTCCCTGTTCACCTGAGCCCACTTGACCGTGTCTGAAGTGCAGCAGTTTCCCTCTCAAAAGGAACAAGTGTCCAGCTCAAGACTGCGACTCCAACAGGACCAGGACAGAACACTGGATCAGCCCCAGCAGTCAGCTCATGATAGATGCCTGTATGCCTGCTGGATTGTGCTAGAGAAGGACTCTTATTACAGATCAGAACTGTCTCTCCCTGGCAAGAAGTACTGTGAGACAATAGCAAGGTTACTGTGACCAGACCTTAATGGGAGTAGTATTATTTAAGCCACTGAGGCAGAAAACTCCAGTTCTTTGCCTGTATAAGCCCCTAAATACATCTGCCTTCATTGTACATGATTAGGTGTCCATTTCTTGTGTTTCAGAATCCTGATTGTAGCTGGATATGCTCTAGTTCAGAGCAGCATGAGGCCTCCCTGCATCAACAATCCTGCTCTAAGGCTGTGCGTAGTAAGGCTTGACTTGGAACTACACTTCACCGGGGGATTAAAACCACCAGAGTCTTGCTTTCAAGGACACCTTGTTGATAAGGCGGTTCTGGATTCAGGCAGTTGGAGTGCACAAAGCCACCAGCTGTCACCGTGTCCTCCCACCTCAACTTCTCAAGTCTCTCTCCGAGTCAAAGGAGTGCAAACTGCCAGGTGACCTTCACCAGAAAGTGATGCAATCTTCTTCACATGCCTCAGGGATGGCCAAGTGCAGACATGAGAGAGGAAAATCCAGAATCTACTTGAGTGGCAGAATGTGTGACTTCACTGGAATACATTCTATTCACAGGAGGAAGATCCTTCTATCCTCACCCACCAAAATTTACTGTACTTAAGTCTGTCCTTTCCCCATCAGAAGTTACTCCATGTGTTACTTCCACAATACAGGAGTCCATCCCTTCAGGGATATGCAGACAGAAGGTTTCGTTCTCCCCAAACTCAAAGTCATTAAAAAAAGATACTAAGAACTGCTTTTGGCAGCAAAGAGGCATTTGAGATGTGGAAAAATCTGGAGTGCAGGACCCAAGTAGATAGGGAAGTAGTCAGTCCTTGACCTAATAAATAGAGTAAAAGTCTTCAATGTGGCCAGTAGCCCTAACATAACCTGAAGTCTTGCAGAGACCAGTAGGAGCTTTAGCGCACCACGCTGCAAGGGCCATCTCTCGGGATCCACTGCCACACAGTTCTCTGACACCTTCTGTTAGGCCCATGGACTATTTGGAATCTTGAAGTTCTTTTGCCTTCTTCAAAATCAGATGAACATCAGAGATAGGATAATCCTATGGCAAAGAAACAAAATTATTTTAGTGACTTCCCAGCATTCCTGATACAGATTGTTTCACTTAAGCAAGGCAAGCCTATTATAACACACAGCCATGTTCAGTTACTCCTTCAACAGCTACAGTTTCCTGTTTTGTAACTGATCAAACCTCAGTACCCTTCCAGAAGGTTTGTTGTTGGTTTTTTTTTCACTTTGTCCTCCAAGGTCACAGTAACCTGGCCTGCCACAGGGCTCTGTCCCATGCCAGAGAGCCTTATCAAAGCCACTATCTTGCACAGCCCAAAGCAGGAACTGGCAGAACGTGAGATATCCAACTGTGCAGTGCAGGCGTTTCCAACCTAAGGCTCTCACAGATCTCAGAACTGAGCAAAACCCTCTGGCCAAAAAATTTAGCAGTGTTACATAAGGCTTCACACCATTGCTTGAAATTTTTTTTTTTTTTTTTTTTGCAAACCAAAGGAACATTAGAAACCTCCAATCTATGATAATGTCTCTGTAGGGTAGAAAGGGTGCATGTGCTAAAGACTCCCACTTCCAGTAATGAGAGTGCTGTAAGATCCCTGCAGATTTTCCTCCATGCAAACATCACAAATGTGGTACTTGTCTTGAACCAGGCATACCCTCCCACCCTGTCACATACTGTCATCCTCTCTCACAGTACTATTTTAAGACTTTTCCAATTGCTCTCTGCACCCACTCTATTTAATTCTTACCTGTAGCAGCCTCATGTTCAGAGTGAAGTCTCCTTCCAGCAACTGATCCCGGATGAGTCTGAAAGAAGGAAATTATTCCAGCTATTTTTGACTCTTTACAAAGAGACTTTAAAACCAATAACCTCTTCACCAGATGCCCTAACACATGCCTACAGAAGACTCCTGGATCCATGGAGGAGAAGAGGAGGAAGGCTGTGTGTGTACTTACGTCAACATGGCACAGCAGACGAGCAGGAGGAAATCGAAGCGCTTGTCGTCAGCAAAGAGGGAGTCCCAGATGCGGATGACATCTGGCAGCAGGAACTCTTGGGATAAGAGCAACGTCAGCCAGCGGAAGGCAAAGAACTGGGGTTTGATGTTCTGTTCTTGCTGTCAGACAGGCACCAGGCAAACAATGAATACGTGCTCCCGGCCAGTTCCCTACAAGCAAGAGATGCACCCCATGTTTCCATCCCCGTCTCCTCCCCAACACTGCTCTAAGCTCCCAGCTCATCCTGCAGCAGCAGGAAAACCTCTGCATCCTTTGGAGACTCTCCCACTCAACCTTGACTGGGAGATTTTCAGTGCAGCCACACTCCACACCTACAGCCAAGCGAGAAAATGCTCCTCCTATCCACAACATGGAGTAAAGGAAGCTTTTCTCCCTAAAGGCGCTATCTGTGTTCCGTTAAAGCTGCCAAGTAATTTTGAAGTTCCCATTTCAACAGAATTTTATCTGCAAAGCTGCAGCCCTCCCCCACTAGCACAGGCACTGTTTGTCAGGATTTCCTCTCCTTTCCAGAACCCTTGTATTTATGAAAAGGTTTACTATTCACAAAGATAAACAAAGATGGAATAGAGTTCACACTGATGGTCAGTAAAACATGCTGTAAGCACCTTTAGCCTGAAGTTTTCCTGTTTTCTGATGTTAAATCCAAGGTAGCCTAAGTTTAATCAAGGTCAAACAAGCTCAGGATTCTGCTGATATTCTTAAGGACAGCTGCTGCATGGCCAAGACCATTTCCTGCCAGCCTAACATTAAGCAGTTTTTCTCCCCACTGAATCTGCTACCAGCCAACATCCTGGGCTGTGTCACAGTGCTGACAAACCATCTTCTAGATTATAAAAGAAACACATCCTGACTTTTCTAGATGGAAAAAGATCTGTGTAATTTGGTCAAGGCTGCAGTAACAAGAATAGCTTTCCCTTCCAAAGTCTCCTTGCACTTTTACACCAAATGGACTATAAGACTGGAGATGTTTGAAATGAAAGCTGCCTTCTACGTGTTCTACAAAACTCAAACAAACCCAAAGCACTTGAAAACCTTTGGATGAAAGGGAACAGGATAATTTGGCCGGTGGGATCATCCAGCTCATTGTATTTCACTTCTCCTTTGGAATGTGCTCCATGGAGTTTAAGTCAGAGCTGTCAGGGTAGCCAGTGGCAATAGAAGTGCATGTGTGCAGTGTGGGGGATGTTTTTTGTTTTCCTCTTAAAAGCAGAAATTATTTCAGTAACCTGGAATGCTGAAGAGCTCTACAGTAAAACTCATGTTTTGACTGATCTCTACAAGAGAGTAAAGACTCCAGGTGACCAAGGACCATGGCCAAGTGCCTTCAGACTCCCAGCTGGCAGCTGTGGAACAACCATAGTTTGCTTTCAGAGGCAGGCAGGGGAGGAAGCCTTGCTGTGTCAGCTCGCTCTGGGCTCACTCCAAGGAGAGGCTGTTTCAGCTCACAGATAAGAGTCTCTCTGCCCCACAGGCAAAGCCCTTCATACACTCTGTGTTCTACTCAAGCACAGTTTAACAAAACTGATATGGACATCACTGTTATACCACTCCTCACATCCCACACAAGACCCAGAGAAACATCTGGCTCCTCACCAGTTTCAAATACAGCTCCACATCTTTTTCCTTCAGGGTGGAGTACACCTTCTCCATTTTGTAGGTAATACCACATTGAGAATCATCCAGGCTCTTAATGAAGTTGTCCCGAATTTCAGCCATTAGATTGGTAAAGCAGAAAAATGTGTCTGCTTCAGCATGTTCTGGGGAAAGAAAATAAGAACATGGGAGAACAGAGGAAGCCTCACTGAGAGAGGTACAGAGCTGTAAAATTGTCCTTACTCCATGATCTGGTTGCTGTATTGGATCTGAGGAGTAGATCCCACCAGATCTTGGGCTTGCTTGGTCTGGGTCAAGGCTAGACAACCTTTTTCTTTCCTTTTTTTTTTAACCTAGGAATATCTACAGAGCCACTGCAGATACTAACCCTGTGCCCAACACAAGGTCTTCGTGACATGAGGTCACAAAACAGTTATCTATGCCCAAGAACATAATCTGCCACCAGCACACACTGAGCTCCTGTAAAGCAGAAGCCACAGTCCTCCCTTTCCATTTTTCCTTACTATCTATATATAGCACAAGGAAACAAGAGCTTCTAAGGGGACTTTGAGTTAAACAAACAAACAAAAATTGCTCAAAAATCCTCACTTCCCATGTCCTCACCACTCCCAGCCCATTCAGCTCCTACCAATTCCCCAAAACTCCTCATGCCACGCAGAGAAGCCACAGTACCACAGCCACTGCTGAGCAGTCAAAAGGCTTCCTCACCTTTCCATTCGCTGTTAGGGTCTGTAGCAAAGGTGTAGTAAAGAGGCCCCACAATTTCATTCATGCCCTGGACATAGGCTATGCCAGGGTTCAGCTTGGCATAGATGAACAGGATCCGCTCCACCACTTCCCAGTGAGCTTCGCAGCCGTTGGGCAGAACTTCGTACTCGCTCAGAGAGCTGGGGGTGGTTTTAAGAGGGGAGCTCACCTGGAAAACAAGGCTGAATCAGGATAACCAACTGGCACAGATCCCTTAGCACATGTGCCAAGCTTGGGTTTTAATACACATAGGCCCCCCAAAAGATCTGGGCTGTTTATACCACATAAACCAAGACAAGCAACTCTGGGAGCACACAGGCAGAGAAGTCCTGGTGCTGGCTGATCCCAAAGAACAAAGTCTGTGCAGCAACACACAGTTCCCTCTGCATAATTGCACCACATGATCTCACACAGTAAAAACCACAGCAGTTCCACTTCTTTGTCAGTAGTGTGAGGGAAGGGTATTGAGAGTTGTGGGAGAAGCCACCTTCCCCAACAGCACGTGTGCTGTAACACTCATGAAAGGGGAAAGAGACTATACATTTTAACAGATACTCAGCTCTTCTCCTAATTCCAGGTTTGAGATCCAGTTCTGGAGACTATGGAAATTTGTAATAAATTCATAGTAAATTAACCCTTCAGTGTTTTGTTGCCATACAGGAAGGCATATATCAGGCATAAAATAACTTGTGACTCTAAATTCTACCAGAAGTCAGGTAAAAACAATCTTTAAAATTAAATACACCTATAATTCTCTTCGCTCTTGTGACCAGTGATAGGACTCAAACAGTGTCTGGCTCCCAGAATGCTCAGTATCTACTGGGATGTTTCCTTAATTCCACCGTACAATCAGAAAGAAACAGAGACCAGCTCAAGAATCACTCTTCCCCTTCGCAATCCGAGACCTTGCCCTGTGACAAGGACAGCCCCAGCCCAGAGCTCACATTTGTCACCCCACTGCGGTTTCGTGCCACCGTCTGCGACTTGAGCGTGGTCTGCTCCACCCGCCTGCGCAGCGTCTCAAACTCGTTCTGGGGGTCCAGGATTAACAGGCAGGGATAATCCGTGGGGCGCTGGAAAAACGCCATGTCAGGGTACAGCCTCCTAGGATGGACACAGGAGGAAATCAGAGACAAGAAGGAAGTATGTGCCCCACGTTGAGTGGGAGGCTCGGTTTAATATTAAACTTCATTTTCAAAGTACAATTTGTTGACCAAACCTCTCAGGTTCAGAAATCTGAGTCGTGCCTCACACACCTGACATCTTTGTCTATCTGGAGAAGCACTTCGTTATCCTTGAAGTAAGTGTTCCATCGACTGTCTGGATTTGGATTGAGAGGCTAAAGAGAGAAAAAACAGAAACAGAACAAGTGTGTTTCACACGTATCAAAATCTTCAGTAAACATACAGTGATTTAATATTTCTGCTGTCACTCTGCCATCAGCACAATCTGAGCACATCAGGGTTGTTTTTTCTCTCACATTTTGAATCCTTTTCACTCATCTCTTCAAGAGTTTGTTCTCAAATCAGGTTTTTTTTTTTCCTCTCTTAACAAGATTCCTGACTGCAGCTCCAAACCTGTACCATGGAGATGGTATTTGGACTTGGGGTAAGAGTTATCCGCCCACCCAGTACTTTGATGTTGTGGTTCTTCTTTCCACACCAAGATCCACACAAAGTTAACAACTAACCAAGAAAAAAAGAAGCTACATTCCAAGGGATTCAAAGATCACTGTGACCTGGCTGTGTGGTTTTACAGACATGCCAGTTTTACACCACCAAGGCTCCAGAGATCACAGTGGGCAGGTGACTGCAGGGGAGTGAACGCTCAGAATGGTCATGGGAGCAGCTGTATCATTTTACAGTCTCTTCTGATCAGTTACTTCACTCACTCCTCCCACACACACACTCCTAACAGCACTTTCAGAGCAGGAGAAAGCCAAGGCATGCAGGAAATAGTCTGTTAAAAAAAAATAACAACCCAGCAGCATTACTAGAAATAATCAACTCTCCTGCCTTCCATACCACAGTCCAGCCTAACTCTCCTGCTTCTTTTCTATCCTCTGCTCCGAATCCACTCATGGACCTAACTTCCCAGGGGAGCAGCTCATGGTTCCAGGAGCATCTTGTGAGCCTCTCTCTTTCCCTAGGAGACCCATAGCCTGGGCAGGCAGCCCCAAAGGGCAGGAGGAGGGAAGTGCACAGCTGGAAATAACTCTCTACAGAGCTACTGGTGCTTTGCCAGTAATTCATACTCAAGGCTGGCACAACAAAAGTGCTAGGCTGGCACCTGGGAACCATCCCTCTCTCTGCCAGTGCAGTTGGGATCAGAGCCAGGAGCAGCCCAGGGGGCCAGAAAAATCCCCAAGGAATTTTCTGCAGCACAAAGGCTTAGCAGCACTTACATGATCTTCTAAGGTCACATCTTCCCTGGAAACACCCAGGTTGGCCTTGGCGATCCCAGGCTGGATAATCATTTCTTTGAGGAACTGGGAATACAGATCCCTTAAAGAAGAAAAGAGGAATTTGCAATGAAGAAGATAAGATCAAGGTGAGCACACAGACAGAGTTCAAACAGATGTCTCTGCTCAGCCAGAAAGCATCTGATTTTCTCTTCAGTGTAACTGAAGGGGTCAGTCCACCAGGCAGCTGGGAGAACAGCACATTACACACAAGAACAATTTGCTTTATGAAAGTACTTAATTATTTAAAGACTACTCTTCTTCTCTGCAGATATCTTTGAAAATAAAGGGACAAGTACCAACATTCTCACCTCTGTTTCTTCAGCAGAGAGCTCCATAAGGCTTTCTCTAAAGGGAGGTAGTTCAGAAGTATCTGCACAGGAAACAGGTGACCAGGAATTAGTATTCAATTAGCTGTTACACCTACAAGATGAGCAAAGCAAACACAGTGGCTCGAACTGGCTCTTGGAAAATATTGGGAGTTCTCTCCAAAAAGTCAAGTACTTTGCCAAGCAACAGTCAGGAATATTTCAGGGACTGGCTTTCCACACAGAACTATTTGTAGAATGATCAATAGCTAACCTGACCAAAACGCACTGCTAGCTTAAAACTGAGGCCGCTCACATGCAAAGTGCTGATCTCCACAAATTACTGCTGACTTCTAGTGGCTTTTAAGCTCTGGATTTATTGTTTGTTTACAATTTTAACCGCCAAAAAAGTGCTACGTGTACTTAATCAACCCAAAGCATCACTCGCAAGAAAGAAAAGCGCCCCAAGCAAAACCCACCTTCCAGCACAGGCAGCGCAGCCCACCATCAAAGGGAATTCCTGTGGAACACCAGGCAGAGAAACAACCACGTTAGCCCATCTCGCACCGCGGGTTGCTGATGTCACCTCACAAACAGGCCTGGCAACACTTTTCCTCCCCGAGGGGCGCGAAGTTTCCCCAGGGACGCTGCTGGGGTTATCCCCGGGTTATCTCTCATGGGGACACCCCGTGCCAGGCGGCACCAGCCCGGGGCACCGCCGTGCCAGGAGCCCCCTCCCCAGCCCGAGGCCGGTCCCCGCGGCACTCACCGCTGAAGCACAGCTCGCGGAGCTTGGTCAGAGCCACCGTGGGTTCTCCGAGCACCTCCTGGAAGTCAGCGATCCTGAGGGGAGCGAAGCCGCGGGCGTCATCAGTGTTGGTACAGGCAACCCGAGACCCCCCAGAGCCCCCAACCCCTCAGAGGCTCCGA